>WNWU01000043.1:586757-650124 GCA_012654045.1 Ptyas mucosa | reverse complement strand
GGGTGGCGAGGGCTGAGGCACAGAAAGAGACAAAGAATGAAAGAGAGAATGAAAGAGAGAGTGGGAGAGAGACAGAGAAAGAGGGGGAGAGAGGATGAAAGAGAGTGGGGGGGAGAAAGAGGGGGAGAGAGAAAGAATGAGAAAGAGAGGGGGAGAGAGAAATGGTGACAAGAGGGCAAAAACTTAAAATGTGAGGACAGTCGTAAGTTCGAGGACTGGTCACAAGTGCGAGGGCCAGTCAAAAATTACTTTTCCAGCCCTCTGAGTAGTCCATATGCACAAAAAGACTACCCAGAGGGCTGAAAAAAAGTGATTTCTGACAGGTCCTCGTTCTTTTGACCGGTCTTCGCACTTATGACTGGTCATCATTTATGCCCATTGTAGCATTCTTAACAACCGTGTCACTCATTTCACAACTGCTTCTCTTCACCATGGTGACAAGATAGGGCAAAAACGTAAAATGTGAGGACAGTCGTAAGTTTGAGGATTGGTCACAAGTGCGAGGACCAGTCAAAAATTACTTTTTCAGCCCTCTGAGTAGTCCATATGCACAAAAGGACTACCCAGAGGGCTGAAAAAAGTGATTTCTGACAAGTCCTCGCACTTTTGACCAGTCTTTTTTTATTTTGAAATTTACCAGTAGCCGCTGCATTTCCCATCCCTGGCTTATACTCGAGTCAATGAGTTTTCCCAGTTTTTGTGGTAAAATTGGGGGCCTCGGCTTATATTCGGGTCGGCTTATACTCGAGTATATACAGTAATAACCCTTTTGTATGTTATTTCTGATTTATGGGAAAACATTCTGAAAGAAGGTAATGGTTAACCAGATAACGTATTGCTGCCCAAAAAACTACACGGAAGTTTCCCTGAAATCACTAGGAGTTATGCTCAGCAATGGAGTTTGTAACTTTGTAGCTGAGTGCTGAATTTTCATGTTTCTTTTGCTGCTTCAAAGTCATGCTCAAAAAAGATAGGCAGAACCATTTCTAGCCATTCCAGATAAAGATGGGGAATGCTGTGCAGTCCAGGGTCTATATCTAGACTTTCTCTGATCCTAAAGGTTTTTTAAAAATAATCTCTAGACATCAATTTCTCTTTGGTAGACAAAGAGGGTCTTTGCTCAATGCAAAGAAGACGGAGCAGGTCAGTGTGGTAAGTCATAAATTTCCAGCCCCTGTTGTACAATATTCTCTTGTTGAAAGTCAGAGCTTTAACAGTTTTATTCATTCAATTTATTCATTCTCTTAGGGAGCACATGATATGGATTTGTGGTATACCAGGGCTGACTAGATGTAAGCTTTCACAACTTCAAGGGGGCTGCACAATTACTTTCTTTGGACTATGCACTGTGATATGTAGAAGAGAATAAAATAGAATTCTTTATTGGCCAAGTGTGATTGGACACACAAGGAATTTGTCTTGGTGCGTACACTCTCAGTGTACATAGAGGAAAAGATACGTTCATCAAGAATCATAAGGTATAACACTTAATGATAGTCATAGGGAACAAATAAGCAATCAGGAAACAATATCAATATAGATCGTAAGGATACAAGCAACAAAATTACAGTCATACAGTCATAAGTGGAAGGAAATGGGTAGTGGGAACAATGAGAAGATAGGGCAGTTTCCAGTTGGCTTTCGTAGGATGAAATATATTCAGTGAGTGTGATTTTAAGGAGAGCAAGGTATAAGGCAAGAATCATCTCATATTGTCATCTAACATGTTGAGTACAGAAGTTGTGATTTGGGGCAAAGCTTAAACCAGGAGAAGAGTGGAGCAACTCAATGTAATTTAATTCCTTTGAAGCTAGCAAGATGGTCATTTTAACTTACCCTGTCCCACTCCCCAATATTCTATGAAAATCCACCTCTGGAGCTCTGCTTTGCTGCAAATCGTAATGCTATAGTAACAAGCACGCACATGTACATGTGCGTGCAGGCACATACGCACACCTTGCAAAGGAGAGGGAATTAAACATCTTTTAATGTTTGTTTTCGTAAGATACTGGGGATGGAAGAGAGGATTTCTGGAGACAATGATCTTAGCTTTTCTTCAGATGAGGGGAGGTGGAAAGAAACATATACATTTCGGTATTTATCTTGAGCGATTCTGTGTGACCGGACTCATGACCAATTTAATTTTTCCCCATCCTCCTTTTTATTCCTGTGCTTTGCATATTTGCATAATGTTAAGAATATACGGACTTTCCTGCTGAATTGGACCCCTAGCCCAGTGATGGCTAACCTTTTTGCCATTGCGTGCCAAAAGAGAAGGGAGTGCGGGGGGATACACGCGTGTGTGCCCACACCCTTAATTCTATGTGCCCTGCCCACCCGTGCACACACAACCCCCCTGCACTCCCCCTGCTTTTGGCACACAATGGCACTGTGGGCCCGGTAGGCCCATTTTTCACTCTCCCCAGGCTCCAGAACCTTTCTAGGAGCCTGGGGAGGGCCTTCCCCACACCTCCAGAGGCCCTCCAGAGGCCGCAAATAGCATGTTTCCTGACTTCCGTTGTGCTCAGAAGGCCCGAAAATCAGCTGGCCGGAGCTCAGCTCACGTGCCCACCAATATGGCTCTGCGTGCCACCTGTGGCATGCGTGCCATAGGTTCGCCATCACGGCCCTAGCCCATCCAGTCCAGCAGCTTCTTCTCACAGTGTCCAACCAACTGCCAAATTTCCTCAGTACCTTGTTTCTAAATTATTATTTTCTTTTTCAATTTTTCATTTCACAACACCCACATTTCAGTCTTTTTTTATTCTTTAAAGACCACAATTTCTCAATTGTACTATTTTTTTTAAAACTCCGTCTCCCTTCTCGTTCACGTATTCGTCCTGCAACCTGGTAATTAGCTGTTTATTTTCCTTCAGTTAGTAAAATAATGGTAAACAATAAATATATATATATGTTTATCTCTGCCTTTTGCCATTGTCAGCCAAATAATGGGAAAAAAGAAAGAAGCATACCATCTGAGTAGGATGCTAACTTTTATTATTTTCTCTGGATGCTTTAGATTCTGTGTTTTTTTCCAGTGTGAGGGTTAAGACAGGCCATCACATAAATATGTAACAGCTACTCAGCCATAAATATATAATAATTCTCCAAGTCATTTATTGGAGAAGTCATAATCTCTCAGTTTACATATCCTTATTTGTTTTTCTAAGGGTAAAGAAAAAAAAATAGTAGACTGTTATGCATTCCAATGAACTCCCACTCATATTTGCAATGAAAGAAAGTTGATGCACACAATGCATAATGCTTATTCCCTTATCAGAAGTAGCCCATTTTGACTCATTCCCCATTCAAGACTGTGACATGACGAAGAGGTGTGTTTAAAGAAATTAGCATTTTTTTCTCCACAAAATCTCTCACAATTAGCAGCTGTGCTAATTCTAATTCAGAAGGATGAGAGGAAGAAATGCTGACTTTAATCCCTGAGATCATTTTTAATTGGTTTTTTATATTTGTTTGTTTGTTTATCAAGCATATATAAGATAACAGGTAAAAGTATAAACATAATTTGAATACATGAAAAAAATAAAAGTAAAAAGGAATATTAGGACAGGGACGGTAAGGACGCTGGTGCACTTATGCACACCCCTTACAGACCTCTTAGGAAAGGGGTGAGGTCAATAGTAGACAGTCTAAGGCTAAAGTTTTGGGGGTTTGGGGAAGAAACCACAGAGTCAGGTAGTGCATTCCAGGCATTGACCACTCTGTTACTGAAGTCATATTTTCTGCAATCGAGTTTGGAGCGGTTTACCTTGAGTTTGTATCTATTATTTGCTCGTGTATTGTTGTGGTTGAAACTGAAGTAGTCATTGACAGGTAGGACATTGTGGCAGATAATTTTATGTACTACGCTTAGGTCAGACCGAAGTCGGCGTAGTTCTAAGTTGTCTAAGGCCAAAATTTGAAGTCTGGTGGCATAAGGTATTTTATTGCAGGTAGAGGAGTGGAGGACTCTTCTCGTAAAATATCTCTGGACTCTCTCGATTGTATTTATGTCTGATATGCAGTGCGGGTTCCAGACAGATGAGCTGTATTCGAGAATTGGTCGAGCAAATGTTTTGTATGCTCTAGTTAGTAGTACAATATTACCAGAGCAGAAGCTACGCAAGATTAGGTTAACAACTCTTAATGACTTTTTGGCAATGTTGTTACAGTGGGCTTTGGCCCTTAGATCTTTAGAAATGAGTACTCCAAGGTCCTTGACAGAGTGAGGGTCATCTACAAAGTCATGTCCATCTAATTTGTATTTTGTAAGTTTTCATCTTTTCACCTGCATTGGCCACTCCACTGTTTTTAGTGGCCGTGGCTTCATTCGTAAAAATTCTAATCTCGT
The DNA here is from genome assembly GCA_012654045.1 of Ptyas mucosa. Classification (NCBI taxonomy): domain Eukaryota; kingdom Metazoa; phylum Chordata; class Lepidosauria; order Squamata; family Colubridae; genus Ptyas; species Ptyas mucosa. The sequence continues at coordinate 645,773 of WNWU01000043.1, read as the reverse complement.
GAAGCTGTGCCTCTGTCAGCTGTCACTATGCAAACCAAATTAAAAAAAAAATCCCTTCACAAGAACGGTAAATCCACTTTATATGCTATATTGACTATAGTAACAGAATCTGGCAAGCCTGACTGCTTTATTCCCCACCCCAATAATTGCGAATTAGAGAGATGTCTGCCTGAATCACTTGTATATACCTTGTTTTTGTTTTGGACTTCTTGTTTTTCCCCCTGGACACTTTTGAGAACAGATCTGGACTATCTGTCAAGGTTATTTTCCTTACTTTCTACGGTCTGTGAATATACCGCCAAGCGTAACCAAGAGATTTAAGCCATGAAGGGTTAGGAGATTGACTGCTGTGCCCTGATTGGGGAAACCTGATGGAGAGTTTCGTGCAAGTAGATAGGAATGCAGGTAATGGCCGAGAGGACCAAGTTTCTCCTTGAGCTGATGGTTAAGGAATTAGCAGTTGTGCTCAACAATTAATCCATTTAATTCAAGTGGATTTGGATGCCATATGTTTCTCTGTAAACATGCTTATCCAAATTCAATTTCACTTACAGATGCGATTATGAAAAAAGTTGAACCTAGGGGAAATGGAGGGAGTAAAAATATTCACACATTGTGTTGTGCTCCCATACGGTTTGATTGATGTTGTCTTGATATATATATATATATACCCAGGATAGTTTGTAAATGATAGTTTAGTGCACAAACCAGTTTAATGGACTGTACAGTGTATACATCCCCAGGGTATATAAATACATTTAAATTTCCTTGTAATTCAACTATATTCACAAAAACACCCAGGGGGACAACAAGAATGAAAGAAGGCTCAGGAGCCCATTTAGTTCATGTGCCTTCTGATAGTTAGCCTTTCTCCGCTTCTTAAAAAATGATAGTATCCTTCTAAAGAAATATTGGAAGATTGATGCTCTCCTGCAGGTTGAGAAAATGTTCAGCTCCCTTGCATTTTCTGGCCCTGGCTTCTCTGCGCGGTTTCTCATGGTTTCCACACAGTTTCTGAGGTTAGCCTCAGCATGAGATACAAAGTAGGTTTCGTGTTCTTTGGATTTCACTCAATTATTTGGAATTGTAGGAGTCCCACATACTTTCCCCCTTCTTCCTCTCTACTGAATGTATTCCAGAAAAACATTCTCTCTCCCTCCCTCCCTCCCTCCCTCTCTCTCACACACACATACACACACCATCCTCCCCAATAATCGTTCCTATATTGTATACTTATGATGGTGCTAGTGTGCCATTGCTTTTTAATGAGAACGGCAGTAATTGGCACTTGGAAAATATTATGCTTTAAAGCTGCAGATATAGCAACGGGAAGCATCACTTCCAAACATACCATTCCTCTCTTTTTTTTTATAAATGATTTCTTTTACATAAATTTCATCTCAAATGGTAATTCTGGCTGCTGTATATTCCTAATTAGTGAACAAGTACCTTTGAGTTAATTTTAGCTTTTAATTTATTAATGCTTGTTGTTGTTGTTGCTGCACCACTTTGTATTAAGAATGTGTTTTCCTTTCCAATAAAAAATCCTGCAAAATGTAATACGATACACAGGAAACAAGCTAATAAATCTGGGGCTTACTCGGTTCTGAATTGCATTGTGATCAAGAAATAACCTATCCACCCTTCTCTTACATAGTTGCAGAAGAACTGATGCAACCCAGCTTTTAATTAATTAATTGAAAATAATTGGTGCCATCATGTTTTATATATAACTATAATTAGGGTGGAAGTCTTCCATTCAAGTTGCAAAGATGACAGTGGTTGGAATGTAGATTTTCCCTACCTTAAAACCAGCACTTAGTGGCAGAAGATGGATTCTCTCTAAAATACGAACCCATTTTAGTGGAATGGATGCAAGTAGAAATGCACATTCAGGCTTCATTTTTAGCTATATAGCATAGAGCCGTAATGGCGAACCGATGGCATGCATGCCACAGGTGGCACGCGTAGCCATATCAGTGGGCACACGAGCTCAACGCACTGGCTAGCTGATTTTCGGGTCTTCTGGGCCCACCAGAAGTAGGGAAACAGGCTGTTTCCTGCCTCTGGAGGGCCTGGGGGGGGTGGCCCATTTTTCTTTCTCACCTGGCTCCAGGGCCTCTCTAGGAGTATGGGGAGGGCAAAAATGGCCTTCCCCACCTCCCCGGAGGTCCTCTGGAGGCCGAAAATGGCCCATTAAACAACTTCCAGTGGGACCAGAAGGCCTGTTTTTTGCTATCCCCAGCCTCCAGGGAACCGGAAGTTGTCAAACGGCCCATTGTTGGCCTCCAGAGGACCTCCAGGGCAGTGGGCAAGGCCGTTTGCCCTCCCCAGACTCCTAGAGAGGCCCTGGAACCAGGTGAGAAAGAAAAACGGGCCTACCATGCCATCATGTGCCGGGAGCGGGGGGGGGACACGCGTGCAGGGGTGGGGTGTATAGAATTATGGGTGTGGGCACGCGCACCTTCCTGGCACCTCCTCCTGGCACGTGATGGCAAAAAGGTGATAGCCATCACTGGCATAGAACGCTGCTTTGATAACCTTGCTCCAGGTTGCCTTTTCATATTTGAAGGAAAGTGGTTATGTGGGCATCCTGGCTGATATGTTGTTTAACAAGCCAACTTTGCTAAAGAATACCCTAAAATGGTTTGCAAGAGTTGAGCATTTTGGAAAAGAGGTGTAATATTATGAAAATCTGATACGGCCTAATTTCCACAGCCTCTATACTACCGTAGCCTTTTAGGGCTTAATGGTTATTTATTGGAGATCAGGCTCCTGGAGAATCTTCTAAAACCATTTTTATTTTACTGGGCTTCTTTATTATTAAATTGCAGGTATGAGCCAGGATTTTATAATTTAATGTGCTTGCTCACTTAGCCAACACATAAACTAAATAAGATTGGATCTGATTAGCCACTGGATGGAAGATTACAAGAAAATTCTAGGGCTGCAAGCTAGATTAGGGATTTTTTTAAAAAAAATCCAGAAGAAGAAAATATCAGCTGACTTTCTGTTGCTAGGATAATTACTTGAACATATCAAACTTGATTCAAATGAGACTTTTTGCCTTCCGAAGAAGAGAAAGGCGATGACCGTATCACTGTTAAATTACAGATAGTCCTTGACTTATGATCATAATTGACCCCAAAATTTATGTTGCTAAGTAAGATTAATTTCACTTTTGAAATAAATTCATTTGTTAAGTGAGCTTTGCCCCATTTTATGACCTGTGCCCCTGCCACAGTTGTTAAGTGAATCACTGCAGTGCTTAAGTTAGTAACATAGTTGTTAAGTGAATCTGGCTTTCCCATTAACTTTGCTTGTCAGAAGGTCGCAAAAGGGGATCATATGGCCCTGGACACTGCAACCGTCATAGATATGAACTAATTGTCAAGCGTCCGAATTTTAATCAGTGACTATGCTGCAACTGTCATAAGTGTGAAACACAGTCAAAAGTCACTTTTTTCAGTGCTGTTGTAACTTTGAAAGGTCAAAGCTGTAAATAAACAGCTGTAAGTCGAGGACTACCTGTACAGTTTTCTGAAAACAAAATAATTTTTGTTTTATCATCCAAGCAGTAAAGAAGGGAAGCTGAGAAGATTTCACTGGATTTCTTGTTCTTATTTAGCAGTAGGTTGTACTTCAACCCATTTGCACCCCAACTCGAAACTTCCTAAGCGAGGATCACCCTGCAAGAAGCTTCTCCTTCTATTAGCTTGAACAAATGAATTAATGTGAACATATTTGAAGACTGAATGCTGTTTTGGGGCATTGCAGCCCAAATGCCAGGGCAGGTTGTTACATGGGCAAATCTCATTGTAAACTTTCCTTCCTACTAATAATTTCAGGAAAATTCATTCCTTATGTTTAGGGTGGATTTGATTTCAATCAAGTCAATTTAAATCACGATTTAAATCCCTAGTAAAAATGCTTGATTTAAATCAACTCGATTTAAATCATAATTTTAAAAGAGCAACTATTATCTCTGTCCCACAGCGGCTCCTTCCTCTGACCCGCTGTTGACTCGCCGACAGTCCCAATATTGCAGAATATACAGCCTCATGCTACATAACTAAGCTCCGTTTCATGCTGAATAAACTAAATTATTAATGTATCTTAAATAGAAAACTATATTTAGATAGATTTTTTTACTCCAAAAGCATTTTATTAAAATAAATTTGATTTAAAAAAATCTGATTTAATTTTTTTAAAAATCTGATTTTTTTAATTAAAAAAAACCAAAAACATCGATTTTAATCTATCCTGCTTACGTTGCTTTCAAACTGCAGTGGTGCTGGCAGATGACAGCAGTCTAGGCTGCCTGACAGCCTCTTCATTAACTTTTTGGCAAAATATACAACACAGTCGTAATCCTGGTTAGCTGCTGTGGGAGAAAGTACACTTCTGTTTCACAATAGTACTGCACTGAGACAATCTCTTAATAAAAGCAGCTGTTCAAATAGCCGAACGTTCAAAGAATGTGTTTTGTAATGTTGGATGTTTTTCTTGGCAACAGCATGTTATCTCACTTGGGCTACCATCCATCCTGTTTGCCCGCTGATTGTCACATGGCAAAATCAGCAATTTTGTATTCCCTCTTGTGTTATCTAAAGGGAAGTGTTCTGTATAATCGGCAGTGAAGAGTAAAACACAGGCAGATGTGTGCAGAGATATACGCATTTATGATTTTAGCAATCACAGAGAAAGAAGCCAACGGGAGCATCGCAACTGGGGGGCAGAGATGAAAATGTGAGAGGACAGCACACCACTCTTGGGAGTTAAAACTAAACATCATTTCAGCCTCACTCCCCAGAGAGAAAAAGGGGCAAAAAGGCAAGGCTACTGCACAAGCAATTCTATCATCCGATGGAAATTATAACAAACTTTGAAATGAGAGCTAAAAGAAGAAGGTTCTTGAAAGGGATGAAATGACAGAAAAGAAGAGTCCTGCAGAGATGAAAGGAGGGATATGTTTTTATAAGAAGGCATACCAGTGACTCCACAAAAAGAGTGCCAGGCTTTGAATTACCACACCAGCAATGAACAATCCTGAGTAGGATTTGCATCTCACATACATCTGCTGGGATTTGCTGTTTAAATGGGGCATAGTAGCCTTCCCTCAGTGTGACTGTGGTGTCCCATGTCAAATTATAGATCACATCATGACCGGCTGTATATTGAGGGCATATACCGATCCAGTATCTGATTTTCCCCCCCATGTAAACAATGTTGTACTTTGAGGGTTAGATGCCCTAGACCAGGGTGTCCAAACGTGGCCCCTTGAAGAGTGGTGGACTTCAACTCCCAGAATTCCCCAATCAGCATGCGCTATAAATATGAGCAAGTTGCTGGCTGGGGAATTCTGGGAATTGAAGTCCACCACTCTTCAAGGGGCCAGGTTTGGACACCCTGGACCTAGATCAAGGGTGTCAAACTTGATCCCATTGTGGGCCGTATCAGGATTTTGTTTGCCCTTGCAGGACCTGGTCATCGCAGTCAACTGGGTAGGGATGGCGGGGTGTGCTGGGGCCAGGGCTAGTCCCTCGCCATCTCTGGAATGGCAGCCTATCGTGGGCCAGATTTGGCCCATAGGCCAATGTCTGGATTAGACATTGATATCTGAATATAAATATTTTAAATATTTTATTGTTCTTTTTAATTTTGGGGAAATGTTAATATATATTGCAAGTCCATGTATGATATGCTGCATGCTAGAGGGAAGGAGGGGAGGAAGGAAGGAAGGAAGGAATCTGTGAGCATGACAAAAAAAGGAGAAAAATATGAATGAGAGAGAAAGGAATAAAAAAAACCTGCCCCAGATCTTTAATGGAGGAAATACATAAATGCCAAGAATGCTTTTAAAAATCCATTATCCAGAGCATTAAAATGAATTCTAAACAATTATAGAAATAATTAAGGAGAAGAATCCAGGAAATTCCATACAAAGGCATAAATGTAAATGGCAGTAATTAAGGGGAGGCGATTTTAAGTACTGAAGCAATACTAAAAGTGAAATTTTGGAAAAAACTGTGTGTCCATATGTAATATTTATAACAGCATTATAAGGCTTTATAATTCAGGAATCTGGAGGAGTTCCATCGCATCTTTTACCGGCCATTTTCTGAATAAGCAGCGAAGAAAGATTCTAGTAAGATTTACATTTCTAGTGTGTATTTCAGAGCGTTTGATCCAACCTGCATCTTTACAGATCCATTGAGTAAATGTGCTGTTCAAAATAAAGGTGCATCACTCTGTTGCAATGAGGATGGAGGTGGAAAACCTGTTGTGCCTTAAATCTATTCTTTGTGGCCATATCTGGGTGGCATGGAGCAGTCAGTCTTGGATGGGATGAGTCAGGCAATTGGTCTTGCATATAGGCAGACATATACAATTTAACATGTCCTCAGTCAACCAAGATTGCAAAGATTCAGAGAGGTTCGTCAGACTGTAATTTGTGCATTTCAGGAAATTAAATACTGTAGCATTGCAGCAAGAGAAAAACACACATCTGTGTTTTAAGTCTTCCCTTCAGCTGTGAGCGTGGGATCTTCCTCACCAGCCAAGGGTTCTCTGGAACCCCATATCTGGATATAGTATCCCCAAAATCTTGGCAGCTTGAAAGCTGAGGCATTGACCAAGATGGATATGTCATAGTCTTTATTTGAAATATTTGTTGTTGTTTTTTTGCTATATATGTCCCCTATCCCACTGATATAATGAAGCATTATGCAGAAAATCAGTCAATCAATCAATAAATCAATCAATCCAATATGGTTGTAAAGAGGCCTTTCAGAAGCATTTTGGCCAAGTTGCTTATAATGCTAAATGCCTCTTTACATGTAACTGGATTTTTTTTTTAGAAAAATGCAAATTATATCAGTTAGGAGAAAGGCTGGTAATGAATGGCACAGAACAGATGCTGGAGGAGTAACGGAACTACCTCTCCTGCTGGTGTATTGTACTAGTAGGTGGGAATGACTTGAGAGACAAGGCAAAGAGAGGCAGGCAGCCAAAGGAAAGGTCAGATAAAAGTCAACTTAGTCTGCAACTTGAACGTGGATGGGGCAAGAGTTTCAGAAGACACCTTCCCTAGTTTCTTGAGCTGCAAAGGGGGAGAGATATACTTCCAGATTTGCAAGTTTGTGTTAACATAAACCTACCATAAAGTAGAATTAGCTTATTTACAGTGCATTCAGAAAATATTCAGCCATAACTGCAGCCCTCCACCGATCTGGGCTTTGTGGCAGAGTGGTGAGATGGAAGCCTCTCCTCAGTGCAAAACATATGAAAGCCCGTTTGGAGTTTGCAAAAAAGCAACGGAAGGGCTCTCAGACTGCGAGGAACAAGATTCTCTGATCTGATGAAACCAAGATTAAACTGTTTGGCCTCAAATCTAAATGTTACGTCTGGAGAAAACCAGGCACTGCTCATCATCTGCCCAATATCTTCCCAACATGAAGCATGGCGGATGCTGTGGGGGTGTTTTTCAGCAGCAGAGACTGGGAGACAGGTCAGGGTTGAGGGAAAGCTGAAAGGAGCAAAATACAGGGATATCCTTAATGAAAACCCGTTCCACCGCTCTCGGGACCTCAGACTGGGCCAAAGGTTCACTTTCCAACATGACAACAATCCTAAGCACACAGTCAAGACAACACAGGAGTGGCTTAGGGACAACACTCTGAACATCTTAGAGTGGTCAAGCCTGAGCCCTGACTTGAACCCTATTGAATATCTCTGAAAATGGCTATCCACTGACTGTTGCCATTCAACCTGACTGAGCTTGAGAGGATTTGCAAGGAAGAATGGCAGAAAATCCCCCAATTCAGGTGTCCGCAGCTTGTCGCGTCATACCCCAAAAGACTCGAGGCTGTAATTGCTGCCAAAGATGCTTCAACAAAGTACTGAGTGAAGGATCTGAATACTTATGCCAATGTGATATTTCAGTTTTTTCTTTTTAATAAATTTACAGACATTTCTAAAATTCTGTTTTCACTTTTATCATTATGGGATAGTGAGTGAGGATTAATGAGGAAAAAAATGAATTTCAACAACTGTAGAATTGGTCTGCAGCATAACAAAATGGACAACAGTGAAGGGGATGTGAATACTTTCTGAATGCACTGTAGCTGTGTTTCCATGTCTATCTTGCAAGGCTGACAAGTATTGAGGCAAATCCCTAATGGTTTTCAGAAGAGAAATACTAGTTTCTCTTCTGAAACTAGTATTTACTTTGAAGGTAAATCCCTAATGTTTTGTTCAGGTTTTTGCATGTTTTGTTCTGCAATGCAGGATGTCCCGGTTGACAAAATAAAGTCTCCAAGAGGAGAGGAACAATGTAAACAACCCAAAACATTTTGCAGTACCGTCAATAACAGTTCCACCCTGAAGTCATGTCTTATATACTTAGAACCAACTAAGGAATTTGTCATGTGAGACAGGAGATCCCACAAACCTTATTCTATCTCCCCTTGCAGTCAAAAGATGTAATGATTAATTTAATTAACAATTTGCTATTGTTACATAATAGCAAGGTAGTTGTCTTGGGACACCTCTACAAATACAGTAGTCTTTGTACCTCCAAAATTAAATCCATACTGCATTAATCTTAGACCAGTGATGGTGAACCTTTTCAGCACTGAGTGCCCAAACTGGAATGCATGCACATGCATGTGCATGAGCTCGCACCGGGGTGCCGAACACCAGCTGGCCAGCGCACACATGCCTGTTTTTGGACCTTTTTGGCAGTTTTTGGACCGTTTTTGGGGTCATGTTCAGGATGTTTGGGGGGCTTTTTTCAGGCCATTTTTAGGCCGTTTTTGGCCTGAAAAACAGCCTAGAAATGACCTTGAAAATGGCCTGAAAAATGGCCTGGTTTTTGGGGTGTTTTTAGGCCGTTTCCAGCACTTGCAAAGACCAGTTGGCTACGGCACGTGTGACCACAGAAAGGGCTCTGCGTGCCACTTCTGGCACGCCTGCCATAGGTTCGCCATCACGGTGTTAGACTATCTTCTGGGTTCAACAGGTCAGCTAACTGAGTATAAGAGAGATGGGCAGTTTCTAAATTAATTAATTAGGTGGATGGATAGATGGATGGATGGACGGACGGACGGACGGACGGACAGACGGATGGATTTATTTTCAGATTCTCTGCAGTACCCTGAATACTTGAGGGTATTGAGGAAGTACCCTGAATACTTGAGGAAGAACTTGAGGGCAGGACATTTCCCCCTTGGCCAAAATTCTTACTTCAGCTGGTCTTCAGCTCTGAGCTCATGCCAACCTCTCTCCTTGCTTGGAGAGGGTTAACCACCATCATTGGTAGGTAAAGAAAGATGCCTTTGTGGCTTTGCAACTCCCTCTTGTAGCCACTACTCAGATTTTGGGGCAGAGGTGGAATCACAAACGAGCATAACAAAAACATAAATATAGATGGAGATAGGTCACTGATTAAATACTATTCTCTCAGTTTCCTATCAGTCATTTGAAGGATAGCTGGACAGTGGTAGCTAGACACTGCACTAGTTAGCTTCAGTCTTTGCTTTCAGAAAGTGGCAGTAGTGGTAGGCACTGTGCCTATCCATCCTTTTTTTTTTTTTGCAGATGTTTTCCCCTACCTTTAGATGTTCCTGCCAGTCTTGGTGGCAATGAAATATAGAACATTACAGACTACAGATTATTGCTATCCTTTGCCATTATTTGCAAGGAAAATAATTCTGTTGAAGGACTCAGTTTATTTTACCCCATACATGACAAAATGCTGATTAATATGTTTCTTCTTCTGTACACTTCCAGCAGAAGAAACCCAACAGTTTACATTAAGTTGAAGAAAAATCTTACATTTTAAATTAATAGAAATGAGTTTATGTACATATATTGAAGGCAGTAGTTTGAAAACTGCTTCATAGATGTTTGTTTACTTTTTAGAGATTGTCTGCAGCTGAAATAGACTTATTGGCATAAAAAACACATTTTTATACAGATTACTGTACTTGAATTGTAAGTATTGCATTTCATAAAACTACTGTAAGTAGTTTTATTGATACGGCTGGGAATTATGGTCATTCACAGCCCGTAATGATTCACAAAGAGTCTGTGCAGATTCCGACAGATGTCTGCTCAAGTTGACACAGTCATTCAGGAGTGTGAGTGGCATAGGAGGCTAATGCCTCCTATTAAGGCAGCATTTAACATCCAGCTGCCTGCAATTACTGTGAGTTCAATTCTCACCAGGCTCAAGGTCGACTCAGCCTTCCATCCTTTCTAAGGTGGGTAAAATGAGGACCCGGTTTGTGGGGGCAATAAGCTGACTTTGTATAAAATATACAAAAGTATGAAGGCTATTGCTTAATGCATTGTAAGCCGCCCTGAGTCTCCGGAGAAGGGCACCATATAAATATAAATAAAAAAATTTAAAAAAAATTTTTTTAAAAAAATTCAGGGTAATGTTGATAAGCACCCACCTTTATCTCCCTTGAAACTCTGCCAGAGACCTAATTGCCAATTAGTTTTGCAAGGCCAAACATAGCACAAAGTCAAACAGGACTTCTCAGAGCTTGAACCGACTATATGAACTAATTGCTTCCTGCAAAGGCTCACATCCAATTAACTCCAAGCCTTACTCCCGGATCACCCTTTTTTCCTTAATTATTCTTGCCTTCTGGCAGCTCTGCGCATGCGCACACTGGGAACAGCTCACACTGTTCTTCTGCCTCGCTGATGTCAGATTCCGGAGGCTTTGGAGTCAGCACATAACTACCAGATGGCCCTGCCCCCCTCTCTGCCTTTGATGCAGAGCCCTCGTCTGAGCCTTCCCCAGACTCCAGGACTGGCCCATGTTCCTCCCCAACCTCTTCACTGTCCGACTCTGCTGCCAGCTCCACAGCGGCAGACCACAACACATATATATGTGTTCTGATCCAGCCTTCGCAAGCAATGAGAAACCATTTTGCTTACAACAGGGCACAAATAGTCTGTATTCACGTTGGATAGACAAAACCAAAAATAATTAGTCACAAATGAAAGTCTTTTTCCCTTATGAAACAGGGCACGAACAGTGTCTGTTCACATGAGAACTCGTGATAGAAAAAAGCCCTTCAATGATTAAACCAAGCAGAAACAGTCCCTGCTCACACTGGCTGAGGCAAATGCACTACCTATTGTTTCCCAGCAGGGAGACTCAGTTGGCACCTCAAATACAGAGCAATTAGTCCCGGCAAACCTTGTTCTGGCAAAGGAATCCGACTTGATTGATGTACACTGGAAAGCGAACGATTGTCCGTGACAACAGGCCACTCCCAAACTCCTACTTGGGAGGCCACTCCCAACCCCCAGGAGGGGCTGGCTAGCATCTACGACTTCTTTTCCCGGAGAGCCAGCTTATTGCTTTCCTCTCTTCTCTTCTCCTCTCCTCTCCTCTCCTCTCCTCTCCTCTCCTCTCCTCTCCATGCGTGCGCGTATCTGGGATGGGCCCCATCTGTTCCTCCCCCTCATTCAGCTCAGGCCCTGAAAACAGCCGCCTCTCCATCTGGGGTCGGACAGAAGGCCCCAGCTCTGCATCTGCACCTGCCTCTAATTCTGCTTCCTCATCAGAGCCTTCCAAAGGCTCCGAAGCCGACCAAGACTTCCCCCTCCCCCCCCTCCTCGTCTGACTCTGCTGCTAGCTCTGCTGGCAGCCAACGGGCCACAACAATATGTACCATCTTCAAGGCAAACATAGGCATCACTTTGAAGCTCTGAACTTCATTGATAGAAACCAGAGGAACTGTAGAATGAAATCAAGTAAGTTGTTAAGGATGAATGTGAAAAGAGACACCAAGGAACAGAAGAAAGCAAATTGGATGTCAGAACAAATAATGGAAGACAAAAGGATAAGAAAAACATCAAGAAAAACAAAGATCTCTCAAAGAAGCAACAACAAAAAATCAGACAGCTGTTACAGGAGACAAGTAGCAATATTACAATAATACCTACAGAGACATCAAAGAAGACAACAGAGGAACTGGCTCATGCTTTGTACCTGTTGGCATTTATCATTTTTCATCTCTTCAGTGAGAGTGAGAAAACATGATTACAAAGGCAAGTCTTGTTGGATGGGAGTTCTTCTAAAGCAATCAAAAATGGGATCCGAGGGAATTGTGAGAATTGTAGCAATTAGAGGATATTGTCGTCATTGTGCAAGATCGAGGCAACAGCGCTAGAGATAGAACAAAAAAATTGTTGGGAGTTTAAGGTGGTCGGATGGTTTTTGGCAGTAAAAAAAACTCAGCTACTTCTGTAGAAACTTTATTAATATGTGTAACTGTTTAATTATTGGAATGATCTTTTGAATAGTAGTATTTCCACAAAAGACTGGCTTTATTTCTGATGCAATAAAAAAAAAGATAAGGATGCCCTTGAATTGACTTTGACTTCTGGTAACTGCTTCCATATAATTTTCTTGATATTAATTTTATTCTTAGACCATTATAAAAGTTACTTGTTCCTAAGGAGCATAATAAATGGCATTTGGATCCTACCAGTGATTTCCTAATGAACTACCTATCGATTTAGAAACCAAACACAGAGTTCTGTTTTTTCCCCCCTCTTATCCTTTGATACTGGCAAAATCCTAGGCCAGTGTTGGCGAACCTTTTCGGCACTGAGTGCTGAAATGGGAGCACACGTGTGCCCGCACGCCCACATGCCAGAAATGGGAACAGCAGATGATCTTTTGTTTTCGGGGGATGCATCTCTCTGGGCATGTTAGCCATCGCTGGTTGCCCTTCCAGGTTACTGTGCACTGGACAGCTGGTCTTCATATGTGTGGGAGCGCCAGAAACTGAAAGAGCAGCTGCCCGATGCTACTGCACCTGCCGGGAAAATGATATTCCGGTTTCTGGCGCACACATGTGCACTGGCCAGCTGGTCTTCACCCGCGCATGCATGCTAGAAACTCAAAAAATAGGTGACTGGTGTGCATGCATGTGCAGGGAAGAGCAGCCGGCCAGTGTGCATGCACGTGCCAGGAAGATTATGTTCCGGTGCACGCATTCGCACTGGACAGCTGGTCTTCGCGTGTGCATGCGTGCCAGAAACCGGAAAGTCAGGTGGCTGGAGTGCATGCACGCGCTGGAAACCGGAAGATCATCTTCCCAGCGCGCGCATGCTCACCGGGCAGTTGCTCTTTTGGTTTCTGGCGCTCCCGCAAGTGTGAAAACCAGCTGACTGGTGCGCCGTAACCCAGAAGAGCAAACAGGGATGGCTCGCGTGCCTGGAGAGATGGCTCTGTGGGCCACTTCCGGTACACATGCCATAGGTTCGCCATTACGGTCCTAGGCTATTCCTCCTGATTTACAGATACAGATTAACAGAGTAGGAAGGGACCTACTCCCAAGCAAACCCTACACCATTTTTGACAGATGGCAGATTTAATATCAGAACTAATACTGGTGTTTTTCTTTTGGTAGGAGAACGATGATTTAAAGTATTTTTTAGTGCATTTTATCTTACATATAAAAATCACATGTTAAGAGAGAGAAGCAAGTATTATTATTACTATGTTTAATATTATTATTTCAATATTATAGAATTAATGTTAATGTAATGAATATTGTTGTAAAACTTGATTATCATTTTACAAAGATATTTGTACCCGGACGACACACTGTTTAGTTGAAGGTGGAATTATTATATCAAAAAATTTAAAAAAAAAATTTAAAATCCACATGACTACTGCCTGTCCTTTTTGTTTTGTTTTGTTTTGTTTTGACATGTGAACTAACCAAGCCATGAAAGAAATGTGGCTTGAAAATGCCAAAAAAACCCATTATATTCATTTAAACAAAATGAAAATGTTTAACTGCATTTCAGATTGATATTTTAAATATCAAAGGTGAATATTTTCAAAGATTAATCTATTTAGTTAAGCCAGTTTACATAAGTCAGTTTGACAGTTGCAATAAACAGAATTGTGAGATATAAAATGATGCACAGAGCTGAAAGGAATGGCATCAAAAATGTGAGTGAAATCTGAATTTCCCATGAAATTTGGACGCTGGTCATCTAGCATCTGGAGGACCTCAGCTCTCCTATTCCCATTTGAAAGCAATGGATGAAACATTTTCATCCATTGAAAATGGATGAAAATGAAGAAAAAGCTGAGAGATTTACAAATCAATACAAACAAAGGAGTTATTTCCTGAAGCGTATTGAGACTAACAAAACTAACAGTAATAATTCTAACTCATCATCATTGGCAATCTTCAGTCTCAAAAGACTAAGGTATCTTGCTGTGGAAAGAGGTCCTAAAACAGCATCTGGTGTGACTAAAAAAGCCAATTCGAGAGTGGCAATCCCTTCCACACTGAGGGCAGATACATTCTGTCCCCTGCCCAGCCCCCAGATTTCGCTGGTTCCGGGACTGCCTCTTTGCCTCAGCCTGCTGTACAAGTGTCTCTTCGAATTGGAGAAGGCCATGCTGCGTCTTTAGCCTCCAAGCCGTAGGATCAGAGGTCAAGGTTTCCCAGTCATTAATGTCCATTCCCAAGGCCTTTAGATCCCTCTTGCAGATATCCTTATATCGCAACTGTGATCTTCCTCTGAGGCCCTTTCCCTGCACTAGTTCTCCATACAGGAGATCTTTCGGAATCCGACCATCAGCCATTCTCACGACATGCCCAAGCCAGCGTAGACATCGCTTTTTCAATTCTAACTACTGAGTCAGAATTAAGTGGCTGTTGACTCTGCATTCTCAAGAACTCCAGTCAGAAATAAATAATGTGCACCTAACAGCAAGTTTTTCATGCTTCTTGCACATTGTTATTTTCAAGTGTTAGGTAATATTTCCTGTTTTAAGTTTGTATTTCAATGTAGCTGAGTACCATATTACATGGTATTCAATATCGAAAGAGCATTAATACTATGCTGATCAGATAATTATTTTGATTATTAAGAATAAAATAAATTAGCTCTTCTCTCTTTGGTTTTGGGAAAATGCTCTAATCAGAACTTAAGTATGTTTTGGAGAGGGAGGAAAGAATTCAGAAACAGGTTAAATCTATGACTGATCAAGACCAATAAATCAAGTTTAATTTCTAAGGTCCAGGAAGAAAGTTGGGTGTGGGTTGAATCTAGATTAGTACCCTGTTTTCCTCAAAATAAGACATCCCCTGATAATAAGCCCAATTGGGCTTTTGAGCACATGGCAATAAGGCCAAGCGTTTATTTCAGGGTTCAAAAAAATATAAGACAGGGTCTTATTTTCAGGGAAACATGGTACTAGTTTTAGGATGAGGCATTAGGCTTAATTGCTAAAATCTTTGGTTCAAATCTCTGCTGAATTGGGATCTTCTTTGTACCAGAACCATAGTGGCGCAGTGGTTACAATGCAATATTGCAGGCTAAGTCTGCTGACTGCCAGCAGTTCGATCCTGACCGGCTCAATGTTGATTCAGCCTTCCATCCAGTGGTGGGTTGCCCCCGGTTTGCACCAGTTCTAGAGAACCGGTAGTAAAACCGGCAGGAGGCTCCGCCCACTGACCTTGACATCATCAAAATGTTTCTGCGCATGCTCAGAAGAGCGAGTGAGCGAAGCGAGAGCGTGTGCACGGCCCTGCTGTGAACCGGTAGTAAAGGTAAGTAGAACCTACCCCTGCTTCCATCCATCCATGGTCAGTAAAATGAGGGCACAGATTGTTGGGGGCAATATGCTGACTCTATATACTGCTCAGAGGGGGTTGTAAAGCACTATGAAGCAGTATATAAATATAAGTGTGATATAAGTCTAAGTGTTATCATATTGAGATAGAAAGCAGAATAGAAAACAGTTAAAAGAAATCTATAGGTAGCAAGAAGGAATGACCAGAATTCACGATTGGCAATTAGTCACAGAGCACTGAGTGCTATCTGATGATAACCTGTTGTAATGAGAAGAAGGAATGACCTTGAGGGGCAGGAGAAAGATCAAGACAACAACTAGATAAAGGAAATCTGTGTCTGAGGCAGAAATGTAATATCAGAAAATATCTCAGACAAAAACTTCTCTAGTTCTCACAAAGATAAATAGAAAGAAGAGGAAAGTCAGATTCAGACTTACAAGAATCTGTTACTGTTACCTTATAATAAACATAGTATTATTTCATAGTATGCAGTTGTCAATGTGGTCAACAGTATTAAGTATCTGGGGGTGCAGATAACGAACAATCTAAACTGGTCTCTCCGCATGTGATCCTTAGTGAAGTGTGCAAATCAGCATCTGCATTTCCTGCGTCGGAGAGCACATCTTTCTCCTTCTGTCCTGGCCACTTTTTACAGAGGCATGATTGAGAGTGTTTTTTTTTTTTTTTACAAACTGCATATAACTGTTTGGTTTGGTATGGTGGCTGCAGTGCCTCAGAGAGAAAGTCCATTCAGAGAGTGGTAGGGACAGCCGAGAGGATTATGGGAAACTCACTTCCTGTCATTCAGGATGCTGCTTATAAGCGCTATGTGCTTAGCGCGCAAAGCATTGTTAGAGACCCATACATCTACTTTATGGTCTGTTTCTGTTGCTCTCTTCTGGGAGGAGGTTTTGAAGTATTTCTAGCAGGACTACCAGATTCTGTAACAGCTTTGTTCCCTATGCCATCCATCTGGTAAACTCGCAAGATTCGTTTTTCTTGCCATGTACATGTATACATCCAAACTAGACTGTGTTGTTTCTCTGTGTCACATAATATATGTGGGTATATGCATAATTTTGTATTTATTTATTCTGTCGTGGTTTTGTAGTGTATATTGGAGGTGGTGACTCTTTGAGAGCTGTATGTAACAAAATTTCATTTTAATGTATGCCAATGTACATTCAAAGTGACAATAAAATTATTGTTCTGTTCTATTCTATTCTATTCTATTCTATTCTATTCTATTCTATTCTATTCTATTCTATTCTATTCTACTCTATTCTACTCTATTCTACTCTATTCTACCCTACTCTATTCTACCCTACTCTATTCTACTCTATTCATGACTTTGGTTTCCTACTCTGGAGTTGACATCCATGCACTCAATTCACTCTTGGCTCTGGATAGAGTGATAGTAGCCCCTGTTTCTACTTCCTGCTCTTCCTGCTGGACATCATTGTTTGCCTGACATCAGAATAGATGCTAATTTCAGTCCAGGATGGGATCATGTCACAATGGGTTGAGGACTTAAAGGTATCCTTTGATCAGCCTTGCATATGTTCCAGAGTTATGAACTGT
This sequence comes from Ptyas mucosa, assembly GCA_012654045.1. Classification (NCBI taxonomy): domain Eukaryota; kingdom Metazoa; phylum Chordata; class Lepidosauria; order Squamata; family Colubridae; genus Ptyas; species Ptyas mucosa. The sequence continues at coordinate 628,557 of WNWU01000043.1, read as the reverse complement.
TAAGCAATCTATGTACTGAAAATACTGTAGAAATGCTTCATTATGGAATGTTATTATTAGTGCTATGATCATTGCAAAAGACTAATAACTTATACCATGTTTGGCAAAGGATGGCACATAAATGTATTGTATTGTGATTGGGAAATAGCCATTACAGTTTCTCTCCCTACAAACAACTCAGTGTAAGCAGTTCATAGCTATTTTAAGGAAATAGAGACAATGCCAGGATTCCCCAGTAATAGGACAGAATGCCATTTTATGACTGTCAATCTCTGTTCCATCCACCACAGCTTTGACAATGACCGGGAGTATCCAGGATCTCAGTAGGAATTTTCTAATTTATTAGGGAAGAAGAAAAAGAAACTTGGACTTGTTGCTTGCAGAACCAGTTTTCTACTACTGAAATATTTCCCATTGCTATGAAGGAAGCCAAAAGTCATTCATAAGTTGAAAACAGATAACACAATTAGATGCAGACTGGGGAGAAAATTGGGTTTGTTAAGAGCATGTTCTGGTCACCCTCATAAAATGCTTTCCATGATGGACATGAAAAAAGCACCAACCTCCATTTACCCTAAAGCAAATTGGGAGGGGGAGAGATTGCTGTTCTCCTAAGGCTCCTTTGAATGCTCACTACAATCTTATCTTTTTCTTTTCTTTCTTTTCATTTTCCTTTTCCTTCATGGTAGGAGGGGGAAGAGGTAGGCCCAGCACTGTGGAGCGATATATAAGTCTAAGTGCTATTATTATTTTCAAACAAGGCACAGTGCTGCAGCCACTTCCCATTTTTAATTTCTAGAGATGTATTATATTATAAGCCGTGGTAGCACAGTGGTTAAAAGGCAGTATTGCAGGCTAATTCTGCTGACTGCCAGTAGTTGGATTCTCACCGGCTCAGGCTTGACTTAGCCTTCCACCCTTCCAAAGTCGGTAAAATGAGGACCCAGATTGTTGGGGGCAATATGCTGACTCTGTAAACTGCTTAGAGAGGCTGTAAAGCACTATAAGTAGTATATAAGTCTAAGTGCTATTGTTATTGCTATTTTCGAACAAGGTACAGAACTGCGGCCACTCCCCTTTTTTAATTTCTAGAGATGTGTATGTGGCCGATGTGGGCATTCCTGTAAATAAAAAAATTATCAGCTTTCACCTTTTAAAAAACAGTCCTGCAAAGTAGGGTGTAATTTCTTACTCCAGAAATATTGATAGAGCTTTGAATCCATGCTGACCATAGCATAATAGAGCACTCTCTGTGGAGCATTCGGTTCAGCGGTGAAATCCAGCCGGATCTATCCGGCTCGCACAAATCTGTAGTGATGGTGGCGGGAGGCTCCGCCCACCTGCCAGGATGTCATTATGTCCCATTTTTTACCCTCTGTGCATGCGGAGAAGGCTCTCACTACACTCGTGTGTGCGTGCACATGCTCACATTCCTGAACCGGTAACGAAGGTAAATGCATTTCACCGCTGACTCGGTTCCTTCTGCATTTGTAATTGGGGAACATCAGGCTGAAGGATAGAATTCCTATTAGGAAGTTTGTACTCTGTAGTCTGATAATTTAGAAATTGTGTGTTTAAAGAAGTGTGCTAATTTGAAACAGGTGTGTGCATACCCGCATGTGAGAAAGATTTATCAGTTGATCAAATTATGATTTGACCAGCTCACCATATAGGGCATAAATGGTTCTAGACCACAAACCAACAATGAACATAGACTAATCCTTGGTGTTTGTTTTTATCTTTCTAGGTATCTTGGAATAACTAGACCCCTCACCTATCCTGTAAGACAAAATGGAAAGTGTATGGCTAAAATGATTCTTTGTGTGTGGCTGCTGTCTGCTTCCATCACTTTGCCCCCGCTGTTTGGATGGGCTCAGAATATTAATGACAACAAAGTCTGTTTAATCAGCCAAGATTTTGGCTACACAATTTATTCTACTGCTGTTGCATTTTACATCCCCATGTCAGTGATGCTGTTCATGTACTATCAGATCTACAAAGCTGCCAAGAAAAGTGCAGCCAAACACAAATTTGCTGGTTTCCCAAGACCCAATGAACGCGAAGGGATGGTTTCGGCAAACGGCATCATGAAACTGCACAAGGAATCTGAAGAGTGCACCAATTTTTCACGTCTGCTTAAGCATGAACGGAAGAACATTTCTATCTTCAAAAGGGAGCAAAAAGCAGCCACTACCCTTGGAATAATTGTAGGGGCCTTTACTGTATGCTGGCTGCCATTTTTCATCCTTTCTACTGCTAGACCCTTCATCTGTGGGACCTCTTGCAGTTGCATCCCTTTGTGGGTTGAGAGGACATTTCTCTGGTTGGGTTATGCCAACTCTTTGATTAACCCATTTATATATGCCTTCTTCAATCGGGACCTGAGGACCACCTACCGCAATCTGCTGCAATGTAGATATAGGAACATCAACCGTAAACTCTCGGCTGCAGGCATGCATGAAGCCCTGAAGCTTGCTGAAAGACCAGAGTTTGTTCTGTAAGGTCATTTCCCTTTTATTACACTTAACTTTCAGGTTCCCACATAGACTTTCTATTCCAAATAAAACCAAGTTTAGATCAAACAATCTAAAAATAGATTGCTAGACATTTCTTGATTTATGGGACCACTGAGTCGTGGAGACACCAAAAAAGGTCTTATGTTTGGAGAAGTTATGGGGAAAGTTGACAAAAAGTGAAGGACATCCTAAATTGTCGAAACGAGTAAGAAAGTAAAAATCTAGGTTACTAGGCTACTGCATAACTATAAGATCCAGATTACTTTATCTACTCGGGAATAATATCAGAAGAGACAAATTAAGGTATGAAACACGAGCACCACAAATGTTGAATGCTCCCAGACAGTAAATCAGTTCAGATAGCCCAGGTGGCCTCAATGCAGAGAGCCATAGAGATGGCCTTGAGAGAAATAGAAATCACTACAAAAACAAAAAGGATAGAAGCATTGCTTGAATCCTGGAGAGGAAACAGTGTTAGAAAAAGAGTGAGGATGGCCCCTCCTTGGCTCACTAAGATATCAGAATGAGGGGAGGAAAAAAAGCCAGACTTGCACGATTAAAGTTTCCTTCTAGCCTTAATATGGAGTTAATTTCCTGTCTATCGTACCGTGGCTGGCCCTGAGGGGATACTGTTGTGGAACACAAATGCATTAGCAAATAGATATTTAGATTCCAAAATTATTGATATGGCTTTTATTTTATAAAGCTGATTGAAAGAGATTGCATGGATAGAGGTAGACCTGTTCACCTTTGAACACTTGTAGCACCAAAAAAAGGTGTAATGGCTGAATTCTTGAATCAGATATTGTTGGACAGGAGCTCTTCTGGGTGACCTCTTCTGTCAGTAGAACCAACAATGAAAGCAGTGGGATAATGACAGGAGCAACATTAGTGAAAAATAGAATCAGATGGAATATGGTCTAGAACCTATTCTAAGGTCCAAGCTGTTGCACTGATTGTAGTGAATGTGTCATTTTTTTCCTAGGCACTATGTTGTCTACACTAAGTTGTCCAACAATGTTCAAAAGCCCATTGGATTCTGGATATCCAGAGCAAGATATAAACTACTTAGCAGTCTATTGTAAACAATTTGTACAACACTTGGTAGATCAAATTGCTTGAATTCAGGCAAAATTAGAGTCTAAAGTTTACATGAGACAGTAGAAGCTTCACTCTTGCTCTTCCTGGCTTGTAAAAGTGGCTGCAAGACTGGCTGAGTAGGAACAGATATTAGTAAATTCTTCCGGATAACATCATGTGATTTCCTTCATGTTCAAAAAGATAGTGCCAAGATTTCATTACAAGGAAAGAACTCTCAAATAAATCCCCTCTGATTTTTCATAATTTCTGTCTAGTTTCCAATATTCCACTTTTGGCAGCTCTGGCATGTTTCAAGCCCTGGAAATCCTTGTTCTCTTGTGTTCTCATGTATGATGACTATTTTGATAACTTGCATGACAAACTTGCAAAGGGATCTTTTATATCCCTTTGAAGGGATAATGGTTCCAATGATGCTGGGAAATTGTTAACCTGTGGTGTTCTTAGGGTTTCAACTTCTCCCTCATTCTGTTTATCGTAAATATCATGTGTCTTGTGAATGTTACAGGCAGATTGCTGATTGGGAGTAATCATAATGAATAGGGCTGCATCACTTTGGGGATTTGAAGGAGAAAAGATGCTTTAGAGCAGGGGTGTCAAACTCAAGGCCCGCGGACCAGATCCCGCCCGTGGGGTGCTTAGATCTGGCCCTTGGGGCCACCCTGGAAACAGTGAAGGACTGGCCTGTGGTGCCTCTGCCAGCTAAAACAGAGCTCAGGCGGGTCATGCACGGTCCTCCCCAGCTCCGTTTTCAGCTGCGACTGCTTCCTGCAGCCCTCTGCCAGTGAAAACTGAGCTTGGGAGGGCTGCGCGCAGCCCTCCCAAGCTCCTTTTTCGCTGGCAGAGGGCTAGCAAAAACTACTACCGTGTTTCCCCGAAAACAAGACCCTGTCTTATATTTTTTTGAACCCTGAAATAAGCGCTTGGCCTTATTGCCATGCACTCAAAAGCCCGATTAGGTTTATTATCAGGGAATGTCTTATTTTGGGGGAAACAGGATATCAAAAGTGGATCCTCCCAGCCCTGCCTGGGCCACCACAGGTGCCCCTGACATGAGTAATGTCAAGCTGGCCACGCCCAGATAGCCACCACCCCCCACTCCCCCATGAGGTCAAACACAACCCTGATGCAGCCCTCAATAAAATCATGTTTGACACCCCTGCTTTAGAGAGTATTGAGCATCACATAGCTACTCCTAAAATCAATTGTGGTTTGTCAGAGGATCGTGGATTTGCCATGCATAGCTGCTGCAACATCCAGGTAAAAAACCAAAGAGTTGTCATTGACTGGTATGGGTGCCCTTGCAAATGTTCTGGAGAACTTTTCCCTTCAGATCCAGAGCATTGCAGGGTCTTCATGTAAAGCATAAGACTTTTTGATTAAAATAGCTTCACTGACTTGTGCTTTTTCCAGACACAATTCAAAGTGTGGATTGCGCTATATAAAACTCTTTCAACTTGGAAGATGTGAGAGTTTAAGGGAAGGGACCTCTCTTAATTCTGCCACCGCTAGAGAAGGTCTAGAGTGGAGAATTGGCTTTCACGCTGGCAACTTTCAGTCCTTGTTGTCTTGTACTCTCTTTCTCCTGACATGCCAAAAACCTTTCATTTATTCAATATATAGGCTGGTTGGATGCTGAGTTGGATTGATGCTATCTGTTTAATAATATGTTTCAATCAGCTTCCTGTTTTGAAAAGCCTTTCAAAAAACATTTGTGAGAAAGCTTGAGTAAAAATAAATAAACAATAACCGAGTTACGCAATGTAAAACATTGTTTCACTGTATGTCATGGTTAATTAATTTTTTTACTGGTTTCCTACATTTCCCAGATTTTAAACAGCCAGATGATAGATAGTGAATGATCTGTTAAAATAAGTGGGGTTTTTCCCCTTTAATTGATTTTCTAGGACTATTTTAACCTGCAGGAGTCAAGCCTGACATATATTTAGAAAACAGAAGCACTTCCAGACAAAAACAATGTTTTGCAAATTCCAACTTCCAATAAAGCCCCTCCATTGTATATTCGGGACTGTTCTCAAAGATTTGGGCTAGAATTAACAGCTTTAGGAATTCCCAGGGCTGCAGACATAGCTTCCGATTTAGTAGGAACCATGCCTGCTTCTCAGGTAGTAAATCAAGATGGCATTCACACATCACACAAAGCCATTATTATTGAACATAACTTCACTTATAAAGTTTACAATCCACAGAGGTTAGGTTCAAGTATTACACTGGAGCCCAAAGCACATTATGCCTTAGTACCAACCAACATATAAACAAAAAGAAGAGTAAAAAACACAAGAGTAATGAGTCATGGTACTTTTTAATTTGGAATCACGAAGGGATGGCGAAGTAATAAGATTAGCTTTGTGGTTTGAGATTCCAAAAAAGTCTTTTGACAAATGCAAAAACTACCCTGCTTTCCCAACTTTTTTTTTTTTGCTCCTCATTTTGTGTAGGTTCAGAATTGATATATCCTATGGGCCTGAGAGCTTTGTTTAGCAATTAATGGTAATTAATTGAGCTTGACTGAGCCTGGCCAATATTTAAGGAATAAATTCTTTTCCGCTATTGGTGCGGAAAAACAGTTTTTGAGACCATGTCTGATATTTGTTTGATATCTTCTTGGCTGATCTTTCTTGGATAATTTTGTGGTGAAATTGATCATTGAGCTTCTTTTACACAATTATTTTTTTCTTAAGGAATGCTCTTCTTCCTTCCTTCCTCATTGAGGCAGGAAAAAAAGTCAAGCAAAGTAATATAAAAGGGGAAAAAGTAGACAATATCGGGAATAAGTGGAGGAGCTGACAAGGACACATTTACTGAAGACGCTTTACCTCAGAATAATGAGCCATCTCACCCAATCTACTCCAACACCAAACCAGCAGTAAAAGGTGCAAAATCCTAAGAATTCAATTTCTTGGCTACCGTTTGAAAACATTTTTTTTTAAGTTCTTCCTGCTTCAGCCATGGCTGAATCTTGTATTCCCAGAAAGAAATCCGGTGTTTGTGAATACTGTGTTTGTTTTCTCCTTGGACAACCAGCCTCATCCTAAAACTTCAGTGTGGAGAAACATTTCCAAGAGAGAATTAATGGCATTTACTATACGTTCAGGATCTATTGCAATAAAACGCTTTATTGGGCTTGCACTGCCACAAACTGAAGACTGTTTCTTCTTTTGGTTTTGTGGACCGGTGGAAATTTGGTGGGGAGAAGCAATCCAGCTGAACAACTGGCAGAGTAGAAAGATTGGTCTTCTTTGTCCTCTGAAACATCAAATCACTTAGACCAGGGGTATCAAACTCAATTTCATTGAGGGGCATATCAGGGTTGTGTTGGATCTCAGGGGGCTAGGTGGATTGGGGTCATGGTCAGGGTGGGTGTGGCCAGTTCGACGTCACTTGTCAAGGCTCCGTTTTCAACCATGATGGCCTTGCAGCCCTCAGCCAGCAAAAACGGAGCATGATGCCTCCCCAGGCCTCCGTTTTCGCTGGCGGAGTGCTGCAGGAGGCCGTCGCAGCCAAAAATGGAGCCAAGGCAGGTCACATATTGCCCCCCCACAAGCTCCATTTCTGCTTGCAGAGGGCTGTAAAAGGCCTTCACTGCTGAAAACTCAGCCCGGGTGGGCCTTGCGCGGCCTTCCTGAGCTCCATTTTCACTGGCAGAGGTACAGTGAGCTGTTTCCAGGGCAGCCCCACAGGCCAGATCTAAGCACCCTGCAGGCCGAATCCAGCCCCCGGGCCTTGAGTTTGACGCCCCTGGCTTAGACAAAGTCATGACTGGCTAAAGGTGTTCCCAGTGAGCTCCAGTTCAATCTGCAGACAATGAAGATGATGTGGGAAAATGCAAGTTGAAAACGCATTGGGGAAGATGTGCAGGATGAGTTTATAAATCTCTTTTATTTGTGTGGATAACACAAAAGTTCAGATAACATCTGAACTAGTTGAAAAACATCAAACTTTTGAAAAGCTGGTGTTTGCTGATCTTCACCATGATGTAAAAAAGATGTGGAGACTCTAGAAAGAGTGCAGAGAAGAGCAACAAAGATGATTAGGGGACTGGAGGCTAAAACATGAACAGTTGCAGGAACTGGGTATGTCTAGTTTAATGAAAAGAAGGACTAGGGGAGACATGATAACAGTGTTCCAATATCTCAGGGGTCGCCACAAAGAAGAGGGAGTCAAACTATTCTCCAAAGCACCTGAGGGCAGGATAAGAAGCAATGGGTGGAAACTAATCAAAGAGACAAGCAACTTAGAACTAAGGAGAAATTTCCTGACAAAACAATTAATCAGTGGAGCAACTTGCCTCTAGAAGTTGTGAATGCTCCAATACTTTTTAAGAAGAGATTGGACAACCATTTGTCTGAAGTGGTATAGGGTTTCCTGCCTAAGCAGAGGGTTGGACTAGAAGACCTCCAAGGTCCCTTCCAACTGTTATTCTGTTTTTGTATTTATTTAATTTATGTATTTATTAAATGTATTTATTTTGTATCATTAAAATACCTAAAAGATCAGTTTTATTAGTGTTCTAGTGAATGAAACTTTTTTTTTTGTTAAGAGATAATGGAATGGTTTTCCCTCTTGATTTATCAGTGTTGTTCTTTATATTGACCATAAATACACATCATGCTCAACCTTGCGTCCTATTATGGGTGCTTTCTAGTTTTGTAGACTTCCAGCTTTCATAATTCTCATCAACAGCTATGCTGGTTAGATAATTTGGGTAACTGAAATCTGCCTTTCTAAACAGCATCTTGATTGGAAAGGCTGTGCTAAGTTATGTCAATGCAAAAAGAACAAGTAAGAGCAAACATCAAGCTTATGATCTCTCCTCTACTCACTCAACCATGGTTTGTATTAAAAAAAACCCTGATACCATGGTTTAAGGAAACCATTTTAGTGTTTCATATTAATCTTAATTTGTAGGAAAATGTGTCTCCCCTCCCCCCCCTATGCTCAATTGTGTCCAATTCTCGGAGGCAGCCTGGACTAGTCTCTGCAGTTTCTTGGCAAAGTTTTTCAAAACTGGTTTGCCACTGCCTCCTTCCAAGACTGAGAGAAAGTGACTGGCCCAAGATCATCTAGCTGGCTTTGTGCCTAAGATGGAACAAGAATGCATAGTCTCCTGGTTTCTAACCTGATGCCTTAACCACTGTAACAAACAGGCCAGTGGTGGGTTTCAAAATCTTTTACTACCGGTTCTGTGGGCATGGCTTGGTGGGCATGGCAGGGGAAGGATACTGTAAAATCTCCATTCCCTCCCCACTCCAGGGAAAGGATACTGCAAAGTCCCCATTTCCTCCCGATCAGCTGGGACTTGGGAGGCAGAGAATAGATGGGGGCGGGGCCAGTCAGAATTTTTACTGATTTTCTCCGAATTACTCAAAATTTCTGCTACCGGTTCTCCAGAACTGATCAGAACCTGCTGAAACCCATCTCTGGAACAGGCTCTCTATGCTCTTGTTAAGCCAAAGAAAATGTATGTTTTTATTATTTCAATTTCTATTACCTTTTGAATATGATTTGTGATACCTTTCATAACGGAAAGATGATTATAACAGTGGACAGAGGGAAGCAACTTGTCTTGCATTCTAAACATTTCAAGCTAAAAACAGATGGTTCTGATCATTTACAGAAATGCTTTGATCTTGAAATCACTGTTCTGCAATTTGAAGTTTTACGATCAAAATATGGGGTATTTTGATTAATGTGACACTATCATGAAAGCTGAATTGCCCGTATTGCTTTTTTTTTTTTAAACCTCCCCTTCTGTAAGTAAGGGGTTATTAGGTTTGCCTCAAGATACAGCATTCAGATGTGTCCCGGGAGGGGAGAAATGTATAAAAATATAAGTCAAGGTTACAGTCACAACCATATAAAGTGCCACTTTTTTTATATGTGTGTCAACACAGAAATGGGCAAAGGGATGGGGCTTTGCTTGCATGACTGTAATCTTGACTTTATCGAGCCCTCCTGCAAAGGCCAATGAGGTCAAGATTTCCTACGTGTAGGTGCAAAACTTTTCATGGAAAAACTTTTCTTTTTGACTAAACTACCAGATTAAACTCCTGTACTATATTTTTCCCCTATGGCTCCCTCCCCCCAACTATTCTTCTCCAGTTTGAAATACGTCTTTTTTAAATTTTATGTCTTTTTTAAAAAAATCGAATGTGTTGGTGAACTTCTCTTGGTGGATGCAGGATTCTTGCAATTTCCTTGATTAGAAAGTGTCTAAAAATATCCTGGGCTCATATCCTTAGCCACTGAGCCACGCAGTGGCTCAGTGGCTAAGATGCTGAGCTTGTCAATCAGAAGGTCGGCAGTTCAGTGATTCAAATCCCTAGCGCCACATAACGGAGTGAGCTCCCATTACTTGTCCCAGCTTCTGCCAACCTAGCAGTTCGAAAGCACGTAATAAATGTAAGTAGAAAAATAGGGACCACTTCGGTGGGAAGGTAACAGTGCTCCATGCACCTTTGGCGTTTAGTCATGCCAGCCACATGACCATGGAGACGTCTTCGGAAAGCACTGGCTCCTCGGCTTAGAAACGGAGATGAGCACTGCCCCCTAGAGCTGGAAACGACTGTGCGGGGGAACCTTTACCTTTACCTTAAGAATATCCTGTCTTTTATCCTGATCATGGATTAGCATCCTGTCTAGCTCTTCAGTTCGATCAGCTTTTTTTCATTTGGAGTAATGGAGGTAGCTGAAGTGTATCTTTCCCCAAAGTATAGCATGGAAACCTACCTAGTAGCTGATTATATGATGGCACATCTAGCAGGCCATCTAGGAACATGGAGAAAGAAATGGCCATTATAAAAGAGACATCTCAACCTAGGGCAGGAAATAAGTGTGAGAAGAAGTCCCAGAGTAACTGTGCCTTAATTAAGCTAGGCATAAATTTATCTGGGGAATGCTTTAACAGACTTTCAAAATTCTATTACATTGCCTTGCTACCAATAAAGATCTTTACAGTAATCCAATTATTCTTTCCTAAATTTGCCAGTCTCATGGGCCTTTGAGAGTAAAACACAGTTGCCCTCTGAATGAGGAAATGATATCATGATCCACTTCTAGCTTCATCCAGAAGAAGTCAAGAGAAGATCAGCATCTTGACCCTTGCATCACGATGTCATCATGCAGATGATGTAGTTATGCAGTTATTTGTGATCACATCATTTGAATCATTATCTTATTTCTTTTCCTCTGGCCCCCTCTGTAGACATCCATGTCACCAAGCACACCTGACCTCATCTGGCATGGGAGTCTTTGTTGGACATCGTGCAAGGTTCAGCCACCCCGAATTGAAAATATGTAATGGGGAATCTGCTATTTTAGGAGATAGTCGAACAGTTAAAACTTATATAGAGTCTGAATGTTTGTGGTTTTTTTTTTTTAACGAAACAGGAGGAACTCTGATTACTCAAGAAGGAAGAGCCACGACTTATGATTGAATGCTGATGGGGACGGTCATATATGGACAAGGGGCTGTGAATCAGTGGAAATTGCTGCAAATCCAGGCATTGAAGAAAACCTGTAGGGTGAATAAAATGCTCCTAATCGACTTTGCGAGGGAATGTTGTAAAGGAAGTTTATGAACTTTGGTTTAACAGTATTAAAATGTAATCCTGCCAATCCAGTGACATTTTTCTTTTCTTTTTCTTTTCCCTATTTTGTTTCTCTTAGCAGAACAAATGCTAGCTGCGCATACATAAGCCCCTTTTTATTTGTTTCGTAAAGCAAATAACATTAGCAATAAGTAGTTTGGCTCATAGGAAGAATAGCAGACGATCAGCTCTTCGACTTCCTCTGAGGAATGTCCAACTTTGTTCCATCAGTCTTTTGACTTTAACAAAGGTCCTTGTGTAAATTGTCCTCCGATCCAGCAGCGTCCACTGGGAAGGCGGGGCAAAGGGTCAGTTTTGACAAAAGGCATCGTCCCAGTGTGATGCTTTTCTACGTGTGTCAAAACAACATCAAATGAAAACCCGAAAGAAGCTCATGGAAATCACCAGTAGGATAATTTTATAATACTTTAGTAAACGATAGCAAAGTAACTTCTAACACTATCAAGATTTCCTTTATGGGAAGAGATGATTGAATAAATGTCAAGCAAATGGAATAAATTGTCATTAGTATAACCTATCCACATTTTTTTCTTTCAAGGAAGCCAAATGGGCAAAGAATAATACAGTTTTAGTTCAGTTTCATAGTTTTGGTCCACTTCTTTCCACCCACCCACTCCCCTCTTCTATTGTTGACTTTCTTTCTAAATTTCTTTCTTTGGTCGAGGGGCTGAATGAGAATTGTAATCACATGTTAGTTTTATATTGCATCAATTTTCAAGGAACAGTTTCCAAATGTGAAATGGAAATAAACATTTAGCTGTTTTGATAAGTACCAAAAGGGGCCAAGTGTTTTAGAAAATTGTAAGGCTATGGTTAATTCGCAAAAGAAGATATTTTCAGCATGTTAATACGTGCATTTTAATGCAGTTAGTTATTCCAGTTTTGTTAAGTGTTCCAGGGATGTTCATGGGAAGAGAGTCAAAAAATCAAGATGAAAGCCATATTCCTAAGCCCCTCCCTTTTAAGATGGCTTGTAAACTAAAAAAAACAAAACAAAAGGCAGGGCTTCAAGAAGTTGCAAGCCCCATTTTGGCTTCTTTGATCCCCCACAGATACTTCTAAAGTTTTCTCATGGGAAAGTCGCTCAAGATTAAATGTCAACAGATAGCTAAAAAACACCTTCAGGCAGTAATTAGGAATATTTAAAATATGACTGTTGTTTTATAAAGAAATCAGCAAACGAAGACTACTAATTAGCATAGGCTCAATAAATGCCCTATTTATGGGTTGAATGTACAGGATTGGAAAATAAAATCTGGAAGTGTATCATCTGATCCTAAAATGTGCATGGTGGATTTTGTCCAAGTACTTGGCTCAAATGAGTCACAGGCCCAATCTGCATATTTTGATTCCATGACATAAGTGCTATGCCTCCGTTCTATTCCTCAGAGTCATCTATTTAAAGGTATGTATATTTGTGCTCCTGGTTTTACAAGCAGTCCTTGACTTAGAATCACAATTGAGCCCAGGACTTACATTGCTAAGTGAGAAATTGGTTAAGTGCATTTTGTCCCATTTTAGGACTTTTCTTGCCACATTTATTAAGTGAATCACTGCAGTTGTTAAATTAGTAACATGGTTGTTTAGTGAATCTGGCTTCCCCGCTGACTTTTCTTGTCAGGAGTCACAAAAGATGGTTGCAGGACCCCAGGACACTGCAACCGTCAAAAATATGAACCAGTTGCCAAGCATCTGAATGTTATTTGCATGACCATGGGGATGCTACAATGGTCATAAGTGTGAAAATGGTCATAAGTCACTTTTTTCAGTGCCGTTGTAACTTAGAATGTTCACTAAATGAACTGTTGCAAATCGAGAACTACCTGTACAAGGTTTAACCATCATTGTTTATTTAAATCCTAGGAAAAGATGTACATGAGAGTTTGCGACCGCTTAAATTTTCAGATTACCCACCTGATCATACACTCAGAATGTTTTGTGGGAAGCTAAGAAAGTTAACCTAGTTTATATGAAATAAAACATATAAAATAGTATATATGAAATAAAACATGGCCCTTTAAGACAAATCTGCCTTAAAGGCCAGTTGATGCAATTATTATCCAATCACAGGTCCCTCTGCACCAATTTGTCTCTCCTGTAACTGTTGTTACAGATTGTGTTGATGTTGACCATTTTAAATAAAGTTCAGTGTTCCAACATAAAAGCTTATTGTATTCGTAAATGTCTTGAGAAATGAAAATTCACTGTTTGAAGGAGAGGCTTTAATGGATTTTTGCTGACATAACTGGAATCTTTTTCAAATTGGGAAGAAGAGATGCAAAAAATGGCTTTGATCTGCTTTAGTTTGTGAGAGTGGAAAAATAGAGGAGAAAATATTGGTTGAGGTGCAGTCTAAGTGTGCTTTATAGTTCTTGTGGTTTTTTGGGGGGTGGGGGTGGGAAGAAAGGTCTTCTACATATTTACAATACTATTACGTTTTGTTTATCATTTCAGAAATTATCTTAAATCAGTCCAAGTTACACCAGATCATTATAGTCCATGTTTGGGAGCTAGAAAAGTAGACATGAAACAAAAAAGACATGTAAAGATTAGGAAGAGGGATAACATGTACTGTAAATTTTTAAAACTCTCTCCTGTTTCAGTTGAGTGATTGGTTATTTGGATTTCCAATGCTTCATATATTTTTAGAGAAACTTACTGTATATCACGTTTATATCCTTTATGGCTGCAATTTGGTTTGGAGACAATTCTAAGAATTGTAATATTGCCATATGGTTCATCAGTTGGTCCTTTATGCCATGGTTTCTCAACAGCCTCATTATGTCAGTCCCACTACACATTAACTAGGAATTGTTTTTTTAAATTAAATAAAACAAAAGTACAACCCCAAAGAACAATAAAATAAAAACAAACACAATATTCTACAATGAGGAAAAAAAGCTAGCTACATTAAAATGATATAATATCTATTGGTGTTAATATAAAATTAATTAACATTATAGGTTTAATTTTCAGCCTGTCATTACATCCAAATCATTTAGAAACAGATCCAATGCCCTTTTAATTTTTGGAGCAAAAAGATTACCCAAAAACTGGTGACAAGTTCCTACTCACAACCTTCCTTAACATCAGAAGTATAAATGTCTTTCCACTTACATTAAATCTATGTTGATTAATTTTGTTGATTAGATACGTTTGTTATAGAAATGGCTAGTAATATAGTATTGCATAGAAGTAAAAAAGTTGAGGTGGTAATGTTATGTTCTGTGCCAAAGAGAGTTGGAAGTCAATGCCTTTTTTTTCTTTTTCCCTTCCTACTACACATTTTCTCTTTTTTCCTTCCCCTAGATTTCCATTACTTTTTATTTTCCTTTGTGTCTTATATTTTGATAAAAGTTAATAAAAATTTGATTAAAAAAATAAATTTATGCCAATAGAGCCACAGCTTTTCATGAGGTGACAGTTTCCATATTTTAGGTATATAATTCCACATCACACTGAGGTTTATAATATTTTTCCAGAATTGTATTAACATGTGTAATGATCAGAAAGCAAAATGAAGCCATAGCTGGCCAAGAACAGATCATATGAGCATCCTTTTAAAACATCATTTGAGGAGTCCAATAAATATGAAATAGTATTTTCTAATGAATTCATTTCATTATTAAATCTTAAGTATATTATCCCCAAAATTGGATAATCCAGTTCTTCATTCCAAGACCTATAACTAATGTTGACTTTTATGTTTAATTTCTTATAAAATTAAATTGGTTTCGTTCTAGCATTGCAGAACTTTTTTTGTTATGTGTTATAAAGTTGGTGCCAACTGCTAGTAACCACACAGTTTCTTCTCCATGATTTGCCTCATTTAAGGTTCTTAAAATTGCAGTTGCTTCAAAAGTCATTAAAGTAACTGGACCATATTTAATTAGTACAGTTGAAAATACTGCCAAGAGAATGTTTAGGTAAATCATGTTCAAAACACAACCTCTTGAAGCCTTTGAAAGAACTATTAGAAATCAACTGATTTAAGGGTTTGCTTTGCTTGTCCAAAACATTCCAAGAAAATGTTTCCTCTATTTTCGAAGTAGGGTTATTGCATAGTATCAATGTTTTCATGTGATATGGGATCAAAATGCAGCCATGTACCTATTATTAACTAAATATACCTGGCAGCTTCCCAAAGTTGAAGCAAAGAGCCTGTTCGATGTACATGGATCCTAAAAAGGACCCATCAGAGGTGCTATACACTTATTCTCCAAGTAGGCCCAGAGAGGGGAATATTCATCATTCCAAAAGAATATCAATATTAAAATAAAAGTCCAATGATATAGTTAAAATTCTGGAAGGATAAAGCTGCTTCATCGTAAATTAAACTCAGACTGATCAAAAATATTCAAAGAATTTAGCCAGCCAGGTAATTTTTCTTATACACTTACCGTTCTCGGTAAAATATCCAGTGGGGATGAACATTGGAATTCATCCTGTAATAGGCATTAATTTTGAATTAATATTCATTATAATAACATTAATCTTACCCCAGTAGTTTACAGGAAGTTTTAACTATAGGGTTATATCTCTTTAAATTGCATCTATAGATTTAGACATTTTAAATCCAACATATTGTATTACAGGTATATTTCAAGAAATCCATAAGCCGAAATAATTTATAGAGTCTGTACCAGGGGTGGGTTCTATTTACCTTTCGCAACGGGATTGCTACTGCGCATGCGCAGATTGCCTATGACGATATCCGGGGCGGTGGGCAGAGCCTCCCGCCGGTTTTACTACCACTGGTCTGTACAAATTGTAAATCCCGATTTCATGCAGCAGTCTATAAATATCTAAAGACAGCAAATTAGATTTATTCCAACTAATTGTATAATCAGAGTATAAACCAAATTGCTGTACAACCAAATTGCTCTGTTAATGTCATGGCGTATTTGTATTGAATTGCCGTAACATTGTCGGTGTGTAAGGGCAATTTATATTCGGTATCAAGTACCACCATATCCTTAACCACCCGAGACTGCTTAGAATAAAAGTAGCCAAAGTTCAAGAACCAGACAGAAGATTAAAAGTCTTGGAGAAAAGGACTTGATAGATTGAGAAACATGGGGCTTCAAGTCCCAAAACAAAGAAAGTGCAGTTGCCTTTTGAAAAAACACCTTTGGGACTTTTTCCCAAAGGTGACTGAGAATCTCCATAAACATGGGGCTTCAAGAATAAATCCTCTTGGTCATAATCTATAGACATCCATTACAGTGGTGGGATTCAAAATTTTTTACTACTGGTTCTGTGGGTTTGGCTTGGTGGGCATGGCATGGCTTGGTGAGTATGGCTTGGTGGGCGGGGCAGGGGAAGGATACTATAAAATCTCCAGTCCCTCCCCACTCCAGGAGAAGGTTACTGCAAAATCCCCATTTCCTCCCGATCAGCTGGGACTCAGGAGGCAGAGAATAGAAGGGGATATAGTCAGAGATGGTATTTACCAGTTCTCCGAACTACTCAAAATTTCTGCTACCGGTTCTCCAGAACTGGTCAGAACTGCTGAAACCCACCTCTGATCCATTATCTCAATTTTAAAAACAAATGGCAATGAGCTTTCCTGATTCCATGTAAATTAACAAAGGCTTCAGCTGTTCAGCATCCAAAGGTAAGTTCATGTCAGGCCCAAGGATCCAAGAATGACATGAAGAGTTACTTCAGAATACTTTCTTTACTCCTCCTTATCTATAGACAGAAATCTTGCCAGACTAAAGGTCTGATTGGCATAACTACTGTATATGAGATGTGCTAGGGGAGTCCGTCTTTGCCCTTTTTCTGCATATCAAAGATTCCAAGCTATGTGGTCTCTTTGCTCCTTGGGAACCAGCTGACTCGAGTACATTCCACCACAATTAATTTTTAAATTACTTCTGAGGATTTGGTGAAAAGTATTAAATAGTTCAGTTTGTAAATTTTGCCATGAGTTTATCATGAGCTGGTTCCTTTTTTTCTAAGGCCATAATTCCGGTTTTGTGAGAAATAATTACAGTATTTTTGAAGTATAAGACACACTTCCCCCCCCAAAAGGGGGTGAAAATTTAGGTGCATCTTATACACCGAATGTAGCCCCACCTACCCACTGGCTCCCACCCTTTGGCCTCTGCCTCCCAGAAGTTATTTCCTTGCAGCAAACAGCAAGAAAAAACAGCTCCTTTCAGCTTCAGCACAGTCTAATTAGCACAAGTTGATTGGATCAGCCTCCCGACTCTCAGCTGTTTTGCTCTCAGCTGTCTTGTGCAGGCCTCTGCTGCTTGCTGCAAGGAAGAAAATTGTTGGAGCAGATTTTTTCCCCCTTGTGCTAATCAAGCTATGATGAAAACGAAAATGAAAGTAAAGCAGGCTGTTTGTTGTTTGCTGCAATGAGGCAAAATTGCCCAGAGGCAGATTTCTTTTTCTTCTTTTCCTCACCAAAAAAGGTAGGTGCATCTTATACTCCGGTGCGTCTTATATTCCGAAAAATACGGTAATACTTTTTCTCCCCAGTGCTTCCATATTTCAAACCTGAGAGCTTGAATTTTAATAACCGTAATGTTTTCATGGACTTGAGATAAACTACTTTCCAAGCTTGTGAATTTACTGCCCATCTGTTTAGAAACTAACTCAAGTTTTATCATGTATTCCAAGCACATTGTTTGTTTTTATTGGATAGCAATATGTCAGGTGTTAACTACCGTTCTACCTAATCCAGTGGAACTTGGGGAAAAAGCTTTTGTCCCATTCTCAGTATCTAGGATAGTTTGCCCAGATTTCTCTCCTTCAATTATCTGGAGTGGAGCTTTTGATTTGAGATGGCAGACGGGGAAATGATTTTTTTCATTTCATGAGGCATAGTGTTAAAGTAATGTCATTGCCAAGTCATTTAAGGCAAACTGTGCTTGGACATAAATCACCATACACTATAGCTGTATGAGTAATTCCATCCACAAAGTCAAGGAGTGATGAAGAAAGGCAAGCCACAGAGAATCAAAAATGCCAACCAAAGCTGGAAAGTCAGCAGTCATTTTCTACATCTTTCTCTTCTAATGCTGGTGCAAGAGCTGCTTTGAAAAGTTATTTAAGAGAAAGCATTTTCATAAACATCAACATTTCACATCAAATCCAATACATTACATAACGGTTAATGTTCCCTGACAATGAGATTTTTTCCCATCTTAAACAATGTAAGTTACCACCTTGGTCAAAATAATTGATATTGTGGATGTTGTTGTTAATTGCAAAGTCATGTCCGACCCATCGCGATCCCATGGACAATGTTCCTCCAGGCCTTCCTGTCCTCTACCATCCTCTGGAGTCCATTTAAGTTCATGCCTACTGCTTCAGTGACTCCATCCAGCCACCTCATTCTCTACTGTACCCTTCTTCTTTTGCCCTCAATCTTTCCCAGCTTTAGGCTCTTCTCCAGTGAGTCCTTCCTTCTCATTAGGTGGCCAAAGTATTTGAGTTTCATCTTCAGGATCTGGCCTTCTAAAGAGCAGTCAGGGTTGATCTCCTCTAGGACTGACCGGTTTGATCACATTATTGTGGATTATTGATTGTGATATTGTGGATATTGTCCTACAAAGTTTTGCTTTGAACTGACAATATTAGATCCTGAATGCCCCATCGCTCATTAAATTGTATATTCTTTCTCTTTTCACATAGACTAGTCTTTAGGTCTAATTCTCACTAGCACAAAGATTTCTTTAGGGAAAATAAGAATTAATTAAACTTTGTAGAAATTATATAATTTATAGAATTCGTGTACAGCAGGGATATCAGCCCTGCATTCCTGGTTTTATCCCTGATGTCACATAACTATCCTAGCTCCATCCAAGCCGAGTGTGAAAGTCTAAATCACAAGTTGGACTGTAGAGCAGTTTATACTGTACATTCAGCAGAGCTCTGTGTAATGCAAGTATGTCAAGTATTGCTTTCTGGATAAGGTGGAGCACCAACAGGTGGAGAAGCTGTCAAGAAATAGAAGAAATTCTTATTTGGCATTTATAGTACGGCAAGAATGGAGCTAGTTAAGAAGAAGACATGAGGCAGAGGGATTAGAAGTTGAAACCCAGCTAGGTAAATTCTTCAGATGCATTAATTAAAATAGTTGGTCCATCAGAGTCCCTGTTCAGAGTATTTTGATTACATGACTGAAAGCAAATGAATTAATGTATCAGAGGTGGGTTTCAGCAGGTTCTGACCAGTTCTGGAGAACCGGTAGCGGAAATTTTGAGTAGTTCGGAGAAAAATTCTGACTGGCCCCACCCCCATCTATTCTCTGCCTCCCAAGTCCCAGCTGATCAGGAGGAAATGGGGATTTTGCCCTGGAGTGGGGTGGGAATGCAGATTTTACAGTATCCTTCCCCTGCCATGCCCACCAAGCCACACCCACAGAACCGGTAGTAAAAAATTTTGAAACCCACCACTGTCATGTATATATATTTTATAATAATAAGAACAAGCCGTTTCTAAAAAGATCTATCAGTCTAATCAGAGTTTCATTCTTCTCCACATCAAGCACGAAGTTCAGAAGTGGTCTCCGTGTGGAAACAAAAATACTTATATTCTTTTCTTTAATCAAAGTAGTCAGTTTTGCCATTTCAGCCAACTCCATCAACTTCTGGAACCATTCGTCCATGTAGGAATCGAAGTGTCCTTCCATTATTGTGCATATAATAAACTTGCTGCTTTCAACATATATAATAACAAAGTTCCAAATTTTTTCTCCAGTTCTTTTTCCATTAAGCCCAAAAGAAAAAGCTCTGGTTTCATTTTTATCTCCATTTTCAAAATTTTCTATATTAAAATATGAATCATCCTCCAAAAACTTTTTTCCTTTATCAAACGAATTCTTAAGGCAATGAAGATGCTTACCTTCCTGTTATTTGCCTCATTAATGGTCTCATATTTGGGGGACAATCCTGGAAAATTAAAAAACTAAAAAAAAAAAGGATCCTCAAAGAGATACACAAAAATCTCTGGTTTAAAATTTCCAGATTGAGTTTAATCCCAGCTGTTATAATTTACAATAGAAGGGAAAGTTTAATTTAACAAATGGTTCAGTTTATTTCTTTATTTTGCAATGTATTTAATAGGAAGATTTTTAATCAATTCTAGTAAAGGTCAGTGACATTCAAAATAGGCAAGGTGCCATACACATTTTTGTACCTGCATGCCTGTAAAGGAGCCATACTCTTGTTTGGTATAAGCTATATCATTTTTAAGCTCAGAGGAGAGAGGTCGTTTTTAGAAACTACCCTTATGAGAAGCAAAGGACAAGTAATAAAACATGTATTGTTTACTCACATGCAATGCTGCAATGCAAGTAGAAAAGTGTTGTGATGCATGACTGCGTGATTGGTCATGGTCTATTTCTATTTCTGTTTGTCCAGTGAGATCAAGCAGAGAGGGACGCTTCGGGTGCCTTCCATAAAAGAGGTCATCTATCAAGACCTAGGAAGGCTCTCTTCTTTGTCACAGCCCCTGCCTTCTGGAATTGCATCCCCTTCTGCCCCCAAGATCTATATGGCTCCTTCCCAATAATGTTCAGAAAGTCACCAGAGACTTGGGGTAGTGTGGTAGATCAGTCCCTGTAGGACATTTTGTTCTTATACAAAGTTTGTCTTCTAGGTGCTTATGAACTATGCTTTTTATTGTTCTTATTTTTTTAAGGTAAGTCACCAAGAGTTATCTGGAGTCAGCAGCTTCTAAATTAAAACAAATAGACAAATAAACAAGTTATTGTGATTCGGGTGCCTAGAAAGTAATCATTTAGTCAATTTTTTCCCTCAGATTTATGTTCATTTAACAAATGGAAATGTTAAGATCACGCAAGGAGTTTTATAGCAATAAATGATTAGGACTTGCACTAGCTTCAAGTAATTTTTGCTATGGAGTTCAACCACCATCTTCTTTTCATATTCTTCATTCCAGTTGCTTTCTTTTTTTAAAAAAAAAACTTACCGTATTTAAAAAGAAGTAGATATATATTTAAATTATTTATAAATGATAGTTCTTAATAATAATAATAATAATAATAATAATTTATTACTTATTATTATTAAGTTGAGAGTTTCATATTTAATGAATAAAGAATTATTATTATTATTATTATTATTATTATTATTATTATTATTTAATCCTCCAACGATACCTTAACAGTTCCTAGGTCCTTGGTTAGGACTCAAGCTGCTGAGCTATTAACCAGCCTCAAAGGCTGTGAATCTCACTAAAGATTAAATAATAATAATAATAATAATAATAATAATAATAATAATAATACACCATCAAACAACATCTGCTTATTCCAGGTCCCTTGGAAGACTTAATAAATGGATAAAAATGTCAAATCCAATCTAAACATCTGGTTGACTATGTGACAAACCATAATAACGACATTTTCAACCTGAGTAAGCTCCAAATATCCATCACTGGAAGAGTAATAAATTTGTCTTCATCTGTATCTTCCTGCAAGTTACCAAAGTGTTCCTTGGTTTTGAATGAATTATTCCAAAGAAAGTAATACTATTTCTATACCAACATAAAAGTTACTTCTGTTAAATGTTGAATTACGGCTTTAGTAATCTGCAAACACAAATGATTAAGTGATCCCAACAAACACTCCTATACTTCATCCCCAAATATATATTTCTCAATTCAATTACGCTTTGCCCTGACTTTCATTATAATTGGCATTATGGAGAGATAATCATTTGATGCTGATGATATAGCATAATGTACTCCTTCAGCAATTGATTCTTATCCTGAGAGTATTAGCAAGCAAATGAGTTGGACACAGTACTTATACTGTAGTTACACCTAGTTCCTTTCAAACCAGCTTCACCAGAAATAAAAATTATTATTCTGCACTCTTATTCAGGTCCACAGAAACAAGATTTATGGTGAGTAGCAAACTTCCTTTGTTTTCTTCAGCTCTGTATTGAGGATTTTGGTGTTGATTTTTCCATTGTTTTCTTCCCAATTTGATTCACAGATTGCCATCAGAATAAGCCAGCTGTTCATTGCACTTTGCAAACAGTCCAAAGAGCATCCCACTCAGAGGTAGTATTCAGCAGGTTCTGACCAGTTCTGGAGAACCGATAGCAGAAATTTTGAGTAGTTCGGAGAACCAGTAAATACCACTTCTGACTGGCCCCACCCCCGTCTATTCTCTGCCTCCCGAGTCCCAGCTGATCGGGAGGAAATGGGGATTTTGCAGTAACCTTCCCCTGCCACGCCCACCAAGCCACGCCATGCCCACCAAGCCACGCCCACAGAACTGGTAGTAAAATATTTTGAATCCCACCATTGATCCCACCGGATAATTTTTGGAAAAAAAATAGGGTTAGTGTTTTCTTTTGAATAATTGCTTCAAAATGAGAGTAGGGCGGTATAAAGTGACAACATTCATTTTTGTTTCTGGAGCATTTCAATTGTTTTTGCTGTCTCTCATTTAGTAGCAATTGTTCAAAAGAAAACACTAACTCTAACTTTTTTCAAAAAATTACATGCAGCTTGTAATTGAATATGGTTAATATGAATTTGTCCTTGAACTCTATTAGTTCTGCTGCTAAGAAAGAAATGTCCTACTCCATCCACCAGCTCACCGTCTTGATGCCAAGGACACATTTGAACCAGAGGTGAAATCCAGCAGGTTCTGACAGATTCTGGAGAACCAGTAGCTGAAATTTTAAGCAGTTCAGAGAACTGCTAGTGGAAATTTTCAGTAGTTTGGAGAACCGGCAAATACCACCCCTGGCTGGTGTTAATGAACAGAAAACTGCAAAAATTATAAATTTTTCCAGGAGAACAAGACATATATGTGGAGTATAAGTGGACACTAACTGAGTGGGAAACACACATTAAATATCTGGAAAGGCATTCCATTCTTCTGGATTTAAAAAGGCATATACCTTATGTTTTATCCCAAATGCCTTGAAAACTGAAACTGCAACATATTTCCAAGATTTAAAGGTAATATGCCATATGTCAGCTGCTGTGAAGCTATGTCAAGCCAATGTGTTGGCACAGATGCTGGGGTTAATGCAAATGCTGGTATAGGTGCTTTGGCTTCATACCTCTAGAGCAAGGGTGTTAAACTCGATTTCATTGAGGGTCGCATCAGGGTTGCGTCTGACCTCGGGGGTCTGGGGTGGGCAAGGCCAGCTCGATGTCACTCGTGTTGGGGACACTTGTGATGGGCTGGGTGCTCCGTCAGCAAAAATGGGCTCCCGAGTTCCGTTTTCAGCTGCAACGGCATCCCACAACCATCTGCCAGTGAAAACGAAGCTCGTGAGGGCCACCCACACCATGGGCCTGTCCTTCACTGTTCCAGAGCAGCACCATGGGCCAGCAATAAGTACCCCATTGGCTAGATCCGGCCCCCGGGCCTTGAGTTTGAAACCCCTGCTCTAGAGCAACTTCAGGTTACATTTTTAAAGTCAACACTCCAGGTCCCAAAATAATGTGGTGATAGTCCTATTCCTTTGGTCAAGTTCAGTGAGACTAGAAGAAGTTTTTTTTTTATTTTGTGTCAGACCTGATTTCTAGAAATGGCCTGGACAAGACTTTGCAGTTTTCTTGGCAAGATTTTCAGAAGTGGTCTTTCTTCTTGGGGTTGAGAGAAAGTAATTGGCCCAAAGCCACCCAGCTGGCCTTGTCCCTAACAAAGGATTAGAACTCACAGTCCCCTGGTTTCTAGTCTGGTGTCTTAACCAATACCCCCAAATGCTCTTGGAGGATCGAGTAATGAGAGCTAAAAGATGTCCTTTTCTCCTATGGGACTACCCAAATCCTTGATGTTTTTCCAATCTACCAAATCCAATCTACATTTCTGCTGAAATTGGAACATTTAGTGCTGTCCTTGTTTAATCATTACTCTTGGACAGTGATGGCTAACCTTTTTGCCATTGCGTGCCAAAAGCGGGGGGAGCATGGGGGGGTTGTGCGCACAAGTGCCCACACCCATAATTCTATGTGCCCTGTCCCCCATGCATGCGCGTGTAACCTCCCGCATTCCCCTGCATCCCCCCCCCACTTTTGGCACGTGATGGCATGGTGGGCCCGGTAGGCCCGTTTTTTGCTCTAGAGAGGCTCTGGAGCCTGGGGAGGGTGAAAATGGCCTGTCCCACCCCCCGGGAGGCCCTCGGAGCCATTTGCCAACTTCCGGTGGGACTGGAAGGCCCGTTTTTTGCTCTCTTCAGGCTTGGAGATACAAAAAAGACTTACATCCAACATCTCCTGCGCAAGCTGCACTGGTTACCGGTGGTCCTCCGGATCCGCTTCAAGGTGCTGGTACTTACCTATAAAGCCCTACATGGATTAGGTCCAGGGTACCTGCAGGACCATCTCCTGCCCGCCTCCCACCGTCCTGTCCGCTCTCACAGGTCAGCTCTCCTCAGGGTACCGTCGACCAGACAATGTCGTCTGGCGATGTCCGGGGTAGGGCATTCTCTGTGGGCGCCCCTACCCTCTGGAAGGAGTTACCCACCGAACTCCGGACGGCGCCTGATCTCCGTTCCTTCCGTCGAGGCCTGAAGACTTGGCTATTTCAACAAATGGGCTGATTCAGATTCTTGGGTTTTATTATTTATTATTATTTGATTTTAACCGGTTTTAATTCGGATTTCTATTGTATCTTTTTGCTTGTGTTCGCCGCCCTGAGTCCTTTGGGAGAAGGGCAGCATATAAATACGTGCAAATAAAAATAAATAAAATAAATAATAGTCCTCAATTTATGAATGTCATTGAGCCAGTAATTATAGTCATAAGACATACTGGCGGTTAAGTCATGAGATTAACCCAATTCTATGACTTATTTTTGTGGGTTGTCATTAAGTGAATCACTATGGTCCATAAGCAAATCATTACCATACAATGGCTGTTAAGTGAACCCATTATCTGCAATGGGCACTTTTTTGCTGAAAACCTGAACCAAACAGTAAAACAGTGTAAATTGCAGTCACATGACCACAGCATCCTTACAAATGGCCATCAATGCAGGCTAATTGCTAACTACCCAAAATACGATCACACGACCATAGGGGTGTGTGAGCAGCCATCATACTTTTAAATCTGGATCCTAAGTACCTTTTTTTAAAGATCTGATGTAACTTCAAGCGACTGGTTGTAAGTCAAGGAGTACCTGTAATCAGTGGTGGGATTCAGCCAGTTCGCACCACTTCGGGAGAACCGGTTGTTAACTTTATGAGCATTTTGGTGACCTGGATGTTGGAAGAAATCATTAGGGCAGAGAACCGGTTGTTAAATTATTTGAATCCCACCACTGCCTGTAATGTATCCTTACAACTAGAGGTACTAGGCAGTCATATGGTACACCTCATGCAATCAGAAGACTCTAAATTCAGGACAGTTTTTACATTAATGCATTTGACTGCTTTCTCTTCTGCATTTCCAGAGAACAACTGTAAGAAGATCCCTCATATGTTGTGCCTGTGTCCTTCTGAGACTGGACAAAAACGAGTTTATGGAGCAGTTTCCTTCGATCTTTACAAAATCGCTTGAGCTGTTTTGTAAATACCACTGATCCGGTATAGTTGCAAATGCCACTGATGGATTATAATCATAAAACTATATGGAAAACTGTTTGTTTTTCTGTTGCAGCTCATAAAGCTCCCCAGGAATTAGTTGAGAACAAAAGTTGGCAAATTTTGTAAATTCTGAGATAACATTATATGAACATTTACATTTTATAACTTTGAGCCAAATTAATACTGAAATAAACATACCATTTATTATTTTTATATTGTATCTTACTGCTATTTTATTTCTTTGCTTGGCATTAGCACTACAACTTACAGATGTAAAATGCTAACAGTATTATGTTAGTAATACCAAGCTTCAATTGCTGTGGAGATGGTTGTAGTACTGTTTGTACTGTTATATGCCATTTTATACTGGTGTACGACTGAAATAATGATTTTTATATGTGTTCCCATCTTGGCTGCAAAATTGTGTGTTAGACTTTTGGAATTACTTTTACAATTTATTTTAGCAGTTTTTTTGTAAATTTGGCAACTTTAGGACATGTGGGCTTCAATGTTAAGAATTGCCCAACCAGCATGCAGGAGAATTCTGGTAACTGAAGTCCACATGTCTCAATATGTATGTATGTATATATGTATATGCGTAGTATGTATGTATGTATTAAACTTATATGCTGACCATCTCGCCTAGAGATGACTCTAGGTGGCTTACAAAAATGTAAACAAATTGAAACCTTAGAATTTAAATACAATAAATGACACTAAAATCGGTTTAAACTAACAAGATGGGAAGGAAGGGAGCAAGATGGGGAGGAGGTGGGATCTCATCTTAATCCATTGACAACCCCCAGAGTGACCTGTTGGGTCAATTGGTAGAGTCACTCAGGTCTTCAGGCCCTTTCAGGAGGGTGGGTACGGATCTCACCTTGGAAGGCATGATGTTCCAAAGGACTGGAGCCACAGCAAACAAAGTTCTTAATTAACCCTAACACCGCCATCTGGAAACCCTTGGCTGACAGGGTCTGCAGGCCAATCCCATTGCGGTGTGATGGTTCCTCAGATAGCCTGTACTGATGCTACCCAATCGGACCTGGAAGCAAACAGGCAACCAGTGCAGTTGGAGAAAAAGTGGTGTAACATGGGTCATCCTAGGGATCCCAAGAACTGTCCACATAGCTGCATTCTGCATCAGCTGTAGCTTTTGAATACTTTTCAAAGGTAGCCCATGTAGAACATGTTGTAATTGTCCAAATGTGAGATGACCAGGGCTTGTGTGACTGAGTGCAGGGATTCCTGATCCAGGATAGGGGGCAACTGTCACACAACCCTTAGTTGCACAATGGCTCTCCTAGTCTCAATGGCTACCTCCTCTTTCAGCAGGAGTTGGAGGTCCAGAAGAAACCCTCAAGTTGTGCACTGGGTCTGTCTGGAGCAGTGCAACCCCATCTAAATATCTTCATGTCCCGGAAGCTCCACACACCCCAAATCACTCAGTCTTACCAGGGTATTATAGCTTTCACAATTTCCTCAACATTTACAAAATGCTTAAAGAACATAATTGTATAGGTTACTTCAGTATTTTCAATGAAACATTTTTTTTCAGTCCGACAGACATCCCATTCTTCTGTTGACATCCAAGCACTTAGAATAAAAGCATTGTGAATATTGGTCCACTCATTAAAACTGAAGAAACATAATTTTCTTGATAGATTGTTTCCCCCCCCCCCCCCCAGCTTCTTTCTTGTAATTTCCCTTCAATATCTGACAGAATCCTGGTTGAAAGAATTGAACCCAATTGAAATAATGTGTGTTCTTAACCATTCTGAAAAGAGAGCTTGTTTGGTTTTTTTCCTGTTCTTTGTTGTGATGCATTTGGTTTTATTATAAAGTTACTTATGCCTGTTTTTTCTTGATGGAAGGCTTTTTTTTTTAGTTTGCAGTTATGGATAATGTAATAGGTTTTACTAACATACATGATGGGGAGCACTGCTGTTCAATAAATCCAGTTGTAGGGGAAAACCATTAGAATTTGGAATTTTGATGAATTCACCTGAAAATCAACAGCAACAAAAAATCAGTGTAGTTAGAGTATCTGCTTCTTGTTTAGTGTTTTGGGGAAAATAGAACAATAAACGTATTAAAGTACTGTAACACAGCAACTATTGCCTTCTTAGTCAATCATGAGAATTCCATTACTAACTTGAGAAGTCTGTTCAGAAGATAGTGTCTTAAGAAAGAAAAAGAGTAAGATTATATAAGAATATTTACTAACCAGAAGAATGTATATGTACGTCATCTTCAAAGAAAGAACAATTTTGTATAATAGTGTGTGTGAGCAATCAGGCATTAGATTTCTCTCCTGTGCCATAGGCATTTTGCATGGTGAACTGTCATAGCCATGGAGCAAAACTTAGACTTAATGTGTCTTGTTCAATGAAAGGAAGTGACATGATAGCAATGTTCCAATATTTGAGGGGCTGCCACAAAAACGACGGGGGTCAAGCTATTCTCCAAAGCACCTAAAGGCAGGACAAGAAGCAATGGGTGGAAACTAATCAAGGAGAGAAGCAACCTAGAACTAAGGAGAAATTTCCTGACAGTGAGAACAATTAATCAACGGAACGACTTGCCTTCAGAAGTTGTGGGTGCTCCAGCACTGGAGGTTTTTAAGAAGAAATTGAACAACCAATTGTCTGAAATTGTAAAGTTTCCTGCTTGGGCAGAGGATTGGATTAAAAGACCTCCAAGGGCCCTTCCAACTCTGTTATTCTGTAGCTGCTACTCCTGGTTGTTGATTAAATATCAAAGCATCTCAGGGTACCAATAGCACAAATGAAATAAATAACTGAGAATAAAAGAAGTTAAGTGGGCTTTGGTTCATTCACTTAAAGGACTTCATCCAGACCTGATAGAAATATTATCCATTAAAAGAAAGCCCACTGAATTGAAGTTTGGCTGTTGTTCCAAAATGTTGTCCTCAACAAAAATAACTCTTGTTTATTTTATTTTATTTTATTTTATTACTATTTTTCTTTTGGCTTGAATTTCAATACGCATGGATGCATAGGGTCAACGTTTTTGTCACTCTGTTCTTTAAATATGAATAATATATAATGGCTCTCTTCTTTACAACATGGAATATTAATAAACTGAGATCTTCAGCTTTGAAGAGACAAGTGTTAAATTGTCCCCAAAATGTCAAGATTACGCTTACTCAGCGGGATTTTGGAACATCAACTGATGTGTCCTACTTACTTTCATTTTTCTTTCCCGTTCTTCTTCCTTGCCCAAATTCTCTATTTCTTGGCCTTCTTTGCAGGCTTTGGGACAAACTATATGCCAGTCTGTTAAATTATCTCTCCACTCCACTTTAGGAGGTAGAATACAGAGAAATTAGAACTATTAAAAGAAATTAAATATAATATAAATATAATATCCTCCAGATACAATATGTTTATTTTTAATGAAATAACTTCAAAAACAAAGTTTAAAATCTGACCTAAATGTTAAAAAATCCAAATTAAAATTTTATGATCTGTTTTAAATTTTGGAAACCTACCTTACATTTTTTTAAAAAAGGTTTTTTTTTAAATTTTTATCTGCCTTTGTTTGTTCTCCAGTGAAAACATATGATGCACTATTGTGACCTTAGGAACTTGTTAAGGAATATGCGCAGAGTAACCCTTGAGTAGCAAGGTTGTGCACATGAGAAACGGCTGAGAGTGATTGTGACTAAGCACTGTCAATACACAGACACACTGAGTTGTGATATTCTTTTGCTTTTAGGAAAAAGTAAAGCGAAGTCCAATAAACAATCCAGGTCATACACAAATAAAGATAGTTAAATTGTCGATCCAGGGATATTCCAAGAACAAAGTCTTCTTACCAGTTGTTATAGTCATATGCAATAAAACAGTTCTTTTTGGAGTTGCAAACAGGAACAAGTACAGCAGTAAACAATCAGTAAAACAGTAGAAAACAACAAGTAGCAATGATCAATCAGTGATCATGCAGCAAGAACAGGCAGAGAGGAGCAGAGATAGCAATAATAATGTAATAAGAAAAATAAGCCATGATTCAAGCTTCCTCTTAAATACGTTGGCTACAGAGCTAGCCAATCAGAATACAGTATGATGCAATACAGCATTACAGTCTTAAAGCTATACATTACATTTTGACTGCAAACATGCATTGATGGTTTATATATATTGCCAACCCAACCAGTTAGGCAATAGCCATTCCCTAACAGAACTGATGACACATATTAGAGGAGATCCTTAAGAAGATTGATTCACTGTCTTCTAAGGTCATTTCACTTTGAGCCGGTTCAGATTATTACAGGTAACCCTCAATTTACAACAGTTCATTTAAAGTTCAAAGTTTCAACAGCACTGAAAAAAGTGACTTATGATCTTTTTAACACTTATGACTGTTGCAGCATCCCCATGGTCAATTATCAACGCTCATATGCTTGGCAACTGGACTGGTTCCTATTTATGATGGTTGCAGGGTCCTGTGATCCCCTTTTGAGACCTTCTGACAAGCAAAGTCCATGGGGAAGCCAGATTCCCTTAACAAAGTGTGATTTAATTTAACAACTGCAATTATTCGCTTGCAGAAGTGGCAAGAAAGGTCGTAAAATGGGACAAAATTCATTTA
Source organism: Ptyas mucosa (assembly GCA_012654045.1). NCBI lineage: Eukaryota > Metazoa > Chordata > Lepidosauria > Squamata > Colubridae > Ptyas > Ptyas mucosa. The sequence continues at coordinate 598,161 of WNWU01000043.1, read as the reverse complement.
ACAAATGTCTCATTTAGCAACATAATTTTTGGGCTCAATTGTGGTCGTAACTCAAGGACTACCTGTATTTACATACTGGCCAGTATTTTAAATGGACCTATGCTAACTGTGCCTCTGTCTCATGCAGGGGTGGGTTCTAAATTTTTTTACTACTGGTTCTGTGGGCGTGGCTTATTTTGTGGGTGTGGCTTGATGGTCATGTGACAATTCTTTAGGATTTAACAGAGGTACTGCTCTACCAGGCTTTTAACTGCTTGCAGAGCTGTACCGGTCTACTCATTTGTTTTTGGAGGCCCCGGTCTACTCATTTATTTTTGCAGGCACTGGTCTACCCATTTATTTTTGCAGGCACCAGTCTACTCATTTGTTTTTGGAGGCACCGGTCTACCACCACACTGCCTTTTAACACTGATCAGCTGTCGGGCGTCCCTTTGAAGCCCCACGGCAAGAGTTTAAACAGTTTTTTTCCTTCTAGCCGATCAGCTGGGACTCAGGAGGCAGCAATAGATTGGGGGTGGGGCCAAATAAAAGGTAAGAATAACTAGGGGGGCGGGGGGCAGAACCAGTTCGGTAACATCATATCGTTACCGCTACCAGCTCGGCCAAACCAGGCCGAACCGGGAGGAACCCACCACTGGTCTGATGCCCAAAACAATTTCTTTTTCATATGAACATGGATGCCCTCTTTGACCCTTCTTTCAAACCAGTGGTCTTCTCTATCCAAAATGTCTGCTTTGCTGTCTTCAAAGAGGCCATTTATATCAAAATTGAACAGCCCCCTCTCAACAGAGGGGGAGGGATGTGACATCATCTATCTCCAATCTACAACACAGTCCTTTCAACAGTTCCAAGAAGGCTCCACAGCCATTTGCACCACTGAGGTGACCCCGAGGACACAGAGAAACCTCCAGGTGGCCTTAACGACTCGCTAAAAGGACGCAAATGACCGGCTGTCTGCACGGAGTATAAATCTATCCATTCCCCACCATCCAGTCAGAGCTGAAAAAGCTTCTTGGATGAGAAGGGAAACTTCTTCAAAGAAAAACCAGAAAGTCTAGTTGCCTCTTGAAAAAAACACCTTTGGGATATGCAAAGAAATATGTATTTTTAGAGGAAAAGCCATTAAAATAAGCATTAAGGCTTTTAAAAAAAAGAGAGAGACCAAAGTTACATTTGCTAGTCACCAATATCACATTCTTGGTTATGCTTCTATATTGTGCAAACAACCTAATTCTGGATAAAGCTGGCAACGATTCTAGTTTGACGATGGCAATGAGAAAATGTTGCTGATTGCAGAATTGTTGCCAGCCTATTTTCATAATTGGTCAATTCACACATTATGTTAGTCAAGTAGATTATTTTATTGTTCCTTTTCTTCTTTTTTATAATCCCCTCTTTAGTTTCCAAAGAGAACAGTTTATTTCTCTATATCAAGTTTCACAAGCCTCGAGTTCTAATACAGTGATGTATTAATGGACGTCTATCTAATATTTAGGGATCGTGAATGAAAATTGGGAACTTGTTTAAACTTTATTGCCTATTGTACTGTTAGTCCCAAACACACAATGATGTTTGCATTGTTGATGTTGTCATTGTCATTTTCTTTTGTATAGAACAGAAGAAAAATACAGACAGAGATAATTTCAAAGTTGTCTTTACAAATAAAGCACAAAGCGATGCCAATCAAATACAAGAAGGCTCCTGGCAATCATGGAAAGAATGGTGTTTATGATCCATTATCTCTGGGAGCTAAAGTAAGACTAAAAGCAAAAAATAAATAAAACAAAAGGAAAAAGAAAAGAAAAGAAAGAAATTTATTTAGGATTTCATATGCCTTCAAAAGTGGCATTCAACCTGCTGTGCCGAAATAAAGCAAAGTATTAACTTTATCTATGAGAAAAGTATAGCACTCGTGAGAGCATACAACACAACGGAATTATAAGTATGCATGCTACTTGCCTTTTCATTTGAAATAGTTCCCAGAAAAGTAGATTTGTTCAACTGTTGTGGCATAAACACAGTGCAGCTTTGTAAAGACTACTAATTTCATTATCTGCTTTGGGATTTGTTTTTAAACATGGAAAATGGCTGAAGGCATCTCAAGTGTTTGTCACCAAACAGAATGTACTTGCCATTTGGTAGGATTCAGAATACTAGCACAGGAATCTCTAGAGCAGGGGTGTCAAACTCAAGGCCTGTGGGCTGGATCTGGCTGACAGGTTGCTTAGATCTGGCCTGCAGGGCCGGCCTGGAAACAGCAAAGGACTGGCCCATGGTCAGTGGTGGGTTGCTACTGGTTTGCCCTGGATTCGGGCGAACCAGTAGTGGCAGTGGCGGGAGGCTCCACCCACCTGCCCAGACATCTCTGCGCATGTGCAGAAGCGGCGTATGCCCGTGAGCAAACCGGTAGTGAACGAAATTGAAATCCACTACTACCCACGGTGCCTCTGCTAGCAAAAATGGAGGGCATACACACAGCCCCCCCCCCAGCTCCGTTTTTGCTGGCGGAGGCCTGCAAGAGGCCGTCCAGGCTGAAAAAGCTCCATTTTCAATGGCAGAGGGCTAGCAAAACAAACTAAAAACAAAGCAAAAAGATAAATTTTTCCCCTTTTGCATTTCAGCATGCAAAAAGTGACAGGAAAGGAGAAAGGGAAAGAGGAAAGACAAAGAAAAAATGGGAAGATGGGAAAAGAGCAAGGAAAGAAAAATGAGGAAAGAGGGGAAGGAAGAAGAAAGGAGAATGAAGAGGGAAGGAAAAAAGAAAAAGGAAGGAAGGAAGGAAGGAAGGAAGGAAGGAAGGAAGGAAGGAAGGAAGGAAGGAAGGAAAGGTAGGAAGTTAGCACCCACCCCTCTCCTGGAAGAATGAAATATTTTGGGAAATATTAAAAAGGCAGAATATTATATTTCCCTGGAGGAGAAATGGAGAAATATTTTTAAAGACAGCAGCTCCCACCTTCCTGCCCCCACCCTTTTGTTAATGGGCCAGAGGTAGAAACTCAATCCTTTGTCAAAGGACATTTGCAACACAATGGGACCCATCTAGGATGAAACTCCCCACATGTGACCTGAGAAGCATGTGACCTGAGAAGCACATGTGACCATCAGCCAGCAAGGCTAGCTAAGACCCCACCCCCTGGGAGTCTGACAACCAATCAGGATACTCTTTCAGGGCCCCAAGAAATGCAAAACCAGAGAGAGCATAAAAACCCGAGGATTTACTGTATCTGCCCCCTTTTTTCTGTTCAGGAACTCAAGCCATGTGATCCTGTCCACCATTAAACCATCTTTCCAAGCAGTCTCCATGTTTCCAGTGTCTGTTTCCCCACTTGGAGCAGAACCCAGAAGGATGCTTTTTCCAACAGAAGGAAGGAAGGAAGGAAGGAAGGAAGGAAGGAAGGAAGGAAGGAAGGAAGGAAGGAAGGAAGGAAGGAAGGTTATAAGGAGAGCGAGAGAGGGTCTCAGAGAAGTCCTGCCTTAGCAATTGGCCACCACAGGTGCCCTCGACATGCGTCCCGTGTCATGCCCACCATGGCCGTGCCCTCCCATGCCCATGCCCAACATGTCCATGGCCCCTGGCCACGCCCCATGCCCCCAGCCCTCAGAGATCAAACATAACCCTGATGCAGCCCTCAATGAAATCAAGTTTGACACCCCTGCTCTAGAGATACTATTTTGCATAGCATAGTGTGAACATCCCTAAGTTAAAACTAGCTTTACTTTAACTTGAGCTTGTGACAGCCACTCCCACCTTAATATTTCTCTATTTCTAATGTTTATTTTTCTGGACCTTTATGGTTATTATGTGTGACCAGGAAAAGATACAACTTCTTTAAGAAGCCATGAAGAGGTACAACAACTGTGCGTCTGATGGATCTAAGGCAATGTTTTTCAAGCTTGGCATCTTTAAGATAAGTGTTCCAGATTTCCAAAGCCAGCATGAAATCTTAAAGTTGCCAAATTAAAAAAAAAACACTGATCTAACTTATCTGTCAATCCCACTATGGTAATATGTAATCTGCAAGATGGTAGCATTATCTTGATGTGTTCCTCTCTTGTGATTTTATTTTGAGTTATGTTTCACTGTTTTGATGTTGAGCCTCTAGTCTAGAAAGAGTGCAGAGAAGAGCAACAAAGATGATTAGGGGACTGGAGACTAATATATGTGAAGAATGGTTGCAAGAACAGGGTATGTCTAGTTTAATGAAAAGAAGGACTAGGGGAGACATGATTGCGGTGTTCCAATATCTCAGGGGTTGCCACAAAGAAGAGGGAGTCAAACTATACTCCAAAGCACCTGAGGGTAGAACAAGAAGCAATGGGTGGAAACTAATCAAGGAGGGAAGCAACTTAGAACTAAGGAGAAATTTCCTGACAGTTAGAACAATTAATCAGTGGAACAACTTGCCTCCAGAAGTTGTGAATGCTCCAACACTGGAAATTTTTAAGAAGATATTGGGTAACCATTTGTCTGAAGTGGTGTAGGGTTTCCTGCCTAAGCAGGGGGTTGGACTAGAAGACCTCCAAGGTTCCTTCCAACCCTGTTATTCTATTCTATATTTTCACGTGGCAAATGAATATGAACTTACAAGCATAATTGATTGGATTGTTTATGATGAAGAAATGAGAGGGTGATGAGAAATTCCAAATGCAGGACAAATTAACTTTTTGGTAGTGTTAAGACTATATCCTGGGAAAAATGGACGTGAGAGAAAAGGGGCGGAAATGAATAAATAAAACAAGGATGCAAGAGTTACAGCAAGCAAGACAGGAAAGAACCAAAAGCAATGATTAGAAGACAGATTAATCACCAAAAGGATAAATGGGAAGTGGATTTAAGAAAGGAAGTCTGGAAACTACTCAGAACAGAATAAAAATAACTATGTCCCAGGGTGCTACATAAGTCTATAATATTGTGCTAATGGGAACTGTGAAAAAGTTTGCTTGATAGATTAAATGAAACAGGATATGGATGAGGCTGAAAAAAGCCATATGAGAATGATTCTTGCAAAAACTAAGGATGAGAGGAAGCTATCATGCTTTCTCTGTGCATACAGAGAAAAAAAGATAATTAAGATAGTGTTTTATTCAAAAATTGACCTTGAAGACTGAAGGAAGATTTCAACTCCAGATTTAATTAATACATCTGCAGAGCTGTTCCTTATCCTCTAGACCAGGTGTCTGCAACCTTAAACACTGAAAGAGCCATTTGGACCCATTTCCCACAGAAAAGAAAACACCGGAAGCCACAAAACCCTTCTCGTGCCTGACTATTTCTTGAGCAGCCACAAAACTAGCATATGTAGTTGAATTAAACGTTCTGTTTTCTTCTGAAACTTTTATTTTCTTGGATTTAGCCATGGTTGGCCTACCGGAGATTGAAAAACTCAATAAATTGCATGCTGGTGGGTGTCGCACATTGGCGGTTGTGATGCATATTTCGAGTGACAGGGAGACGCAGCAGAGTGGTGAAAGAGCCACATGCTGACCCCTGCTCTAGGCATAAAAAGAGTTCCAGCAAAGAGTACTTGTTTTGAAGTAATGCTTGTCATTTATAACTACAGCAGTTAAAAGAAAAAAAATCACAAGCCTATATAGCTAAAGCTGATATTACAATTTTCCTGCCTTTAATTTTTTAATTTGATTCTATATGAACTAATTTAGAAAAAATTGCAGCTTTTAAACTTTATTTATGTATTTATTTATTTATTTATTTATTTCATTTATTTCATTTATATACCGCTCTACTCCCGAAGGACTCAGGGCAGTGTACAGTCAAACAATAAAATACATATAACATAAATATTTAAAGATTGTTTAAAATACAATTAAATAATTTGGTCCTGAAACAAAATTTAAAAACCCCAATTTATAAGATTAAAATTTAAGAATTTAAAAGTAGTTTTAAAAGAGGTTAGTCCAGGCCAGCCTGCTGGAATAGAAACATTTTGAGGGCACAGCGGAAAGCGCGAAGATCCAGGGTTGTCCGTATCTCCAGGGGGAGCTTGTTCCATATGGTGGGTGCCCCCACAGAGAAGGCTCTCCCTCTGGGGGCCACCAGTCAACACTGCTTGACCGATGGCACCCCGAGAAGCCCCTCTCTATGGGAGCATACTGGTCAGTGAGAGGCTACTTGTGGCAGAAGGCGGTCTCGTAGATACCCCAGTCCTAAGCCATGGAGCTCTCTAAAGGTGGTAACCAAAACCTTGAAGTGCACCCGGAAGAATGCAGGGAGCCAGTGCAGCTCGCGCAGGAGGGGTGTCACATGGGAGCGACACGTCGCTTCCATAACGACCCACGCGGCCGCATTCTGGACCAACTGGAGCCTCCGGGTGCTCCTCAAGGGGAGCCCCATGTAGAGAGCATTGCAGTAGTCCAGGCGGGAAGTGACGAGGGCATGAGTGACCGTATTTAAAGAGTCCTGATTCAGAAAGGGATGCAACTGGCGTATCAGGCGAACCTGATAAAAAGCCCTCCTAGCCACAGCCGTCAGGTGTTCTTCTAAAGACAGTTGTGAGTCCAGGAGGACACCTAAGTTACGAGCCCTCTCTGTGGGGGCCAATGACTCGCCCTCAATAGTCAGTGTTGGCACCAACTGACTATATCGGGATGTCAGAAACCACAGCCACTCGGTCTTGGATGGGTTGAGCTTGAGTCTATTCCTCCCCATCCAGATCCATACAGCCTCCAGGCACCGGGACATCACTTCAAGGGCATCATTGGGGTGGTCTGGGGTGGAGATGTACAGCTGGGTGTCATCAGCGTACTGGTGGTACTTCACCCCGAAACCACGGATGATCTCACCTAGCAGTTTCACATAAATGTTGAACAGAAGGGGCCTCGGGGTCGATCTCTGCCCCCCTTTTATGTCTATATTTAGACATAGAGATGCTTCATTATTGTTATTGTTAGTTAGTTTACTTTATTGATTAGCCCACAGGCCATATCAAAGTGCAGAGTTCCAAACACAAATGACTAAAATCGGATTTAAATTTTTTTTTAAATGGAACTGGAATAAAATACAATTTTACATTATTGTTATTGATACTGGTAATATGCTATAAAGGACTTAGTTTAGCCTTAAAAGCACATTTTCAGCATGATACCATTGTAAGCACCAAAATAGACAAAGATAGCATGGAATAAGACATTTGGTTGGACATTTAAAAAAAATAATCAAAGTGTGCGAAAAGGATCAGAAAAGGAGTTTCTATTAAAGTGGATATAATTAAAATTGACTGACTGATTTTTTGGGGTATGAAATTGAAATGAGGGAATGCTGGAAGTTATATTTCAGAGTTTGTATAGGAATAGTATTGCTGTGTCAAACAGCCAAACTGAAACAAATGTTAAAAGTGTTACTATAAAAAATGTCAAAAATGGTAAGACTGCAGGTGTAGATGGTATAACGGGAGAAATGGTGAAAAATGGACACTCGTGAGGCTTGTTATAATCTAACTGTGTCATGTTTAATCTGTAAAGGAAATCTGCATCTGATATGGAATAATGTCATTATTTTTCCTTTATACCAAAATGAATGCAAAAACTATAGGGGAATTAGTTTGTAAAATCTGCCTAGCAGAATTCTGGTCACAAGAAGTGACCATTAGCAATATTTGGGAAATAGTGTGGCTTTATATTGACAAGAGTTTTACTCTTCAGACAGTCACCAAGAAATATATGAATGTGAGACAGTTAACAGCACATTGGTTGATACAAAAATGCATATGATAAAGTGAATAGGGTTTCATGATGAGGCTTTTGCGCAAATAGAGAGTTGAAGATTAGTTCCTGAATTTGGTAGCCGCTACATAGAATGGGAGGGGATGCTATGGCTCAGCAATTAAAGATGCTGACAGCTAACAGCCCAGGGTTTGAGACCCACGCTCCATGCAATGGGGTGAGCTTCCATTACATGCCTCAGCTCCTGTTCACCTAGCAGTTTGAAAGCATGAAAATGCAAGGAGATGAATAGGTACCACTTCGGTGGGAAGGTAACAGGGCTCCATGCACCTTTGGCATACAGCCATGCTGGCCATATGACCACGGAAATTGACTTTGGACAATGCTGGCTCCCTCGGTCAAGAAACCTTTACTTTACCTTTTACATAAGATGGGACGGGAGTTAAGCATGTTTGAGAATAAGTAGCATATTTAGTAGATGACACAACCCTGAGAATAGAGTAAGACAAAAATATGTGACACTCTCTTCATTTTTCAAAAACACATAATTACTGAGCCTGTTCAGATAAAATAAATACTAGTCACAAAATATTCAACATGCGTACAAATTCAAAATAAACATTAATCATGAGAGTATTTTTGTAAGCTTTTAACCTATTCTTTGTAAGATACATATTTTCATGAAAGAGATCTCTCATTTTCCCTGGCGAAAAAAAATATGGAATTAAAGTTTGTGAAAATCTAAGCCAGTCTGACAAGGAAATGTGCCAAAGAGGCTATGAGGTTGTGAAAGCAGGTGGGCTACCCACAATAGAGGGTATAAAAATCCTATATTGTTTGGCTCCTAAATTGTGGGTTTGTTTTCCAAACTTGAATTTATGGGGAGACTGAAACACTAACTTGGAAAATTGGCTAAAGGTAAAATTACTTTTGAGACTTAAAAATGCAGCCCCATCATTTAATACTTCCTTTAGCTGACATTGGAGTTGGAAAGGTAAGGACTTTGGCTTAGGTGACTTTTAATTTAGACAGATGAGAAAAATCTACAAGTCATACTGAACTGGACGATGCTTGCTTATTTGTTTAAATTGCTACATAATCAGAGTCCAAAACCAAAGACATTAATTTAATTGACTGGGCTTTCAAAGCAACCAATGTCATTGAAAACTGTATTTTTTTTCATGGCAATATGGATGGCTACACAGCTAAATATGTACCTTACTATTTTCATATTGGCCATGGGCTATATTGAAATGCAAGCAACCCCCATCCAACAAATAAACATAAAGAAAATAAATACATTTTCAAGTATTCCACAGCAATTTTGAAAGTAAAAGGACTCTAATATTTGCATTCTAGTAAATCAAATCTACAAGTGTTGTTATCGAGTAAGAAATAGACACTGGTATATTTTTAAAGAAAGAAATGATCAAAGTTACTATTTTCTAATAAATTTTGGGATTAGGTCTGTCTTAAAACACTTGCCAAAATTCAAAGAAGTAGTAATCTTAACTAACAAGAACATAAAGGAATATATATTATATGAACGTCAGGCCAAATGACTATTGGCCAATACAGCAAATACCAGTGTTAAAAGCAGTAATTTAAACCAATATCCATCTCAGAAATTATTTCTGGGAGAATAGAAATGAAGTCTGAGAGAACAGAAAACATTTCACCTGCATCTGAAGAGATGACAAAGGAGATTGTAAGTGAACTTCTCTGGAAAGAAGGTTTCAACATGATTAATTTACCGTATTTTTCGGAGTATAAGACGCATCTTTTTCCCCCCTAAAAGGGGTTGAAAATTTAGGTGCGTCTTATACATCAAATATAGCCCCGCCCACCCACTGGCCCTCACCCTTTGGCCTCTGTCTCCCAGAACTTACCTCCTTGCAAGGAAACAGCAAGAAAAACAGCTCCTTTCAGCTTCAGCACAGCCTAATTAACACAAGTTGATTGGATCGGCCTCCTGACTCTCAGCTGATTTGCTCTCAGCTGTTTTGCACAGGGCTCTGCTGCTTGCTGCAAAGAGGTAAGTTGCTGGAGCAGATTGTTTTTTCCTTGTGCTAATCAAGTTATGCTGAAAATGAAAATGAAAGTAAAGCAGGCTGTTTGCTGTTTGCTGCATCGAAGCAAAATTGTTCAGAGCAGAGGGAGATTTCTTTTTCTTCTTTTCCTCACCAAAAAAGGTAGGTGCGTCTTATACTCCGAAAAATACGGTAATCATCAAAATAAACAGTTTGGGTTTCATGCATATATTGAACCATAAAAAAATCTGGACAGCTTATATTTCAGCAATATCTGAAAAAGTGTAGGTTCTTCATTCCTGTTCTTAAAGCAGGAAGATATTAAAAGCAAGCTTGGACGGTTTGATTGTATTTAAAAACTAACCAGAAGCAGAACTGAGCTCAGAGATGATTTGATTTTGCACCCAACATCACTTTATACTTACAACTGCATCTTTCTATTGATTGCCCAAACACAGTAAAACAAAACAAAACTCAGGGTAAATTGCCTGTTATCCAAAATGTTTTCCACTATCTACCAGGTGAGGCTCCACAGACAATTCATTTCAATTAAATCACCGAAGCAGGTATTTCAGATTTTTCCCCTCAACCATTAGATCGTTGTGAATGAACAGGATGACCCTTTAAATAGATGGGGCACCTCTACCAATCCTCACAGATATTTTTCTATATTAAAAAAATTAAAATATCAAGATGCGAGCAGGCCAATCACACTGTTAGCGTAAGGGCTGTTAACATAAAATGGTAGATGAATTGTGCCTTGATTCAGCGATTAACCCTAATAATCCCTTGTAATATGTACTTGATAGCTAATTGAAAGCCAAATTTATAGGATGAGAAAGGATTTTTGTTCCATGATATAAAAAGAGGACCCTTCTCTCTTGCATATACAAATTAGTTAATGGACATAAGTTGGACGAAAACGAACAAGCATTTTCTCAAATTATCTTGTCCAGGGCACTCTTTAGCTGATGTTGTAGAGAAAGTAACTGTACACTATCAATAAAGGGTAATAGTTTAGTTCTGATTAAAGTCATTTTAAAATTGACTCTAGGTCTTTTAGGATGTAGTTGTTGAAGATGGGTTATCTATTTATTTAGTATAGAGCAAAGTTACATTAGCCAGAAGACTACAGTGCTAGTCTTGCAAAGTTGTTTGCTGGCCAATGATTGTCAGTCTGTTCTATTCATGCTTGCATGCTATCCAGTGGGCGCCACAGGGGGATGGACTTATGAGCTCCATGCTCATAAGACTTAACAGCATTCTGCAGCAGTATCTGGGACTTTTCCCACCACCAATGTCACCTGAGATTCAGGCGTCACATTCAGGCAGGTCTGGCACTGGTTGAATTAGTATCGCTGCTCAAAGCACCATTTCCTCCCATCAAAGTAATACCTATTTATCTACTTGCATGTAACGTGCTTTCAAACTGCTAGATTGGCAGAAGCTGAGGCAAGTGACGGGAACTCACCTTGCCATGGAGTGTTAGAACTCAAACTGTCAGAGTACAAACCTTCTCCAGTGTCATTAATCCACTGAGCTACCACGTTTCTTCTTGAACATGGGTGATTGTTCAATGCATAAGATGTTGACTTATACTTGGTTAAATAATAATAATAATAAGAAGAAGTATTAGTATTAGTATTAGTATTAGTATTAGTATTAGTATTAGTATTAGTATTAGTATTAGTATT
>WNWU01000043.1:547448-586747 GCA_012654045.1 Ptyas mucosa | reverse complement strand
GTATTAGTATTAGTATTAGTATTAGTATTAGTATTAGTATTAGTATTTATATGAATGCAAGGAATATTGTTATGAACACTTTATTATTTCCTAAAATGATTTGTACCCAGACAATACACTGTTCAATTGAAATTGGAATTTTTGTGTTATAAAATAAAATAAAAACTTAGTACAAAAAAAAAAGATGTTGACTTATACAACTATCCCTCAGGACCAACTTCATCAACAAGAAAGGCCATAATACTCTGTAAAACATTCCCCCAAAGGCCAAATCCCAACTAGAGGGACTAGTAGGGTATTACGTGTGATGGTATTGAACACCATGAGAGGTCCAAAAGATTTAGCAAGACCATATTCCCTCTATTCAATTTAATACATGAAACTTCATATAGGAAACAGCCACCCAGCCATGGAGAACTCTGGATTACTGTTACTGTTTCTCAACTCAGCCTACTTCACAGGGATACCTTAAGAATAAAAAGAAAGTCAGATGCAGTTTATTTACTTTATTCATTAAACATGAAATTCAGTCAACTGAACATTCAAAAATGCATCACAAATACCATTGACTGGTGCTAATGGTTGATATGGGTTGCTGCCAGCGTCCTAGGTATCAACCAAGTACCTTCTTAAGATGTACAATGTTCCAAGTAGCGCAGTTTTTTGCAGTTCCGCTGGTGTTATTGCAGGAAGCTGCAATTTGTTGGTGTATCTTATAAAATTCTTGGACATGGTCCCAAGTACCCAGATGACAATGGGTATCACGGTTACATGTTTCATCCATAGCCGTGTAGTTTCGATGGACAGGTCACGATATTTCATGATTTTTTCCAGTTCTTTTTCTTCGACTCTGGCATCTCCTGCTACCGCAATGTCAATAAATTGTACGTTTCGGTTTTCGACAACTGTGATATCTGGCGTATTGTGTTCCAAGTGACAATCTGTCTGTATTTGAAAGTCCCACAAGATCTTCACTTTCTCATTTTCTATAACTTTTTCCACTTTATGTTCCCATGACTTTTTGGATACAGGTAAGTCATATTTTTTACATAATGACCAGTGGATTAATTTAGCAACTCGGTCGTGTCTAGCTTTGTAATCACTTTGTGTGATTTTGCTGCATTCACATATTAAATGTGAAACAGTTTCGACTTTGTTGTTGCAAAGTCGGCAGTTTGGATTGTCGGTGGATTTTTGTATCTTTGCTTTCATGGCATTGGTTTGTAGTGCTTGTTCTTGAGCAGCCAGTATTAAACCTTCCGTTTCTTTCTCGATGGTTCCCATCGTAAGCCACGTCCATGTTAAGTTGTCATCACATTTTCCTTCAATGTTTTTCAAGTGCTGTCCATGCAAAGCTTTGGTTTTCCATCTCTTTAATCTGTCATCTAGCTGTTTTTCCTTATATTCTGTCTTTGTTTTTGTTGTTTTTATAATGTTCTCTGTTTTCACAGCCTGCAGCAATTTTTCTGTACTTTGCTTCACATAATCATTCAAACTTCATTTTTCTTCTTCTACAGCTTGATGGATTTGCAATAGTCCTCTGCCCCCTATTTTTCTTGGCAGGTACAACCTGTCGATGTCACTTCGTGGATGTAAAGCATGGTACATATTGAAAAGTTTGCCGGTCCAAGTTTTCCAGTTCAGCCAAAGTCCAGTTGATATTCCAGCTGAGTAGCGTATCACTGGAACTGCCCATGTATTAATGCCTCTAATTATATTTCCAGCATTCAGCTTTGATTTTAATATTTCGTGGACCCTCCTAATGTATTCCTTTTGTGTTGACTCTTTGACTTTTCCATTCAAGATGTTATCTGCTTCCAATATGCCTAGGTATTTGTAACCATCATCCTTTGCTAATGCTTTTACTATGTTTCCATTTCCCAGTTCTATTTTTTTCATTTTTCTTTGCTGCATGGATAATATACCACATTTTTCAAGTCCAAACTTCATTTTGATGTCGCTGCTGAACAGTTGAATTGTGCTGAGTATTGATTTAAGTTCAGTGGGGCTTTTCGCATACATTTTTAAGTCATCCATGTATAGTAGATGATTTATCTTGCCATGTTGGCTTGAGATTTGGTATCCCAGTTTTGTGTTTCGTAGGATTATTGTCAATGGAATTAATGTGATGTTGAACAGCAGTGGTGAAAGTGAGTCCTCTTGGAAGATTCCTCATCTGATGTTGACTTCACCAATATTCTCCCCATTTGCTGTTAGAATTGTTTTCCATTTTTGCATATTTGCTTTCAAAAATGTAAATATTTTTGTAGGAAATTTATTTTTTATTTTATTATATTTATATTTATATATTTATAGTTTATTATCATTATCATTATTATTGTCTCAATTTAGCTTAATTTAGATTCAGCTAACTGTATAATATTATCACTGAAATTCATGCCGAGAGCATATATTTATGGCAGGCAACTGTGTGACTCTTAATGCTGTGTTTCTTTGATAAAATTTATTATTTTTTAAAAAATTCCATAGCAGAGGAGATGGCCGGATCACTGTTTCTATAGATAATGTCTCATGATGATGATGTCAGCACTTTGACATTGTCAAGGCACCTCTGAAGAATGTCTATGGAAATTCTCAGTCATTCAGGTCATAGTTGTCTCAAAGGTGCTTTTTCAAAAGACAATTGGACTGTTTTTTGAGGAAGAAGATGTTTCATTTCTCACCGAAGAAGCTTTATCAGTTGTGACTGGATGGTGGGGCATGGGGGATGGAAGGGTAGGTACTGAAGAAGCTGTTAGTTCTGAAGAAGCATCGTGGATGACAATTGAAACATCTTCAAGGAAAAAACTAAGAAAATCCAGTTGCCTTTTGAAAAGCATCTTTGGGACAGCTATGACCTGGATGATTAAGAATCTCCATAGACACTTTGAGCTTGGTATGCCCTTACAGATATTTCATTTCCCAATTTGTTGTTGTTAGTCACGAAGTCATGTCCAACCCATCGTGATACCATGGATAACGTTTCTCCAGGCCTTCCTGTCCTCTACCATCCCCCCCGGAGTCCATTTAAGCTCATGCCTTCTGCTTCAGTGACTCCATCCAGCCACCTCATTCTCTGTCGTCCCGTTCTTCTTTTGCCCTCAATGTTTCCCAGCTTTAGGCTCTGATCCAGTGAGTCCTTCCCAATTTCCTAATTTCCCAATTAGGTGACATCAAGCAACAAGGACTCCACATCTGAATCCTGAGTTACAGATATTTTCTTATCAGAGAGCATCAAGGATTCCACAGTTCTATCCTGAACTACAGATATTATCGTCTATTGAAATAAATTGTAATAAATGACAACTGTGAGGAACAGCCCCATCTCTGGCCTCCTTCCCAAGGCAGAATATGACTTGGACAAGAGGAAAGTGAAAAACACGCCAATATACATTTATGTTCCTTTCCTACGGAAGGAATCACACTAATGCACCTCTTCAAGTAAACCTCATGAGTAATGAACGTAAGTAATTTAAATTTATTTCAGTGATACTGTTTTAATTGTGACTAAATCTGGATCCATCTCACTGCTTGAATTTATATGGCAAATTGCTCTGAAGGCTGAGTTCTAGAAAGACATGTTTCAAATTAAAAACAATATTAAAAAATAACATTTTTATCCATTTCACTCACAAAGCCAACAATAATTTGCTCAAGATGCAAGTCCCTAATTGAGAAGGCCATTTCAGAGTAGTCGCTTTTCAAAAACTCAGCTTAGCGCCCTCCAGATCTACATAAGCCTGGGAGAGGAAAAAAATCAACCTAAAGGCTTTAAAACCTAATAAAATGGTATTAATTTTTAAAATCCTATAATTTTGGAGTGCTTGGCTCACAATTTTTGAATGCTTGTGGGTAGCATAACTATTAATCCCTTCCCTTCCTACTCTGTTCAAGTATTGCTTAAGAGTTAATGAAATGGAATCAGTTTAATTCCTCTGTATCCTAGAGGGAGGGGAGGAAAATATTTAATGAACTAATGGATCTTCTTAGCAACTCAACAGTACAGCTGCGATAATGTGCCTTACGTATTTCATCAGACAAAACTTCCTTTCTCTTGCCCCGGTTCAGATAAAAGATTAACCAATCTACAGTCCAATTATTTACAGTCTAGAGTTTCGATGTCTTGATTCCATTGATAATATGAAAATCAACTCAATCGATGCAGGTCAGTATAAATCCTGCAAGTCAGTATTGCACATTTCAAAGTACTATTTCAACAACTGTCTTGCTTAACAACAGACTTTTTAGGTCAATTGTGGTCGTATGCTGAGGACTACCTGTACTTGTGATCTTTTTAGACCAAATGTTTATAAAATTCTGCAAGACATTACTTGGGAATGAAATTAATAGAAATATTCTCTTGCTCCAACACTGGAAGTGTTGTGGCCTGCCAGCGGCCTGCACAGATTGTTGCTGACCCCGACAATGAGGAGGCTGTTGTGGTGTCGGGCCAGCAACCTGTGCAGCCAGCGCTCAAGTTGGACAATGAGGAGGCTGGAGAAGATGTGGTGCCAGAGGCAGGGATTCAGTCAGGGCCTTCAGAACCTCCAGAGGCTCCTTTAAGTGAAGAGGATGAAGAGGAGGAGCCTCTTCTCGAAGCACAGCACGCAGAGCTGCCAAAAGGCAGGAGTGGCTCCTCAGGAGGAGGTCTCCTCGAGAGTAAGGCTTGGGGCTAATTGGCCACTCCCTTAGCCTATTTAAGTTTGCACACAGCTTCTAAAAAGCTGCAGGAAACAACGCATGTTCGCTCGAGGATCATTGAATCTGGATTGTCTTGGCAAACCTTGCTTCTGGGCTTTTTGCCAATTCTCGTAAGACTTTATCTTTCTGTGGAATTTCTGGCAGGTTGTTAAGGACATTTTAGTTAACAGCCTGCATTTGTAAAAAACTACGTTTGGAAGTAAATTGAGTTTGGTTCATAGTTTGTGTGTGCTGCATTCTCTGGGATCTGTAGCTGGAGCAGAACAGGAAGTTTTGAAGAAGAGATTGGACAACCATTTGTCTGAAATGGTATAGGGCTTCCTGCCAGAGCAGGAGGTTGGATTAGAAGACCTTTAAGGTTCCTTCCAACTTTGTAATTCTGTTATTCTCTCTTTCTTTCCTTCTTTCTTTCTTTCTTTCTTTCTTTCTTTCTTTCTTTCTTTCTTTTTCTTTCTTTCTTTCTTTCCCTTCCTTCCTTCCTTCCTTCCTTCCTTTCTTTCTTTCTCTCTGTCTCTCTCTGTTCCTCTCTCTCTCCCTCTCTCTCTCTCTCTTTCTGTGTCTGTCTGTGTGTGTGTGTAAGAAAGAAAAAGAGAGGATTTTTTAAAAAGTGCAATCAATATTTGGTTTTTGACTAAGAAGGACTTCAAAACCACTAATTAATTTGCAATTGGCTCCTTGCTCTATTAATCATTCCATGATGAATTTATCATTTTTATGCAGAATTCTGGAGATCTACTGGCAAACGTCCAGCAAACCACATTAGGCGGTTGCCAGCAATATTTCAGAAAAAAATGGCTTTTATTTGATCTCATCCCTTGCATGCTTTATAGATAAATATAAAATTTGAACACATTCAATCAGTAGAAATAAAATTTCATATGTTGGTAATTATGATCCCTCTCTTGCTAGAAAATTTTGTTACCCTTTGATAACAAAGCCAGGAAACCTGAGGAAAGCATACATCTGGTCTGTCTTAGAACTTACAAAAGAAGCAGAGTCGGTATAGGACAGTGATGACCTTTTTACCATCGCGTGCCAGGAAGGGGGGGCGAGGGAGGTTCGCGCGCGTGTGTGCCTACACCCATAATTCTATGCGCTCCGCCCCGCACATGCATGTTGCTGTGGGAGGCTGCAATTGGTCATAAGTCTGAGCTAGTTGCTCAGCATTTGAATTTTGTTCATCTGACTGTGGGGACATTGCAATGGCTAGAATTTTGAGAACCAGTTATAAGTCCCTTCATTCAACACTGTCATCATTTCAAGCACTGCCAGAGAAATTGGTTATTCATGTGTGTGTGTGTGTGTGTGTGTGTGTGTACACACACACACATACACAGCCCCCCGCCCACACACACTTTCTTACCTATTGCAAGTCCAATGAAATTTTTTTTCTGCTGTTAACCATTTTGTTTTCCTGATTTCCCTCTTTTTTCATTAAATCAATACAACATATTTTTTAAAAAGTAATGATTGCATCACATGGAATCAGTCAGTTCATTCAGAGCTCGTAATTAGCTTTGACCCCTACTCAACTTATCCAATTTCCAATATTTTATGTATCATATTCTAATCCATATCAACTATGATGCATATCAGATTCACATGAACATGCCAAAGAACAGGAGCAAGTTAGTTTTCTTAATGTTACATAGAAAATAAAGGCATAGAATAGAACGGAACAGAACGGAACGGAACGGAACGGAACAGAACAGACAATTTTGTTGTTGTTTATGAAGCCTACTATTATGGAACAACTGAGCTTTATAAGATGAGAAAAGCCCATAAAAACAAGGATAATTAAGTTAAGGATCAGAACAGAATTTCATTCCATTCTTCTTCTTCTGGGAATTTCAGATGACTGCTTTATCACTTAAGACTCTGCAATTTCAATTACAGTCAAAAATGAAAGTTTATTGGGGTTTTTTTTCTCCTCTTAATTTGGTTATCAGGAATGCTCTAAAAGTCAATTCTCTCATAATAAGATTGTAGCAGAATTACAGTTTCCTAGTTTTTCTCCATGTGATGTACAAATGTGAAAGGCCAAGTAATCCTGGTTTTTTCCCCTTGTTTTGGCAGTTCAATTAATATGGGAAGCCTATTTTTCATTACAATTATTGTGGTTTAATTAGACTCAGTGGTGAAGTCCTCCGCGTTTTGCCATCGTTTTTCTGCCTGCGTATGCGCAGTGCACACTAAATGCACGCTGCATGCACACGCATACACAGTATGCACCAAATGCACACTTCGTGCAGAAAAAGGAGGCTTAAGAAGGTAAGTAGAACAGTGAGGGGGGGAAACAGCTGTGCCGCACGATTTAGATTCGCTATAAAGCAGGATTTCCTGCTTTCTAGTGAATATAAATCACGCGGCACAGCTGATCGTCAGAAATACCGGTTCGCACAAACTGGTAGCGTTTTTTTTAAATACCAGTTCACCTGAACCAGTAGATTTTATTACTACTGGTCTGCCCGAACCAGTGTGAACCGGTAGCATTTCACCCCTGATCAGAATGCATACTGCCATTCACAAGTGATATTTGATGCTCTCATGAATATGCATATCATGCATACTTGGATTCAAAGTATCCACGGCATTATTTTTATCTCCATGATTTTTCCAATTCAAGATCCTCACAATCAGGACTCAGAAGAAAGGAACATTCAAAGAAGCTGCTTCAATCATTCTTCTTCTGTTCCTTTTCAAAATACCTCTCTGTACTTCAAGTAGGTTAAAAAATACAAAAATCTTGTAGCTTCTCCTCATTTGGCCCTAAATCTGAAAGGGAGAACAAAACTTGTGAAAAGCAATTTGGAATTAAATAATTATGTAAAAGGAAAGAATCAGGTAGCTTATTCTTTTTTTTGTTGTTGTTTGTTTGTTTTTTCTTCTGCTCTGTGTATGTTGCTTACAAAAATTGCCAACTTGGGAGGTTGGCAATATTTTTATACAACAAGGGACAGGAGTGAATACCATAGGACAAGAATGAGGGAACTCCACAGAATGTATTATTTGAACTTTTAATAAAGAGAAAGAAAGTGATCAGGACAGAAAGATGAATGTAGAGTTGTGATACACTGTGGCATTAGGGAATGTTATTACAGATGAAGGATAACAAGAAATTGCTTTTAAAAGAGTGCTGCAAATATTGTGACACTATGCAAGATGCCTTGGGGCACAGAATTCACTCTCTCTCCTTTAACTGATATTGACAAGAGTGAGAAAAAAGATGGCTAAATGGTAAGGAAAGCAGAAAAGATTATTGGTAATTCATTTCCTTCTCTCCAGGACATAACTTGTAAGCAATGCTTGAGTAGGGTCTGTAGTAGGGGTCAGCAACCTTAAACATTCAAAGAGCCACAAAGGTCCTAATCGGAAGTCCCACATTCAATTCTGGACCTGAATGGAAATCCGGTTCCTCCACCATAGAGTGTCCTTCTAGCGCGGCATTCTTTTTCCTCTACCTGTCCTAACCGAAAGCCCTATCAATTGTGGAGCCGACCGGCAACAGAGAGCCACAGCAGAGGGATGAAAGAGCCACATGCGGCTCCAGAGCCACGGGTTACTGACCAGGGGTGAAATGCTCCCCGTTCGGACTGGATCGCCCAATCCGGTAGCAATGGAGGTGGGTGGTTCAGAGAACCGGTAGCAAAAATCCCTGCCCCCCCCCATTGCCCAGCTGAGCCGCGCAATCATCAGAGGCTTTTTTTTAATTTTTAAAAGCATTTTTTCTACGACCTCTTTGGCTGAAAAGATGCTTTTAAAAGTAAAAAAAAAAGCCTCTGATGATCGCGCGGCTCAGCTGGGATCATCAGAGGCTTTTAAAAGCATTTTTTCTACAACCTCTTCAGCGGAAGAAGTTATAGAAAAAATGTTTTTAAAAGGAAAAAAGCCTCTGCCGATCACGCAAGTCACCTGGGATCGTCAGAGGCTTAAAAAAAAAAAGCCTCTGCTGATCAGGCAAGTCAGCTGGGATCGTCAGAGGCTTTAAAAAGAAAAGCCTCTGCTGATCACCACTGTCGCTGACCCCTGGTCTGTAGTATTATCTCGGATGCTACACATACTTTTTTTTTTTTAATTGAAAAAGTTTTAACAATACAAAATTTTCCCCCTTTTTCCCCCCCCCTCCCTAGCCACAGATTGTAGAATACATGTAAAAAGAATATATAAATCCTTCCCATCCCCACCCTAACCCTCCCCCTCCTCCCTCTTCCCTCCCCCCCTTGACTTCCATTATATGCAATATTAATATTCCCAAACAATATATATGTTATTCAAACTTCCATATCTTTTTTCTATATTTACTAAGATACTAACATAGTCATCTCAGCTAAAAGCGATATAATATTTTCTAGTCTGATACTTATTCTGTACATACTCAATCCATAATTTCCATTCCTGTATATACTTCTCATGCGTCTGATCTTTTAAAAAAGCTGAAACCTTTGCCATTTCTGCAAATCCAGCCATCTTCTGGGTCCATTGATCAACCGTCGGTAAAACATCACTCTTCCAATGTTGGGCAATCAACAACCTAGCTGCTGTCACCATATACAAAATCAATTTAGTTTCACCCAGTGTAAAGTCTTTAACTATACCCAATAAAAAAAATTGCGGAGAAAATTGTATTTTTTTCTTTAAAACATTTTGCATAACCCACCAGATTTTTATCCAAAAAGCCCTCACTTTCCTGCAGGTCCACCAGATGTGATAATATGTAGCATCTAAACAATCACATCTCCAACATTTTGGCTGCACATTAGGGTACATGCAAGACAATTTCTTGGGGTCTAAGTGCCATCTATAAAACATTTTATAAAAATTTTCTCGTAAATTTTGTGACTGTGTGAATTTAACGTTCTGAACCCATATTTTTTCCCATGTTTCCAACATAACTGGTTGAGAGAAATTTTGTGCCCATTTAATCATACAATCTTTAACTAGCTCATTTTCTGAGTCTCTTTCTAACAAAACATTATAAACTCTCTTAATGTGCATTGGACCTATCCGCTTTATCTGTTCAACCAATTCTACTTCATATTCCATTAAACCAGTTTGTTGATCTTCTTTCCATCTCATCTGTAATTGATTGTACTGCAACCAAGTCAACGATTTCCCTTCTTCCAACAGCATATCCAAAGTCTTCAATCGCCACCTGCCCTCTTCAAAGTAAAGTAACTCTTTATATAAAAACCCCCCGAGTGACTTAATATTTGTATTCCACATGGTATCAGCGAAATCCAGCCAAAACGGAATCTTATAATCCCAATTAGTTCGGTGCCTTCTCCAGACTCTCAGCAAGGCATTTCTAAGTAAATGACTGTTAAACACTTTATCCACTTTAGTATCATAAAATAAGTATGCATGCCAACCCCAAACCAGGTCATGGCTTTCTATATTCAACAAGTCAGTCTTAGTTTTCCCAAACCAATCACTTAATTGTATCAATGCAGTTGCTTCATAATATAATCGAAGGTTTGGGAGTTTAAGACCACCTCTCTCACGAGTATCTTGCATTATTTTCAGTTTGACTCTTGGTTTTTTATCATTCCAAATAAATTTGTTCAGTCCTTTTTGCCATTCTAGCAATGGTTTGTCTGATTTAAGCACCGGTATCATTTGAAATAAAAAGATCAGTCTAGGTAAAACATTCATCTTTACTGCTGATATTCTTCCAAGCAGTGATAACTGCAGTTTCTTCCAGTTTTGCATATCTTTTTGTATCTTTTGCCACAGAACCTCATAGTTATTTTGAAACAGTTTAAGCATTGGAGTCTGTGATTTGTACTCCTAAATATTTGACCTTTGAAACAGTCTCGAAGCCTGCCATTCTTTCCAGTTCCTTTTTTTTGCTCTCTGTCAGATTTTTGACAATCATTTTAGTTTTCTTCTGATTCAACCTGAAACCAGACACCATGCCATACTCTTCTATAATATTTTTCATCTGGATTATTGAGTTCATAGGTTGTGATAGGGTAACAACCAGGTCATCTGCAAATGCCTTAGTTCTATAGTCCTTTTGCCTTATAACTATTCCAGTCAAGGAATTCGAGTCCCGTATTGCATTGAGTAAGACTTCTAAAGTTAAAATAAATAATAACGGGGATAATGGACAACCTTGTCTGGTGCCTTTTTGTATGTTAAAATTCGATGTTAAGCATTCATTGATAATAAGTTGTGCATGTTGCTCTTGATAAATTGCACCAATCGCTTGTATAAACCGCTCCCCCAAATCCATTTTTTCCAAAGTCTTAATTATAAAGTTCCAATTCACGCGATCAAAGGCTTTTTCCGCATCCAAAAAAACCAGCACTGCAGAGATCTGTTTATTCTTATCTAGATAGTCCATTAAGTCTATAACTTGCCTAACATTCTCCTTCATATATCTGCCTTCAATAAATCCTGCTTGGTCATGATGAATTATCTTTTGAATAACTGGCATCAATCTGTTGGCTAGTACTTTTGCAAAGATTTTATAGTCTGTGTTTAATAAAGATATTGGTCTATAATTTTCTGGTTTCTTAGGACCTGATTCTTCTTTCGGAATCAATGAAACAAAAGCTGTTTTCCATGAGGAAGGTATCTTACCTCCTAGTTGTATATTACGAAATAAATCTTTAAGATGCTCAATCATTTCTTCTTGTAAAGTTTTATAATAAATTGCAGTTAAGCCATCCGTCCCTGGAGCTTTAGCTGTTTTTAATTGTTTTATAGCAAAACTGATCTCCTCCACTGTTATCAGTTGTTCCAAACTTTTCTTTTGGCTCGTTGAAATTTTTGAAACTCTCTTGTTTTCCAAGTATTCATCTATAGTAATATTCTGTATGTCATCTTTAGCATATAACTTAGTATAATATTCCAAAAAGGCTTTTTTAATTAGATCTTGTTGGTAAACTTCTTTATCAGCATATTCAGTACTATCAATAATTCGTGTCGATGCTTGCTTCCTCAAAGTATACGCCAACCACCTGCCCGGTTTGTTAGCATTGGAAAAAGTATTGTGCTTTGCAAATTGTAAGTTAGTTGCCGTTTGGTCTGCTATAAGCATTTGAAATTGATCCTTCAGAAGTTTTATAGCCATTTGCAATTTTCCATCTGTTGGTTTTTGTATCAATTGTTGTTCTTTCTTTTTTATCTCAGATTCCAATTGTAGTCTTTTCTTCTGCTGACTTTGCCTGTGTTTAGAATTCATTTGAATTAGTACTCCCCGCATATATGCTTTAGCTGCATCCCAAACTGTTTCAATAGGGGTGCCTTTGTTCAGGTTAAATTTAAAAAACTCCTTTAAATGCTTTTTGAGTTCAATTATATTCTTTTCATATCTAAATAGATTCTCATTTACTCTCCAGGATCTTCTTTCTCTTTTACCCATCTCGATTTCCATCCAGACCGGACTGTGGTCAGTCAAAGTCCTAGGAAATATCTTTATTTTCTTTACTTTAGAGAGTAGATTAGAAGTTAAGAGAAAAAAGTCTATTCTGGAAAAGGATTTGTGCCTGTCTGAGTAAAAAGTAAAGTCCAGTTCATTTGGGTTTCGAATTCTCCAAATATCTTTCAATTCCAAATCCTCTTTCAGTTCGAAAAAAGCTTGTGGTAATTTATTCCCTATTTTGGCCGTGGTTTTTTTATCCAATCTAGGTTGGATTACTCCATTCCAATCGCCCATTATTATAGTATTTGAATAGTCCCAATCCAAAATTTTTAAATGAAGTAGCTTGTAAAAAGTTTCCTGCTGTTGATTTGGGGCATATATTCCGACCAACAAAATTGGTCCAACATCTGTAATAACTTCAACTGCAATATATCTTCCATCTTTATCTGCTTCTATAATTTTTGCTACAAGTTTCTTATTTATATATATCACCAGTCCATTCTTCTTTTCCTGATTTGAAGCAACAAATTGCATTCCCAATTTTGAATTTATCAAGTATTTCTGATCTTGCAATTTTACATGAGTCTCCTGTAAACAGATAACATCATTATGAAATTGTCTCAAATAGTGAAATATCTTCCTTCTTTTTTGCGGAGAATTCAATCCGTTTACATTCCAAGACAAAAATTTAAGTGCCATTTGACCCTGTCTGAAGTTTTGAGAGCAATTGTTGAAGATTCTCTCCTACAGTAGAAATCTTCGGTTTAGCTCCTCCCATGACTTCAGCTTGCTGTTTATCTTTGGTTCTTTTCTCACGCTGTGGCTTACTATATTCTTGCTGCTGTTGCTTCATTTGTTTAGACATTGCTCTGGTTATGCGTTGCTCTTCCACTTTAGGTGTTGTTACTTCCAAAGCCATCGCCTCCTCTGTGATAGTTTTAGACATTTCTTCCAAAGGAGAAGCTTCAAATGGTGCAAAAGGATCAACCACAACACCACCTACTGCTCCCATTAATTCTCTTGCCTCCCTTTGCGACTGCCTTATTTGTGCTTCTGTTTCTTGATCAATCTCGGCTTGTAGTTGAGCTTCTTTATCTATTGGTGAAGATGTGCGTGGAGGAGGAGAACCCGCTTTCAAAACATTGTAATAAAATTCTTCTGCTTTTTCAATAGTATTAAGGCGGTATCTCACTCCTCGCAGCCTGAGTATTATACCTATTGGGGCATCCCACCTAAATTGTATGTTCTGTCTTTTCAATTCTGTCACCAAAAATCCAAAATCCTTTCTATCTCTTAACATTTTAGGCGGTAGTTCTTTAAAAACTCCAATCTCACTTCCATCAACTTGAACTGTTGTAACAAAAGAATTTTGCAGAATTTCATTTCTCATTCTTCTATCTGTGAAATATATAACCACATCTCTAGGCAGTTGTCTTTGTACCGCCACCCGAGAATTAACTCTGTAGACCTTGTCCATCTTGCACAAAACCAGATCTGGTTCCACTTTCAACATAACTGCCAAAGCCTCTGCACAAATTTTCCTAAGATCTTCTCTGGTGTTCTCTTTAACACCTCTCAATCTGATAGCATATTCCATTGATCGAAATTGCATCATAGTAATCTCATTTTGCATTTTCTGTGTAACTTCTTCAATTTCTATAATTTTTGAGTCAGAAGCTCTGAATTTAGTCTCCATCTCTGAGGCAAGATTCTCCACTTTTTTATCAATCTGCAGTGCCACCTCAGACAGGCCTTTAACCACTGTTTGAATATCTTGTTTGAGTGAGTCATATTTCTCTTGAAACATTCCTTTAAGCTCCTTCTCTGATCTTTGAATTTCTTTAATAATAATATCATATTGGCTTTCTTCCTTTGTCTGAGATTGCAACTGCGCTGTTTGAGGCTGCTTCTGTTTATGTGTGGGGGAGCCCCCCCCTGGTTGCTTTGTTGCCATTTTACCTCTTAAAGATCTTCCTTTTCCACAAACTCTAACAACTTTTCCCAAAAAGTTCTCCAGATTCAATCAGGTCTATAAGAGTCAGTTGGTATTTTTATTTTATATTATTTTGTTTTTTTGAATACTTCTGCCGCTTCCAGCCGGATTTGTTACTTTAAAATGTAGCCAAATACAGTAATCAAATTACTTTCACTTTCAGCTCTCTCAACTAAGAACAAGCGCCATTTTTTTCCCCTCCGCTTTCCTCAAAGCCAATTCACTTTCACTTTAAAAATTCTTTAAAATAGTCCAAAAAGCTTCCAATACTTGCTGTTTAGTGAGAAGTTTGAAATCTTCCTTATTTTTCTTTGTTATTGGTAATGCTGCCGCGCTGTCTTGTTCTGCTTTAAAGCAGAGTTTCCCAGTCGTCCGGAGCTTCAGCGGGGTGGATAGGGAGTCCCACCCTGTTAACTCCCCAGAAGCAAGAAAAGCTTTCTGGGGGTCTCACAGGGGACTCTACCTGCAGCCGCCGGCTCTCCTCACAAGCCCTTTGCGTCTCGGAGTTTTACGAGCCGTTTCAATTGCCGAAACGACTCTTTTACGAGCGATCGGGCTGGCGGTCTTCAAAGGACCGTCCACAACAGCTGACGGCAACAGCGGAAGCCCGCTACACATACTTTTCATGACCTCTTTTCCTTGTTACCTTCTGGGAGGACGTTTCGTGGTATCCGAAGCAGAACATCCATATTCAGCCACAGTTTTGTTCCACATAGTATCAACCTTGTGAACTCTTAAGTTTCCTCTTTCTGCTATGTATTCAAAATGGACAGTGAGAAAGGGACCTTGGAGTCCTAGTGGATAATCACTTAAATATGAGCTAGCAGTAGGCTGCATCTGCAAAAAAAAAAAAAAAAAAGCCAATGCACTTCTAGGCTGCATTAACAGAGGGATAAATATCCTGTGACGTGTCAGTACTGCTTTATAATGCCTTGGAATATTGCATCCAAGTTTTGTCACCAGGATATAAGAAAGACATTGTTGAGATTCTAGAAAGAGTGCAGAGAAGAACATCAATCAGGAATTGGGTATGTCTACGGTAGTTTGATGAAAAGAAGGACAAGGGGTGACATCAGAGCAGCGTTCCAGTATCTAAGGGGCTGCCATAAAGAAGAGGGGGTCAAAGCACCTGAAGGCAGGATAGGAAGCAGTGGATGGAGACTAATCAAGGAGAGAACCTAGAACTAAGGAGAAATGTATTAATTATCAATTAATCAGTGGACCAACTTGCCTCCAGAAATTGGAGGTTTTTAAGAAGAGATTTGACAACCATTTGTCGGAATGTCTAGGGCAGGGGTGGGTTCTAAAATTGTTTACTACTGGTTCTGTGGGCAGGGCTTATTATGTGGGCGTGGCTTGATGGTCATCTGACAATTCTTTAGGATTTAGCAGAAGTACTGGTCTACCAGGCTTTTAACTGCTTGCAGAGCTGTACCGGTCTACCCATTTATTTTTGCAGGCACTGGTCTACCCGTTTATTTTTGCAGGCACTGATCTACTCATGTATTTTTGCAGGCACTAATCTACTCATGTATTTTTGCAGGCACTGGTCTACCCATTTATTTTTGCAGGCACTAATCTACTCATGTATTTTTGCAGGCACCGGTCTACTCATTTGTTTTGGGAGGCACCGGTCTACCACCACACTGCCCTTTAACACTGATCAGCTTTAGGGCGGCCCTTTGAAGCCCCATGGCAAGAGTTTAAACAGTTTTTTTCCTTATAGCCCATCAGCTGGGCCTCAAGAGGCAGCAATAGATTGGGGGTGGGGCCAAATAAAAGGTAAGAATAACGCGGGGGCGGGGGGGCGGGGGGGTGCAGAACCGGTTCAGTGGCGTTACCGCTACCGGCTTGGAGGAACTGGGCCGAACCGGGAGGAACCCACCACTAGTCTTTGGAGATTCTCAGTCATCCAGGTCATGGTTGTTCCAAAGGTGTTTTTTCAAGAGGCAACTGGACTTTCTGGTTTTTCTTTGAAGACGTTTAGCTTCTCATTCAAGAAGCTAAAGAGCTGAAGAAGCTTTTTGGATGAGAAGCAAAATGTCTTCAAAGAAAAAACAGAAAGTCCAGTTGCCTCTTGAAAAAGCACCTTTGGGACATTTGTCTGAATGATTCTTGTGAAATAGTCATCATTAATTGTCTTTGCAAGTCATAGCTGCATTCAAGGTTTAAATATCTTAGTGACCTACAACATGACAACAACCTACAACAACCAGTAGAAACTACTGGTTTCTCCACCATCATTTACTTCCATGCATACAATATTTTTAACATGATGGAAATTATTCCTGGTCTATAGGAATAATCAGTTTGGTGTAAATTGGAAGAAAATACTAGTTTCGTCTTAGGAATAAAGCCAGCTGAGTGACCTTGGGCCAGTCACTATCTCTCAGCCCTTGGGAGAAATCAGTGGAAACCATTTCTGAAAACTTGCCAAGAAAACTGCAGAGACTTATCAAAGCAGTCACCAGGAGTCCAAAAGGTCAATTCCACAATAAATTTTGGAAATGCTGTGAATTTAGTACCTTGATCTCAGCAAAGAAAGCACTTGTGGAAGAAGCAAAGCTAATAAATTAGGGTCTGGACATCTTGCCCATTAAGTGGCCCTACAACTGGTTTGGAAACCGTATTTGAAGGGTGCCAGCAATGGATCTTATTTAGCTGGAGAGCTACACTCTGATATTTTCTTTAATTACCGTATTTTTCGGAGTATAAGACACACCTTCCCCCACAAAAAGAGGGTGAAAATCTAGGTGCGTCTTATACTCCGAATGTAGTCCCGCCCAGCTTCCCAAATGGAGATTTCAGAGGCTGAAAGAAGCCTCTGAAAGAAGCTTCAGAAAATAAGCCTCAGAAAGGCTTTTATCTAAAATAATATGGCAAGCAACAAAAGAAGAATCAGTAAAGGTTCTAACCAAACTATGCTAACAAATCTGGAGAATGACACAATAACCAACAGATCAGAAGAGGTTAATCTATCTGCCAGTATCAAAGAAAGGAGATTGAACAGAGTACAGATAATCCTTCAGAATAAAAGCCTTTGAGAGAAGCTTCAGAAAAAAAGCCCTTTTTCTGAAGCTCTGTTTTGGAGGCTTTCAGAGGCAGAAAAAAAAAAAGCAAAAAAAAGCAAAAAAAAAAAAAGCAAGGCACAGAGCTCACAACCAAGGAACCTGTCGCTAAAATTCACCTCTGGGAACAGCTGATTGGGGGTATTCAAGGAAGCTGATCCACCCACCAATCAGCTTTTTTCTTATTTTCCTTCCCAAAAACTAAGGTGCATCTTATACTCTGAAAAATACTGTACTTGATTTACAGATGGCACAAAACTAGATACTGGATTTAGATCATTAGAATAAAACCCAAACTGATCTTGATCAGCTGGTGATAAAAGTGAATATGAACAGAATTAAAAATTATTTCTAATTAGGCAAAAATAAAGCAATTACAAATATATAAGATGACATACACTTTCTTTGGCAATAATAAATAGAAAAAGATCTTGAATTAAACGATAAAAGGTTGCATATGAAATAGTGCAAATAGTCTACTAATTATTCTTGAATACTTTGTCTTAGTATTTTATGATTCTTAATTTCTGAAAAGCCCATTTCAACCTTTGGTAGATTACACTTAGAGGATTTAGGGCAAAGAAGAAAATATGTAAGAATTCAGGAGGTCTTTTTTTTCTTGTACAGGATTGGGCACGTTATGGAATTATCTCAACTGGAATAATTTTGGAGATTGCAAAAATGCACACCGAGGGTCTTAACCAGTAAATCATTTGGCATGTCAATGGATGAAGCAGAAGGATAAGATGGGATGGGATGGGGTGGGGTGGGGTGGGGTGGGGTGGGATGGGATGGGATGGGATGGGATGGGAAGGGAAGGGAAGGGAAGGGAAGGGAAGGGAAGGGAAGGGTAGAGTAGAGTAGAGTAGAGTAGAGTAGAGTAGAGTAGAGTAGAGTAGAGTAGAATAGAATAGAATAGAATAGAATAGAATAGAATAGAATAGGCCAGGCCAAGTGTGTTTGGACACACAAGGAATTTGTCTTCTGGTGCATAAACTCTGGGTGTACATATAAACAACACACTAATATAATCAGTGTACATACAAACAACATGTGCATACAAACAACAAGTGTACATATAAACAACAAAATAAAATAATCATAAGATACCAATAGGCGAAGCTAGTAGAAAAGATGAAAAGGATAATCTACACAATTCTAACTAATTTCAACTCTATCTCATCTATAAATCTCAAAGCTGAGCTAGGCAAATTCCAAGCCCTATTTTCAGACCTCTCTCTGGATTGTGATATCAAAATTCAAAGTAGCAAAACCACACATTTTGATTACCCAAGTTGCTGTAAAAACTGTCAGTGGAGCCAAATGGATTCATTAAACTTCTGCAAAATTTCATGCCCGCTTTCTGCCTCCCAAATCCCAGCTCATTAAAAAAATTTTTTACAAGGCCTTAAAGATATCATTGGCCACGCTCCAAATAAAATGATTGTGTCAGCAGAATGTCCTCTGAAATCCATGATGATGATGATGATCATCATCATCATCATCACCACCACCATCATCCACCCTTAACTGGAAAAAAACTGTAGCTTTAAAAAATGTACATTTTACAGGCTTTGTTTGTTTGTGGAGTTTATGGAGCGTTCTTTAAAAAAAAAGAACCTCCACAGAAATAAAAGAGCCTCCTTAAAAAAAACAGAGCTTCCTAGAGTCTCTCAAGAAATGATATTTGCTAGAAAAATAGCACGAGGTTGCCATGAAGTCTGCCACTTCTGCAAGAAAGCTAAGCTAAACATCTCCTTGCATCAGCCCTGCAGACTCCTCTGCAAAAAAACAAATTGGGTGCTATTGGTTTCCAGAAATGAATCCTGCAAGTCCTTTCAGTGGTTAGGATTCTAGATTAGACCAGGGGTGAAATCCAGCAGGTTCTGGGGAACCTTTTCGGAGGTCTGTTGTAACTTTGAATGGTCACTAAAGTGACCATTGTAAGTCAAGGACTGCCTCTAAGCATATTCATTTGGATAATCGTTGCCAATGGAGCCATTTAATACTTCCAAATCCAGTTTTAAAAGAGACTGTTTAAAAGAGAGACTTCTAAAATTCCCAGTCTAACCTTTAAATTGTTACCATAACAGTGGTGGTATTATTACCTTGGGAATGGATTGTGAACTACTGACTTTTTAAATAGCCTTTACTGTATATTCTTCCTGTTTTCTTCAAACAACACCTTAGTTAGGTAGAGAAACCTTGCTTGATTTCTGTGTATGGACTTAGTTGCTGTGTCCTGTTAAAGAAATGGAAGTGTTAAGGCCACTGAAAATATAAACCCTAAAAATAATGCTGGAGCAATCCATTTGTTTAAAAATGATGGTTTCAGTTATTTCTGAGGAAAATGATTGTGTGATTATCCCCACAATGTGTTTAAAAGATGAGAAAATATCTCAAGATAGATTCACCAATGCCCCAAGATCTCCTTACTGAAAGGTTTTTCTGATTGTTTGAACCCATGACCTGGAAATAGAGCACAAATATCTCTTTTGGACTTTTCACTCTATTTCCTATCACACATACTGGTGATTACCCCACGACAGGCTTCAGCGGAGCCACAATTTTCTTTAGTTCCTTACAAAAGACAACTAGATCTCTGGTGAGCAGTAAGGACAGCAGAAAGCAATTGCGTATCTGCCTCTTTTTAGATCAGATATAGAGAGAATGAAAGCACATCCTGAAAAAGGATACGGGGTATTTTGTACATCAGCTACTTTTGTAGATAAGTGGAAATTGGAGATGGTCTTAACCCTAGAACAGGATGTGCCTTTCATGTAATAAAATATGATGGCTCGATTGCCTTTCATCCTAAAACTTTTGAATTTACCGCTGCAAATTTTTATCTGAAATATTCTCAGACAGTAATGCTTTGTCCTTGGATTAGTATTCTACTTACATTAGCCCTAATATGTCTAATGTTCGGTCCTTTGTAATTTATGGAAGTATGGAAGTGTTTTCTATGCCACTTTTCTATTTAATAGGAAAACAAACACAAACATAAGGCATCTTAGAGCAAATGCTTCCAAAATAGATAATAATGTATTCTATTTTTTAAAAAATAATATTTTTGTTGAAAGGCTTTTTACAAACATACAGTATTACATAACTAATAAACATTAAAATGAGGAATAGGTTAAATCACCCAAGGTACAATCCTGCACTAAATTAAAAGTTTTGTTGATATTAACTTCTTAATAAATTTGCATGGATTCTGCTACAGGTAAATTTACTCTCTAAAGATCATGCAGCTTTCTAAATTTTTAAATAAAGCTGGGACATAGACAGTTTCTAGCTCATGTGAATTTCTACCAATAGTCAAAATCTAGGGTATTGTTGGTTTTGCTTCATTGTTTCTAAAACTAATAGGTTTCTGCCTGTGTGTTTTCCATTTTTGTAGCAACTCACACTGCTCTATTTTAGGGTTATATTGTGTATTCATTTCCAATTGCTACCAAAAGCTGTATCTGCCTATCTTCTTTTTTGATTCTAAATAGCTGTGAGGGATGCTAAGAATTCAATTTCTCTAGAAAAAGATGATCCAGGGATTAACGAAATAAGTAGGAAGAGAAATTAATGCCCCCAGTGGTGTGGTACATCTGCAGAACCAACAAAAAACATTTGTACAAAAGAACAATATTGCAAGAAGTCTCCATCCATCTCAAAACAACTCCATTAAGGAGAGAGCTAAGTATTCAGCATGTGATTCATAATGGAAATGGCTTATATTTCTCTCCAGCTCAGTTGTCATGGTTGGCTTTGTATTTATTAGGTGCTATCACATATATGGGTCAAGCAAGGACATCCATCAAATGCAGATATTTATGTTCGGCTCTTACTGCTAGTCCTGATAGTTTGATATAATAACAGTTTGCTTTGCATTAAAGATAAATATTTGAAAGTTGCAGAAAGAAACATGTATTTGGGGGGAATGGCATTGTATAAAATATTACTTTTTTTTAAAAAAAGCTTTCATTTTGTTTATTTCAGGCCAAGTTCATTTTTGCTTTAAAGCTGCAATTACATATATTGCCGTTGATATAAACCAATCACCTTGTTTCATCTGGTTTTTTTTTTCTAAATGAACATTCTGTTCTCAATATGAAAGAAGATTCTATCATACAATATTTTCAATAATTAGAAGTTCAGATATGCAGGATAATTTTAAAGCAAGGTAACAAACACTACATTGAAATCCATCTTTCTGGAAGTTTTAAAAATGATTACCTAAGACAGAATATTTTTTGTTGCTACAGTTGGAATGCAATCTAAAATTTACTTGGGAGGAAGTAATTGCATTTACTTGGGAGGAAGCATAACTGAATCTTTAGGAATTTCACCTTATAAGACATATATAGAGTACAACTGCAGTGTTAAATTGGTTTAACAGCTCCTTTTATGTCTGTAGAGTTTCTCAGTCATCCAGGTCTTGATTGTCCCAAAGGTGATTTTTTTCAGGAGGCAACTGGACTTTCTTGTTTTTTCTTTGAAGACATTTTGCTTCTCATCCAGGAAGCTCCTTGTGGACCTTGAGGACATAGGCAAACCTCCAAGTGCTTCAACAAGTCTCTAAAACAGGGGTGTCAAACTCGATTTCATTGAGGGCTACATCAGGGTTGTGTTTGACCTTGGGGGGAGGTGCTAGTGGGCATGGCCAGGGTGGGCATGGTCAGCTCATCGACACTCATGTCGGGGTGCCTGTGCTGGTCCAAGCAGTCTACAGTGAAAACGGGCTCCCGAGCTCCATTTTCGGCTGCGATGGTCTCCTGCAACCCTCTGCCAGTGAAAACAGAGCTCAGGAGGCCTGTCCGCGGCCCTCGCAAA
Source organism: Ptyas mucosa (assembly GCA_012654045.1). Lineage (NCBI taxonomy): Eukaryota > Metazoa > Chordata > Lepidosauria > Squamata > Colubridae > Ptyas > Ptyas mucosa. The sequence continues at coordinate 564,789 of WNWU01000043.1, read as the reverse complement.
CTCCATTTTCACTGGCAGAAGTACTGTGTGCCAGTCCATCATTGTTTCCAGGCCACACAGACCAGATCTAAGCATCTTGCAGGCTGAATCTGGCCCCCAGGCCTTGAGTTTAACACCCTTGCTCTAAAAGGATGCAAATGACCAGCTGTCTGCAAGGAATAGAAATCCTTCCATTCCCCACCATCCAGTCAGAGCTGAAGAAGCTTCTTGGATGAGAAGCTAAACGTCTTCAAAGAAAAAAACAAGAAAGTCCAGTTGCCTCCTGAAAAAGCACCTTTGGGACAACCTTGACCTGGACGACTGAGAATCTCTACAAATTTTAGGATCAAGAAGACTATCCATGACTCTACAAAGTGGGACAGATTGCGATACCCCTTTAATTGCACATTTGAAAGGAAGTAGATCATCTACCATTGACTTGAATCCGTATGTATCAGAGGTGGATTTCAGCAGGTTCTGACTAGTTCTGGAGAACTTGCAGTGGAAATTTTGAGTAGTTCGGAGAACCGGTAGTAAAAATTTTGACTGGCCCTGCCCCCATCTGTTCTCTGCCTCCCAAGTCCCAGCTGATCGGGAGGAAATGGGGATTTTGCAGTAACCTTCCCCTGGATTGGGGAGGGAATGGAGACTTGGCAGTATCCTTCCCTTGCCCTACCCACCAAGCCACACCCACAGAACCAGTAGTAAAAAAATTTGAAACCCACCACTGGTATGTATGTATGTATGTGTTTGTTTGTTTATTTTTTTGTTTGTTTGTTTATAATATTTAATAGGAGCCCATCTTTCAACCAATTCTGGGCAGCTCCCAATCAAAAATTAAATGTCCTATAAAAATCACTTTAAAATCTATAAACTGAACCAGCTAAAACATAAAAAAAAAATCTGGCAGCAATCATCATCAAATCTTCTTCCCTAATTGGAGAGACATTGAATATGTTACAATATATCATCAGAGAAAGATTTTCACAATGGTCTTTTTTAAACTCCCCTAAAAATATAGCTAGTATTTATTTATTTATTTATTGGTTCGATTTATATGTTGCCCTTCTCCGGAGACTCAGGGCGGCTTACAATGCATTAAGCAATAGCCTTCATACTTTTGTATATACCTGCTTAGTAGTGCTTTCGGCCCCCCCTAAGCGGTGTTCTTTTTTATACAAAGTCAGCTTATTACCCCCACAATCCGGGTCCTCATTTTACCTACCTCAGAAGGATGGAAGGCTGAGTCAACCTTGAGCCTGGTGAGATTTGAACTCACAGTAATTGCAGGCAGTTGGCAGCTAAGTGTTACTTAACAGCGCTTTAGTCCGCTGCTCCACCAAGGCTCCTAATTTATAGTAGTATAAATCCCCAGCACTTTTGGTACCAGAATCTCTGTTGGGAGTTGGACCAGCCCATTTTAATATATTTTTATTATTATTATTATTTTACCACAATGCAGGGAATATAAATCCTTCCATACCCCATTATCCCGTCAGAGCTGAAGAAGTTTCTTGGATGAGAAGTGAAACGTCTTCCCAAAAACAAAACCCACAAGAAAGTCCAGTTGCCTCCTAAAAAAAAGCACCTTTGGGAGCTCCTTTTATGCAATAATTTAATTTACATTTTGCAGGACTTGTCACAGACCATTAGTGAAGGATGAGAATCCACATCTAACTCACTATATCACAGAAATCTTTGGATATCCTATGGTGGTTAAATTATTATTAAACTGATAGAAGTTAACAGGGATATATTTTAATTTTACCAGAAAGAATGTATACAATACATTGGTACAAAGATTAAATAAGGAGTTGTTTGTTTGTTTTAAAAAAATGTGAACATGAACATTCTTATAGGCAAAAAAAGGAGCTTCTTTAGTTTGGTGACGTAATGCCAGAATATTTTGATAAACGACAAATACATTTGACGTAGGCTCCATGTGTTGATAGCTTACCACAATTTACTGTGCATTACATGCTGCTAGATTTCAAAGTACTTCATGAATTCTGCTGCCCAGAATTTTGTCCTGCCTCATCACTCAGGAAATGTCAGCATCAGTCTTTCTTGTCAAGTAGGTAACTAGGAGCTAAAGGTCTCCACAGACTGATACTTATTGATTTCTTTCAGCTTTTGTGCATTAGATGAGTTCATCCGAGTTCTGCAAAGAATAAAACAAGGGGGGAAGTGCACTCTGTGTGTGTGTGTGTATTTTTGTGTATATATGTGTTTACATGTGTGTATATATATATACAAATAAACACATACACATACACAGAAAAGGTCTAGAACCGTGATGGCGAACCTATGGCACACGTGCCACAGGTGGCACATGGAGCCATATTAGTGGGCACACCAGCTCAGCTCTGGGGCACATGCGCGCGCCGGCCAACTGATTTTCGGGCCTTCTGGGCCCACCAGAAGTAGGGAAACAGGCTGTTTCCTGCCTCTGGAGGGACTGGGGAGGGTGGGGCCCATTAAAAGGGCCCATTTCCTGACTCCCAGTGGGATAGGAAGTGACTTTTTTGCTGTTCCCAGAGGCTCCTAGAGACTGAGGACAGCAAAAACCGTCACTTCCTGTCCCACCGGGAGTTGGGAAATGGGTCCTTTCAGCCTCCGTAGGGCCTCCAAAGGAGTGGGAAAGGCTGTTTTCGCCCTTCCCAGATAAATACAGAAGATCTGGAACCAGGTAAGAAAGAAAAACCTGCCTACCAGGCCATCATGTGCCAGGAGCAGGGTGGTGGTGCATGCGCATGGGCACGTGCGCGCGTGATCCTCCCCCGCCCCCCCCTCTCCTGGCACGCGATGGCAAAAAGGTTAGCCATCACTGGTCTAGAATGATCACCTTGTAAAACTGAACACCACATCAGTATATCTCCTATATTTGAATGGCCAATTTTACTTGGCCAGGTTGTAAAGGTTCACCTAGTCAAACAAGAAAAAGTTACACTACACCACATCACCCATTACACTACAGTAAATGTGGGCAATTCAGGCTGGTTTGTTGACTACTGAACATTTACCTTGAACCTGTAGAAAGTTAGCACCCACCCCCCGAAGAATGAAACATTTTGGGAAATATTAAAAAAGGCACAATATTATATTTCCCTAAAGGAGAAATGGAGAAACATGCTCTTGTAGACAGAAAGCGGCCCCCAAGTGTTTCTTAATAACCCCAGCACATATTTTGTGCCCATTAAGAAAGATTGGGCCAGCCTACTCAGAAGCCAGTTTCCCTGCCCAAAGCAGAAACTGAGGAGGCCAGCTTTTAGAAATGCAGATTTGGTAATCCATTCAGAAAGACTGGGTCAAGACAGAAACTCAGATAAGCAACAAATAAAAGGTTGACAAAATTAGCTCAGACAAACACCTAGGATTTGCTTTTCCTCTTTTGCCTATAGAGCCAGCTATGACCCCTACATAACCCCAACATGACCCCATAAGATTCTAACAACACCCACAGAATATTAAAGGACATGTTCTTACACAGGAACAGAAAGCTCAAATACAAAGCCCAAGAGAAAATATAAATACACCCCCCTCTCTCAACTTGTCAGCTGCCCAGAACCACAAACTCATGTGATTCTGCTTCATCAGTAAACCATCTTTCCAATCAGCCTCTGTGTTTCCAGTTTCTTTCCCTCAGTTTAGAACTGAACCAGATGTATATTACTTCCCACAAACCCATAGTTTCCATGTTACAAATCATGCCCTGTCAGAGCATAGATATTCTCTCCATGGTTAACCAGGGTTCTCCTTTAAGGAGAGGACAATATCAGTACAGCTTTTAAAAACCTGATAGGGTTCTAATTTTAAACTAGGATTTTTGTTTATTTGTTGGCTGAGGGATGTGTGTGTGTGTGTGAATTTCCAGCTTTTCGCTAGCATTGGTTATAAAATACATGCATGAGACACAGAACCATATTATGATTCCCTGAAAATTACATGAGAATGCAGGTATCAGTCTACAAGCACTAACAATTACAAGTTTAGAGACTACTGTCAGGGAGCAGAGACAAACCTGAGTCAATAGGGAAACAATCTTTAGTTAAGCTAAGCCGAACTGAATTATTACTACTAAACGGAGGGCATTTATAGGCATGGGGCTCACCACCGGAAAAGCACTGTGTATAAATTTTAAGTTCAAAATTAACCAGCCATTTATTGGGCCCACTGCATTTGTAATTTAAAAAAAAAAAGGGGGGGGGGGATAAGTAAATCACAGGAGAAGCAACAAAAAAAAATGCTTCATTAAAGCATGTCTTTTTGGACTATTCTAGTTAATGCATTTATTAATTTGACTTTGAAACAATTTTAGTATTTTCGGATGCCCATATACTTTTTAACTATATACCTATTACATGGACATTGACAACTGGACAATAGAAATTGTTTCACTCTGCCTTTCTGATTGCTGTGACTAGAAAGACCCAATTCTATTCATGTTTTAGAATAGAATAAAATAACAGAGTTGGAAGGGACCTTGGAGGTCTTCTAGTCCAACTCCTTGCTTAGGCAGAAAAGAGGAAACCCTACACCAGACAAATAGTTATCCAACATCTTCTTAAAAACTTCCAGTGTTGAAGCATTCACAACTTCTGCAGGCAAGTTGTTCCACTGATTAATTGTTCTGTCAGGAAATTTCTCCTTAGTTCTAAATTGCTTCCCTCCTTGATTAGTTTCCACCCATTGCTTCTTGTTCTACCCTCAGGTGCTTTGGAGAATAGTTTGAGTCCCTCTTCTTTGTGGCAACCCCTGAGATATCGGAACACTGCTATCATGTCTCCCCTAGTCCTTCTTTTCATCAAACTAGACATATCCAGTTCCTGCAACCGTTCTTAATATGTTTTAGCCTCCAGTCCCCTAATCATCTTTGTTGCTTTTATGGGGTTAAGATCTATTCTAAGATAGAATCCACCAATGAAAAAGCCTGTCCTTAGTTGCTTGAAAATGGGACTTTTAATGACTTGCACAGAACAATACAGAAACGCACAGAACGTGTGTTTATGTGTGCATGTGTATTAAACACTGAATGAAAATCCTGTTCAAACTAAATTGATATTGATTGCTGCTGTGCAGTTTAGGCTGTTGCTAAGAACAATCTATTTGGAATTGTTGCTGAGATCAGTCAATTTGTAGACACTTTAAAGGCTATTTTGTCTGGTTTCTAATCTGAAAGATTACCTGTAATAACAAGAATGTGCCTTTAGATTAGTATTACCAAAAGGACCTGGTAGATTCATTTGTGTGTTTAAATACTGATTCATCACAATGCTTCCTGATTAAATATCCATAATATTCTACTCCTACTTAAATAAATGAGCTGTGTATTAATGCAATCAAGAGCGTCTAGCAATTAAACCCTGAAGATAGCAATTTTTATACAAGATGCAAACCATATGGGCCTCAATCAGATCTTCTTTCAGTAGGAATTAATGTGATAGGCATTGCATCAGCTCCTTTAAAAACCACCTTGCTTTTATGCGCTTAAGTGACAATCAAAATCTATCAAAGCACTGAGGGTTTTATAATGCCTGCCTTGGAAAATTTAAAGAGGCCTGAAGAGTTATTTTCTGCACTTCCACTACAAATATAGTTGGAGTCACAATCAACTCCTTTTTCAAAACTTTGTTGATTTTCTCCTCAGACCTTCTCTGAGGAAATGCAATATTTTTAATCTTTCCCTCCCCATCTATGATATATTCATTGACAATTATGTTGGTTTTCGTTTTATCTGGTCAAAATCACTCTGGGTGACTCTTGCAGCTTCCAAACATCCACTTCCACAACTGAATTTCATATCTTGTGTTTGTTTGCAATCATGCTTTATGAAGAGGGCTATCCAACATTTTCAGGTCTGGGTTGAGTAGGACCTGTCCTGTTAAAAATGAGTGGCACTAGAGCAAAATGTAAATTTTAAGTTTTTAATTTAATTACAGTTAGATTAATCCATTAAATACAAATATTGTTATATATTGTTTGGCTGATATTAATCTTTAAGTACTATGACAACTTGGAGGGAAACTGGAAACTGCAGATAAAGCTTGGTGGCTGCATAGTTTGATCTTTGTGATCTAGGAAGCTAAGCAGAGTCAGGGTTGGTTTGAATTTGGATGGGAGATTACTTGGGAATAGGAGGTATTGCAAGCTTTAGAGAGCCAGTGTTAGATAGTAGTTAAGGTATTGAACTTGGAACAGGGATATCAGGTTGAGGTCTGGCTTTGGTCATGGAAATTTACTACAAAAATTTAGGTTATTAGTATCTCAGAGAAATATTGGAGAAGGGAGCTGGAAGAAAAACAGGCTAGAAATCTAACAGCTAAAAATGACAATTTTTTTCCCCTTATTGTTTTCTATAAAAAACATACTCGCAGATCATAATATGCATTTCCAATTTCTAAAGCAGTATTAACACCAAACATCCATGGCTGGGAAGTGCTGCTTACTTCAATACACAATGTGAAAGTTATTGACTCCTTCCTTCCATCTTAGTTGCTGAATCCTGCACCTCACTGTTTAGTTGAGGCTGGAAACTCCTAGTGCTAGGTTGAAAATGGGTAGCATGAAGTAAGGGTTAGATGGATCAAAGTCATGCCAGTCACTACCATGGAACAATGGCTGGTAAGGGATATTCCCTTTGCTCTCCTGTCCTGCTTATAACTTCCCATTCTCTCCGAGAAAATAGAAACAAGATGAAGAAGGTCTTTGGTCTAGACCAGAGATGTCAAACTCAATTTCATTGAAGGTCTCATCAGGGTTGTGTTTGACCTCGGGGGGATGGATGGGCGTGGCCAGGGTGGGCGTGCCCATCTTGACGTCACTTGTGTTGGGGGTACATGTGGTGGGGGTACATGTGGTGACCTGGGCAGGGCTGGGGGGAACCACTTTTGCTAGTAGTTTGTTTTGCTAGCACTCTACCAGTGAAAACAAAGCTCAGCCTCCCGGGCTCCTGCAGTCCAGCTGTGACGGCCTCCTGCAGTGCTCTGCCAGTGAAAACAGAGGTGGGGGGGGGGGGGGGGCGCAAAAATGATTTCACTGGCAGAGGCACTGTGGGCTGGTCCTTTGCTGTTTCCAGGATGGCCCTGTGGGCCAGATCTAAGCCCCCGCAGCCCACATCTGGCCAACAGGCCTTGAATTTTTCACCCCAGTCTAAAACTTAGGTAAGGTAGAAAAAATGTTGTTGTTTTTTAATATCTCAGTGTTTCCCCTGAGTCTCTTCTCTCTCATTAAGTCCCTCTTGGCTCATCTTTCATTCCCTTCAGCCATTTTCCTGAAGTCTTCTTCCATAATTTAATAAGATTAGAAGACACAAATTAACACCTGTCTCAGAATATGGTGAGTCTGACTTATTTATCATTTACTAAATATCTACCATTGTCTGGATGCTCTACACCAGGGGTGTCAAACTCAATTTCATTGAGTGCTGCATTAGGGCTGTGGTTGAACTTGGGGGGCCAGCCGGGCATGGCCGACTGGGTTGGTGGGACCAGCTGGGTGGGCGTGGCCAGCTTGACACCACTCTCCAAACTGCTGGCATGTTTCTTGTTTGCATTGGGTAGACTGGGCTGAAGCCACAGTCTTTCCTCTTCACACTGGGTAGACCAGGATGGCCCCGCAGGCTGGAACCGACCTGTGGGGTCAGATCCAGCTTGCCGGCCTTGAGTTTAACACCCTGCTCTACACAGCCACAAGTTTTGTTCTTGCCCACTCAGCAGACATATAATAGAGCAGCATGTCACTCCAAATTGCTTTTGTGCAGCTTCCGGAGACAACATTTGATCGCCTTATTTAAATCCAATATTACCATTTTAATGTGTTTTGGAATAGGAGGGAAGTTCAGGGACTTGACATTGATACATTGTCCCTCTGAAGTCCTTCTCCCCAATCCATCTGCATCCTTAAAAGGTGCCCATTCTTTAGTAAGAGGTTGGCTTGCTTTCCTTTTCTTTCTCTCTTTGTTCTTTTTCCTCCACTGGCTCTATTTTCTCCAGCTGGGTTGGCATCCTACCCTCTTTCCCTTCCCCACACGTTTTTGATCCATTTCTCCAGAATACTAAAACCTTTATCCAAGGAAGCATTGTCATTTTGTCTCCTAATAATCCTGTCATTTCTGCAGTCCTCAATCGGATCCACATGATTGCTGATCCTAAAGAACTGATGTGGCTTCACTTCCAGTCCAAACTGTACTGCTTTTTTTTCAAGTAGGAAGATTGGATTTTAAAAAAAGGAATATGTTCTCTGTGTTTTAGAATTTTCTCTGATTTCCTGCAATTCACAATGTCATTGTTTGCCAATTTATATGAAAGGTTTTCTGTTTAAATATGTAACCCGCAAAGATCAGAATGAGATTAGGAATTTGACTGACTGTGCCCTAGCATTGTTAGAGAATGTGCCAGCACATCTCTGGATTTATTGTTATGCCTCTTTTGTACCCTTGAGATGAGAATTGAAAAGGGCTGGAATCAGTTTCCATTCCGACTTGGAAATCATATTTTATGGGCTTGAGACTGATAATAACTTTCCTAGCAATGCTGGACCTATCTGGATAGTCATATTTCAGAGTAGAGATAAATTCTTAGAACACAAAACAAAATAGAATTGTGCCTTATTAGATGCTGTTGATACAAAGCAGTTCTATTTATAAGAACGGAATGAAAGAGTAAATTGATCTTTTGTGGGCATGAATTTAAGATCTATCTTAACCAAATCTAATACTAATGAAAATCTGAAATGTTGGAGACTAAAGGATTTTCTCTCTCTTCTTTTTTCCTTTCTAAAACTCAGTGATAAGGATATGTATAGCATGTTTTTCCCCCCAGACGAGTGCTTCAGTAGCATATTGACCATTCTCTAAAAAAATGGATAGGATTGAATAAAAAGGGAGAGCCAAACCAGAACACTGAAACTTTATGTAAATTAAATTGAATCAGAACTTTTATCAGTTAAATATACTGAATAGTAAACTACTGCTCACTGTATTTCAAAATTTTCATTACGTATTACATTAATAATAATCCTTAGCGGATGGTACTAAGCTGGCAGGAATAGCTAACACCCTAGAAGATAGGCTCAAGATCCAGATGGATCTTGACAGACTTGAACACTGGGCCCTATCTAACAAAATGAAATTCAATGTAGAGAAAAGTAAAGTCTTACACTTAGGTAAGAAAAACCAAAAGCACACATATAAACTGGGGGAAACGCTGTGACTGTGAGAGGGATCTTGGAGTCTTAGTGGACAACCAGCTAAGAGCCTTGGTAGTACAGTGGTCTAAAGCACCCTGTTATTAACACCAGCTGCCTGCAATTATTGCAGGTTCGAATCTCACCAGGCTCAAGGTTGACTCAACCTTCCATCCTTTCTAAGGTAGGTAAATTGAAGACCCAGTTTGTGGGGGCAATAAGCTGACTTTCTATAAATATACAAAAGTATGAAGGCTATTGCTTAGCGCATTGTAAGCCGCCCTGAGTCTCCAGAGAAGGGCGGCATATAAATCAAATTAAAAAAAAAAAAAGAGTCAGCAGTGTGCAGTGGCAGCTAAAAAAGCCAATGCAATCCTAAATTGCATTAACAAAGGGATACAATCAAGATCAAGTGAGGTACTAATGCCACTCTATAAAGCCCTAGTAAGACTACACTTAGACCACTGCATCCAGTTTTGGTCACCACACTATAAAAAAGATGTTGAGACTCTAGAAAAAGTGCAGAGGAGAGCAACCAGAATGATATGGAGACTGGAGACTAAAACATATGAAGAACGGTTACAGGAACTGGGCATGGATAGTCTAGTGAAGAGAAGGACCAGGGGAGACATGATAGCAGTGTTCCAATATTTGAGGGGCTGCCACAGAGAGGAGGGGGCTCAAGCTGTTTTTCAAAGCATCTGAAGGCCAGACAAGGAATAATGGATGGAAACTGACCAAAGAGAGATTCAACCTAGAAATGAGGAGGAACTTTCTGACCATGAGAACAATCATCCAATGGAACAGAAGTTGCCTTCGGATGTTGTGGGAGCTTCATCACTTGAGACTTTCAAGAAAAGATTGGACTGCCATTTGTCAAAAATAGTGTAGGGCCGTGATAGCAAACCTCTGGCACATGTGCCAGGGGTGGCACATAGAGCCCTCTCTGTGGGCACGTGCACCATCGCCAGCTGCTCTCTTCTGAGGTCTGGCGTTCTGGAACGCATGTGTGTGCACGTTCCAGTTTTGGCACTCAGTGCCAAAAAGGTTAACCATCACTGGACTAGAAGGTCTCTAAGGGTCCTTCCCACTCTGTTATTTTGTATTTCTTCTGGATTTGTTTGTCACCTCAGTATATTTTTGGATAGAATTTCTCAGCTAAGGTCTGTATCTTTCTTTTTCCTTCAAGAAAGTGGTTTTGGACAGTTGCTGGACCTTAAGATTTTTATTGTAAGCATCGATAATGTTTCCCAAACTCCAATGAAATTATCAGCTCTTTATCATTTTCCATTCTGTTTCAGTTCCTATTTGTCAATTGCTTGTTTCAAAATTCTAGATGACGTAAGAGAAATATATCAAATAAAGTAACAGCTCACTCGCAGTACTCTATATTGTGTCCCTTTCCAAAATGTTGGATCTTGTGGAAAATCTCAGTACGATAAAAAGAACGAGGACTCATATAGTGATCAGTTGCAAATGATACCTGTAACGCAGGTATTAATCATTACAAATTGGAAGATTTTGATGGTATCCCTATGGTGACCATAATGTGTGTTTTGAGTCATTGTTGGAGCAATACCCTTTGTCAGAATGGCAAGTGAGGGAAATTGAAGTGATATCACTACTTCCCACTGTCTTTTCTACATAATAACAAACTTTTAAAAGTCATGTTTAAAAATAATGGATCTCTGAGGCAGATCAAATAATTTGACCTATTCTTGGTAATTATATATTATTGTTATGACCATGGGCCATCATTATCCTGAGAAAAAACTAATATAATCACCTACCTAACTTAAAGTTTTATAAATATAATCACCCAACTAACTTAAAGTTTTATCTATAGAACACAAATTTTGCACTTCAACCGTCATGCAGAGTCCCAAAATCTTACATTCAGTCCCCAAGCTCCTTCCAATAATTCTAGACAGATTAGACAGATTAACAGAGTTGGAAAGGACCTTATAGGTCCTCTAGTCCAACCCCCTGCTCTAGCAGGAGACCCTATACCAGTGGTGGCAAACCTTTTCGGCACTGAGTGCGCGAAATGCGCACATGCCGGAAACCAGAAGAGGCATGTGCACGCAGGAGCGCTGGAAACCGGAAGCTCAGCTTCCCAGCACACGCATGCGTGCCGGCCATCTGGTCTTCTGATTTCTAATGTACATGCATGCACGAAGACCAGCTGGCCGGCACGCGTATGCACACCAGGGAGCTGCTCTTCCAGTTTCCGGCACTCCTGCGCACAAAGACCAGCTTTGGACTGGAACCCAGCACTGGAAGCCAGAAGAGCAACAGGCAATGGCTGGCGTGGCCAGAGAGATGGCTCTGTGTGCCACTTCCGGCACGCGTGCCATAGGTTCGCCATCACGGGCCTAGATCTTCACCATACCACGAGTTAACTGAAAAACAAAGGTCCAGCATTTCACTGATTCACTAATGAAACAAAAGAAAAGAACACCCCAGAAATTCCCCAGTTGATGTCCCTTCAAAAGTGAAGAGGCAGCTCATCAACCCAGATCAAACAGCTATAGATGGGCAGTGACCAGAGTTGTCAACTGGAGTGGGGGGGAAATGCTCACAATGAAATAAAGAGTAACAGGCAAAGCAGGCAGCACTCAATATGTGAAAAGATGGGGGAGATTTGGCCTTCCAATGTGCTGATAAAGGATGGCATCATGTCTTCTGGCCCTCCCAAAACACTCATGTGGGGCAAATTGGTTGTGTCAATCAGCCCCTGGTCAAAAGAATTGGGAGTTGCTAAGCCATCATCCAGTGGAGCATCTTGCTCAAATAGGTGTGAAGATCCAATTGTGTAACCTTCATGAACTAAGAAAGATTCTCCTTCTATAAAAGTCCTTCCATTAAAACTCTTGCATATTTATGAGTACTGTATACATCAGTTCTGTCAAACACCCAGATGAGAGAATTATTAGGGGAAGATACATGACACATTCCTGACCTACTGGTGTGGATTATTCTTCTCATTAACAGGTATTACAAGAAGAAATATAATGTGTAATTTGACTCCTGCACTGGATGCAATGTATACCCGGGAAGGGTTTCTTCTCATACTTTTGCATAAACATAGAGAGACGTGTCTATATTGCTAATGAATGCTTACTGTGCTTGTTGAAATACAATTTCTTTAAAACATAAAAGGCAAGAATATGCTTTTGCACTGTTTTCAAATTAGGAGATGAAGTTAATAAAAATTATCTAATATTCATGGGTAATTATTGTCTCATCCTTTGATCTGAAATATAATGTTACTCATTTTCAGTGCGGTCATAGCTGATGGGGTCAGGGGTAGTATTCACTTACTTTCCCTACCAGTTCGCAAATGTGAGAGCGGGCACGTCCACACATGTCAATGCATGCGCCCGGTCTACTGCTGTTGTGACTCCAACCCCCGAGCCTGTCCTAACAGAGGGAGAGGACTCAGAAGGTGAAGGAGTGGATTTGGCAAGGCCTTCCTTTCCAGGACCCTCCTCTCTGGCAATGCCTCAGGTTTCCTCCGAAGGCCAAGAGATATGCCAGGAGCAAGGCACTTCGGAGCAGCCGCAGATAGAGAGCGAAAGGGATGAGTTTTGACTGGATCCCAGACAGCGTCAGAAGGATAAGCGTGTGCAGCAGTGAAAGAGGTGTGAGTGGGCCAGAGATTGAGCTGAGTCACTGGACCACACCCCAGAAGGGATAAAAGGGGGTGTGTCGGCTATTCAGGCCTTGTGACAGACAAATTGAAAAGCTCGGAAGTCATATCATGTTTCTAGAACCCTGTTAGAATCTCTTTTTGGATTTCTTTGGACTGGACTTTGACAATTCTTTGCTTTGTGGAATTAATTTGGTATATCGGACTGAGGAGAAGAAAACCTCCCTTAGTGAGTAAAATCTCTTGGCAGGCAGTTCATGGTTTGCTGCCAAGACTGTTATCTTAAAATAATTCCTGACTGTTTGATTCATTAACTCTTGGCTGTCTGTTTGTGTGTGTGCATGCGATGGGGACAGAACAACCGCGCTGTCTGCTCATGCGCCCAGCCTCAAAAAACATGTCTAAATAGGATGGCATAGAGCCAGGGCAGGTGGGTGGGCCCACCCGTGATTTCTGCTACCGGTTTGGGTGAACCTGTCCGAACCGGCTGAATACCGCCTCTGGATTGGTCCATAGATTGAAGGAATGTATACCTCAGCTTAGTTACATCTGATCATTTTAGCCACAAGCAATTAAGAAACAATGACTATTGTTATAACTGTAATGTGATGGAAATGAATGCCTTTCCATATTACATGCAGGTAGTCCTTGACTTACAACCACAATTGAGCTCAAAACTGGCACATGACCTGGGACACTGGAACCGTCGTAAGTACCCTGTTTCCCCTAAAATAAGACATCCCCTGATAATAAGCCCAATCAGGCTTTTGATTGCATGCACTAAAATAAGCCCCCCTTGAAAATAAGCCCTCACCGAAAATATTTAAATGCATGAGCATTTCCCCACCATTTCCTCTGGTTTCTTCCATGTACCCCAAAATAATAAGACCTCCCCAAAAATAAGGCCAATCGCTTATTTTGGGGTTCAAAAAAAATATAAGACAGGGTTTTATTTTCGGGGAAACACAGTATGAGTCAGTTGCCAAGTGTCTGAATTTTAATCACATGACCATGGGGACACTGCAACGGTCGTTAAGTGTAAAAAACAGCCATAAGCCACTTTTTTCAGTGCCGTTGTAACTTTGAATGGTCACTAAATGGACTGTTGTAAGTCGAGGACTACCTGTATTTATTGAACAGGAAGAATTTGAGAAGCAGTACTAACAGGTGACTTTACTGTTTTTCGTCCAACGGTGTTGCCTTTATTGCTAAACATTACCATTGCTTCTCTAAAAAAACAAAACAATGGATAAGAATGCCTTCCAAAGCTCGGCTGCTAGCTGTCAACCCTGAAACTGGCCTGTCCGAATCCATCTTGGAGCTTCAGTGCTGCCACACTGGAGCTGAGGGATAGGGAGGGGGGGGATTAGTGATAGCTGAGGTTGTGTAGTCAAAATAAAATACTTTCTCTTGGGAACCAAGGATGTTTTCACACCTAGCCAAAGGAAGGAGGAGTGATGTCACCAGACCAGCGGACGATGCCTTGATTGGGCCATGTGATTTATTGTTTGGGATTGAGGGAAAACTTTCACTTTTAATTAGGTGAAAACTGAGGGACCCTTCAGAGTCGGTTTTCACCACATCCGTGCCAATGTGATATTTCCAATAAAGCTGTTCTTTGAGGAATCTACCTGCCTTGGATTTTGCTTGATGTGGAACTATTACTTGGAACCCTGACACTAGCATCTGTGCCTCTGAGGCAAAATAGTTTTGTTCTAGAAGCGAAAAGATATTGGACTAAAATCCACACATGGTTGGAAAAAATGACAAAAAAACAGAGATTTTTTATTCGGGATTGTGCCGGAAACATACAATAGAGAAGTGAGATATTTGATTGTGAATGTTTTAACAGCTGCTAGAATTGTATTTGCTAAAAACTGGAAAAATGAGAAAATACCAACGCAAGATGAAATTATTAAGAAAATCACAGAATGTGCTGAAATGAGTAAACTGACATTTGAAATTAGAGAACAAGAAGATAAACAATATTACAAGATATGGGAGTTATTTTATCAATGGTTGGATAATAAAACATGGAAATGAAATATGAAATATGAATGTTATAAATATAATGTTTGAAAATGAATTTTTTGAAGCAATAATGTTAAATAAATGATAATTGAGGATGTTGATTTGTTTGACAATATGAGAAATAAGATAATTAGTAAATTTTGAATAGGTGGATAATGCGCAAAAGATCTGTAACTGACTGACACACTGGTTGTATTTGTAATGGATGATGGATTTGTTTTATGTTTTGTTTTGTTTTTTTAAAAATAAAAATTTTCAAAAAAAATTGTTTGTTTGTTTTTTTAATTTGATTTATATGCCACCCTTCTCCAGAGACTCAGGGCGGCTTACAATGCGTTAAGCAATAGCCTTCATACTTTTGTATATTTTATACAAAGTCAGCTTATTGCCCCCACAATCTCATTTTACCTACCTTAGAAAGGATGGAAGGCTGAGTCAACCTTGAGCCTGGTGGGATTTGAACTTGCAGTAATTGCAGGCAGCTGATCTACCAAGCTGATCTTGTTCTACCAAGACCTCATGATTTGAATGGAGCCTTCATAATTGCTCAGGAAATTTGGAAAAAGCTAGACTCTAACTGTTGGATGGCTGTGCCACCTGGGAAATTTTGGCACTTTTTTTAGCATATGTGGAGGCATGAACATTGGAACCTGCCCAAAAATTCACATCAGGGGAATGGGGGAGAGGGGAAATAACAAATATGCATCATGACACTGTGATGCATACTCTGGCATTTATATACTTGCATGGACATTGCCACGCATGCATGAAAGGCTGGGTGCTCTGTCATGACAGCACAGCGAATGCTTCATTATCTTAACATCATCGTAGTTGATGTAATATATGCTTGTAGGCATCACACTGTGGAAAGCTGAAGTCAGGCGATGCTTTTACCTTGTGGCTAAAACACTGTTGTCCAGGGTTGTCAAGCTCAATTTCATTGAGGGCCACATCAGAGTTGTGTTGACCTCCAGGGGATGGGGTGGGCACGGCCAGCTCAATGTCACTCATGACGGGGGCGCCTGTGGTGGCCTGAGTGTTCTGCCAGCAAAAATGGACTCCTGAGCCCCGTTTTCGGCTGCCATGGCCTCCTGCAACCCCCTGCCAGTGAAAATGGAGCATGGGGCCCTCTCAGTCTCCGTTTTCACTGGCAAGGGGTTGCAGGAGGTTGTGGCAACTGAAAACAGGATTTGGGAGCCCGTTTTTGCTGCCAGAAGCACTACAGGCCGGTTGTTCGCTGTTTCCAGGGCAGCCCCATGGCCCAGATCTAAGTAACCCATGGGCCGGATCCAACCCATGGGCCTTGAGTTTGACACCCCTGCTGTAGTCCAACTATGCAGAACATGGAATAATATATTTAAGAAACAGGAAGGCAGATTCCAATGGTGGGAAGAACTGTTTGAGATTGTAGAGAATATCCGTAACACGGGTTGTACATTTAGGCCGAGGTTTGTCCTCCGAGCTTGCTGCTTGGCTCCCAGACGTTTCGTTACCAAACTAGGTAACATTTTCAGTAGGGAGGGGTGGTTGGGTGAAGTGTCTTGTTCATTTATATAGGTTCTGGGTGGTCGGTTGGAATTGTTACTAGTTAAGACTGATTGAGAGTAGAATCAATTTGATAGAAAGGTAATGGGTTTCCTGGAATTGTTCAAAGTTAATCACCAAAGTTGATTAATCGTTCCTTCCAATTTTATCATCAAATGTCAAAAAAAGCCCCATTTTTATTATGTAGTAGTTATCCCCAAGAGTTGTTAACAAGGAATGTACGTGTTAAATATTTTATAAATATATATATATTTTAAAAAATCATGATACCTAAAATAGGTACAAATAATATGGCCCAGGAGCATGTTGAATGAATATTTATTTATTTATTTATTTATTTACTTATTTACTTACTTATTTATTAAATTTCTATACCGCCCTTCTCCTTTCGGACTCAGGGTGGTGAACAGCTAACTAAAAACACAGTATACAAAAGTTAAAAGTAATTAAAATGATATAAATAAATTTGGCCCAATTTTAAGTTAAAATCAATAACAAAAAACTTTAAAAACTAGCATGGGGTCAGGCCAGCCCAACTAACCGAAAGAAATGGGTTTTAAGGGCCTGACGAAAAGTCTGAAAAGTCCCATATGTCCTGTAGCTGGAGAGTTTTCATTCTTTCTACATCAAAGCTTCCTAGCCACACATTCAGTAAGAGCTCCAGGCTCCCTTGAGTGTGCCCAAAAGCTCCAAAAATAATTCCGAACAATAGATGTCATTTTAAAAATCAATTCATCATATTTTAGGAGACACTTGAAGATCACAAAGACTGAGAATGTGAATGCTAATTTTCTACCTGCCATTCAAAACACTGATTCAACTTAAGTGGCATTTATATATGCTAACAAATATATTTGAATGTGGTAATGAAATAAAGTTGCTCTCTCTTCACATATCACACAAACACACACACACACACACACACACACACACACACACACACACACACAC
>WNWU01000043.1:454097-547438 GCA_012654045.1 Ptyas mucosa | reverse complement strand
CACACACACACACACACACACACACACACACACACACACACACACACGATCCTCACCATTAACACTTATATGGCTTGTTGTTCAACACATCTTTGGGCCTAGTGAGAATATTTGTACTTATTGAATGTATGTATGACCGTTTTTACTGTTTCTGTAAAAGCCACTGAGATTCTACTGGAGTGGGCTGCCATAACAAATTTAAATCAATCAATCATCTTCATTATCATATTTTAAAAGGGAAGAAAAGAGAAGGAACTTGCCAGCACTTGAAATTGTTTCCATTAGGAGAATGGAAGGGACTTATTCCGTGAAGTGCATAGCCAAATGTTTAATCAAAATAGCAGTTTTGTGAGTTAGTAATTTGTGAGTTACTGGTAATGTAAGAAAAAAAATCTGGATTTAATACCTGATCTACAAATGACTTCTACAGTATAGTGACTTTTGAACCAAGATCTTCTAAAAAGCAAGAGATGGACAATATTTATTCCATTGATCCACAAAGTGCCACCTTTTTGGTGGCACTCGGAAAATCCTGTGAACTTATACTATTGAATGTTTTTTTCTGGTCACTACCAAACTTATTATTAAATAGATCATCACCCTGTAAAATAAGTTATTATTTTATTGTATTAATTCATACAATTAGGCTGCAATTGATTTTCTTTTAAAAAAATCTAATATCATTTCCCTTGTTTCTTCTGGAGTTGCTTATATACAGTACATCTGTATTATTTTTATTTTTATTCTTTTCCTTTAAAATACTTACCAATTACCTCAGAGAATTTATGTCCTGAAGGATCGCTTGGACATCTATATCAATCAATGGAATCCTTTCCTTCTGTTTATATGGGTTTACAGCATTTGTAGGCTGTTAGACTAGAACTCTGTGGAAAACTGAAAAAAAAACCCCAAGTCTTAACACACTGCATCATTGTCCCAGTCACTAGAATTTCAGTGCCACATAATACAAAATAAATGGAGCTCTCTTCTAGAAAAGTGGCTTGTTCTATCTTGACTAAGAGGGTGAGTACAACTTGTCCCAGACAGATGGAGACAAGGCAATTCTCAAACAGCCTGAGAAGCATTTATTGGATTCCCCAGTATCTTTCAGTCCCAGGTCCTTTTCCAAGGGCACAGAAGACTCCCCTTCTGGTTCAGTAGACTGCGAAATAGGGATGAATATGAGACAATTAAATATATTTCTGCATTGAAGCAAAATGCACTGAACATTCTTGTTCCACTATAAAAGAAGTTAGGTAATGTAAGTGAAAACATTTGAACAAAAAAGACACCACCCAAAAGCTAAAAAGGGCAATACATTCTAGGCTGCATTAATAGAAAGATAATATCAAGATTGCATGAAGTATTAGTACTACTTTACAAAGCCTTAGTATGCCCACACTTGGAATATTGCATCCAGTTCTGGTCACCACAATCTAAAAAAAAATCTAATATCATTTCGCTTGTTTCTTCTGGAGTTGCTTATATGCAGTACCGTTCTGTCCCCGTCCCCCACACGCACAAACCCACACAGTCATTTGAGTGTTAAATAATTTACTGAATCCAAAATCTCACCCGCCCAGTGTCAGTCTTGTTGAAGCATCAAAAGCAGCACTTTTTGGAATAATTTTGTCCATCACAGAATCTAAACGGCCACACCCCTCCTTTATATGGCCTGTGGGGTGAGGTCCAGTGACTCAGCTTAACACCTGGCACGCCTCCTCTTCTGCTGTGATCGTTTCGCAAGCTGACGCTGACGTGGGTCCAGCCACAACTTGTCTCCCTCATCACTCTCCGACCGATCGGAGACACCTGGCTCCAGGCCAATCTCCTCTCCTTCGGCCGACACCTGAGGAATTGTCAAAGAAGAGGGGCCGAGGGAGGGAGGCCTGGCCGGCTCCTCTCCTTCATGTTCGGAGCCTTCTTCCTCCGATACGATGGGCTTGGGGGTCGGAGTCACAACAAGTACATCTGTATTATTTTTATTTTTATTCTTTTCCTTTAAAATACTTATTTATGTTGAGATTCTGGAAAGAGTGCAGAGAAGAGCAACAAGAATGATTAGGGGACTGGAGGCTAAAACATATTAAGAACCATTACAGGAATTTTGGTATGTCTTAGTCCAATGAAAGGAAGAACTGGGGAGACATGAGGGGCTCCTACAAAAATGAGGGAGTCAAACTATTTTCCAAAGCAATAAAAGGCAAGACAAGAAACAACGGATGGAAACTAACCAGGGAGAATTAGAACTAAGAACTAGAACTAGAACTAGAACTAAGGAGAAATTCCCTAACCAAGAGAGAAATCAATGGAACGCCTTGTTGTAGGTACTCCATCACTAGAGGCTTTCAAAAAGATATTGGACAACCACCCATCTGAAATATATAGGGTCTCCTGCCTGAGCAGGGGATTGGACTAGAAGACCTCCAAGGTCCCTTCCAACTCTATTCTTTTATGTTCTACAAAAATGCTATTGATCACAAACCATCACAAAAGGGTTCAATGTAACAGAAACCTGCATTAATCAGTTCACAAGTCAAGGGAAGTAAAAAATCAGCTGTATTCTTCAAGAGTCACACTGGAGCCATCTAGAGCAGGGGTATCAAACTCGCAGCCCACAACCCAGATGCGTCATGTGCAGACCACACCCACCCTCAGTTTAGCGAAAGGGGGAAAAGCCATAATGTATCACGTGATGACAATGTGACAGCGCAAGTTTGACATCCCTGATCTAGAGCATCTGGTGCTCCATATCTGGCACTATACTCATTGAGTGACACAAATAAAAGAACCGAGGTGGCGCAGTGTTTAGAGTACAGTACTGCAGCTGCTTCAGCTGACTGCTAGTTCAGCAGATCAGCGGATCAAATCTCACCAGCTCAAGGTTAATTCAGCCTTCCATCCTTCCGAGGTGGGTAAAATGAGGATCCAGATTGTTGGGGGCAATATGCTATTTAGTATACTGTCTTTGGTGTAAGCCGCCCAGAGTCCTCGGAGAGTGGGCAGCATAGAAATATGACTAATAAAAAAAAAATAATCTAAAATAGGTTGAAGGGGGGCAGTAGAAATGATCAGGATGGGAAACAGATATTCAAAGAATTTTTAAAAATGGAAGGAACAGTATATTTAGTTTGCATGAGACTGTCAGGTACTTTTATCACACCAATCCTTGATGAGCTGTCATGTGGAACAGTCAAAGTTATATTTACTACCGTCTTGTGGGCTCTCCTCTGATGGATTCTTCAGACAGAAGATGAACATCTAATGGAAATATTCTCTCTCTATGGATTTCTTCTGGAGAATAGAAATTGGAACCGACATTCTACAATGCCACATCTGATTCCATAATAACAATCCATATGAAGATGAAGAATATTAGTATCTTAAAGCAGACATGCTGGGGAACAATTCCTATAATTTCTAGCTGGCTCAGGCAAGAAATTGTGGGAGAAGTGATCAACACCCTAAATTGGGAAGGCTTCTCTGTGTGGTGCTGTTAAACTTAACCATGTGATTAAATTTACCTTGATGACTCTTGCTATAATAATTGCAGCACTGAGTTTTCCAATTCGAACACATGCATCTCCAACAGAGGTGGATTTCAGCAGGTACTCACCAGTTCTGGAGAACCGGTAGCAGAAATTTTGAGTAGTTCAGAGAACCGGTAGTAAAAATTCTGACTGGCCCCACCCCCATCTATTCTCTGCCTCCCAAGTCCCAGCTGATTGAGAGGAAATAGGGATTTTGCAGTAACCTTCCCCTGGATTGGGGAGGGAATGGAGATTTTACAATATCCTTCCCCTGCCACTCCCACCAAGCCACGCCCACCAAGCATGCCATGCCCACCAAGCCACACCCACAGAACTGGTAGTAAAAAATTTTGAAACCCACCACTGATCTCCAATGATGATCAAACATCTCAGTCTTTTCAAATAATGGTAAAATGGGAACATGTCTTTAATTTTAAAAAAAGTCACAATTGTCTAACACTACAGTGTCTAAACTACTAGCCATTATCAGGTCTGCTGAACTACACATCTGGAATTCTCCAACTAGGAATTCTAGGGACTGTATCCCCGACATTTCCAGAAAATTCCAGATTGGAGAAGGTTGATTTACAGCATCAAATTATCCCCCCCCCCCAAGGTCAATAGAATAAAATCTGTATTGCTATCCTTTTCTACCACCGAACATTCATCACTGCACTCATTAGAGCACTATATCAAATTGCTGCTTTTTGCCACAAAGTAGTAAAAAGACACATTAAATACTACTTATCGTGCAACTGACAATGAGCCAGGGTTATAAAACTGCAAAATCAATGTTTAGCTGGCGTGGAGAGAAGATGAGAAGTTGGACAGGATAAGTGGACACATCGTCATCTCTGAAAAAGAATGTTTTTCATGGTATGTAGTCATTATCAATTTTATCTGTGCAACCCACAGTATTGCCATGCTAATTTTACTATCACCCGTAAATATTGCTCAAGCTTCCCTTTTGTTGATAATATGGAGAGATAATGAGAGTAATGCATGCGTTTTCATCTATTATTAAGAATTGTTGGTTCCTGCTTTTCAATACAATACTTATTCTATTTTCTTACTCCAATCAATAGCTATAGACATATTTTACTTGAAACTTTTCAGTCCTTATAAAGAGTCAGTTTGGTCTAGTGCTTAAGGCGCGAGGCTTGAAAGCAAATAAATTTGGTACAGTCACTCTTTCAGACCAATCTACTTTACAGGGTGGTTGTTGTGGGGAAAATACGATGAGGAAGATATATTGAAGACATTCATCTGCTTGAGTTGTTTGTAGAAATAATAAAGGTGGGAAATAAATAAATAAATAAATACTCTCAAATGAGTTTATGGTTTAGAAAAATGCATATCAGACTCTATTATGATGATGACTCAGATCAGCGTGCAAAGAGGATAGGGATTTATCACTCTCTTCCCCCAATTTCTATGTATTTTTAAAGTGATCTGCATTTCCTTTTTGTTTCATCTGTCAGTCTAATAATTTAACAAAGTTGGAAGGGACCTTGGAGGTCTTCTAGTCCAACCCCCTGCTTAGGCAGGAAATCCTACACCACTTCAGACAAATGCTTATCTAATCTCTTCTTAAAAACTTCCAGTGATGGAGAATTTACAATTTCTGGAGGCAAGTTGTTTCATTAATTAATTGTTCTAACTGTCAGGAAATTTCTCCTTAGTTCTAAGTTGCTTGTCTTCTTGATTAGTTTCCACCCATTGCTTCTTATCCTGCCCTCAGGTGCTTTGGAGAATAGTTTGAGTCCCTCTTCTTTGTGGCAACTCCTGAGATATCGGAACACTGCTATCATGTCTCCCCCAGTCCTTTGTTTCATAAGACTAGACATACCCAGTTCCAGCAACCATTCTTTATATGTTTTATCCTTGAGTCCCCTAATCATCTTTGTTGCTCTTCTCTGCATTCTTTCTAGAGTCTCAACATCTTTTTTACATCATGGTGACCAAAATGCAGTATTGCATTTACCTACATTTCCTTTTTGTTTCATATAGTGTCATACCATTGCATATTCCTGGGCTCTAACAAATTGCAACACACTTTTAAAAAAACCAGGCAAAGCTTTGATCACACTCGTGTACTGTAACCAGTATCTTGTTCCCCCCCACCTTTTTAATCGTACTTTGCAAAAACCTCAACCTTCAGCTAAAACCTAGAAGTCAGGGAAGGTAGCAGAATGGATCTCATGCAAAGCCTGACTTCACTGTCACTTTGTTGCTTGTATCCTTACGATTTGTATTGACTGTTTCCTAATATGATTTGATTGTTTATTTGTACCCTGTGACTATCATTAAGTGTTGTACCTTATCATTCTTGATGAATGTATCTTTTCTGTTATGTACACAGAGAGCGTATGCACCAAGACAAATTCCTTGTGTGTCCAATCACACTTGGACAATAAAAAATTCTATTCTATTCTATTCTGACTTCACTGTCATGCTTTCTACATCTTCTCCTGAAAGCCTACACAAGAAAACTTAAATATTTTTTTGGGGGGGAGGGGGAAGAACCAAATTAAAACCTACATATTACAAATGATTAAAAGCTATATATATATTCAAAATATTTGTACTGACATTTAACATTCTAGCAGAGATGAATCTATTGGGGGAAAAATCTACATTATATATATTTTAAAAAAGCTAACTTGGAGGAGGAGAAAGAGAGAGATGCAATACCACTACAAATAGGGTTGTGTAAAAAGTGTTAGTTTTCCAATGAAATAAAACCCAACTCCTTTTTTTTCCCTTGAACTCTAGAAATCTGGAGTACTGTGAGTTGTAAAAACTACCATAACTAGGGGAAAAATATGATAGAGATTAAGCGAGTTATATGATTATAGAGTTGACTTTGCTTGTCTGAAGTGATCACATGACCATCATAAATATGAGTCAGTTGCCAGGTTTGAATGTTGATCAGGTGAACATGGGGATGCTGCATTCGTCATAAATCACTTTTCCCAGTGCCATTGTAACTTTGAAGGGTCACTAAATGAACTATTGTAAATCCAGAACTACCTGTACCTTTTAGATACAACATCCCCATCCATTATATAGCTTCTTTCATGGGTCAGAACTGAGCAGGATCATCTGATGCCAAATACCCACGTTGTGGATTTCAGTGACTCTATAAAGATCTGTGGCTTTTGATATATAGAAATAAATAATGTAGACTGATATCAAATTATCTGCACCTTTTATTTCTTATATGTTATTTATGTCTCTCTTGCTCTCCTATTTTGCATGCTTCATGTATGTATGTATATATATATCTGGACTGGGTGGTGGGTACATTAGCTCTGATCTGCATGTAAGAATTGCCTTGCTATGTTCTGGATAAAAATTAACTGGAAATCTTCCGCAGGAATTTTCCAATACCATTAGTGTAAATGTTTCCTTTGCCCCAGGAAGAAATAAATACATCACCTCTTTCTAAAGGTTTTTAAAGGTAAGCATATTCCTTTTGAATATTTTTGATAGCATTGCAAAAGTTATACTTAATTGCTGACTAGAATTGATAGCAATGACAGCAGAGAAACCATTTGACAGCACAAATTGCGATCTGCTTTAGCACAAGCCATCTTGAGTTATTTATTACAGCCTACTAAATGATTGACAGATTGACAGTCTTCAGTTCTCCAAATCTATTCCATCTTGCATCTATTAGATGCAACTCTTGCACATTCATTACTTCAGCTAAAAGTATTTTGGTGACAGTGTTGTTTGAAAACAACAACAACAACACATGATTAACAACAGAAATGCACCAGATTCAACTGGATAATTTCCAAGCATGTGATTTCAGGGTTCATGGCCCTGATTATGCTTTTCTTGACTATTCAGCATTATGAGTAATAACTATATTGTAATTCTGAAATAATGTCTTAGCATTAAAAGCTGGCAGGAAGATGTTCTTCTTTCAAAACATTCTATTTTTTGTGTGTGAAGGAATAATTCCTTGTTACATTTATAAAAATGTTTCACACTTGGAACTGCGTAACCAAAGCCAATACACTGGGAAGGGAGGGACGGGAGTTACTATTCAACATATTCACATTATTTCCTCTCTTAGGAAACTCAGTATTGAACAGACATTCTTAGAGGTTTTTCTGTGTGACAGTTGCAGTCTGACTTGAAATAGACAACCCTTCTAAGCTCACCTCAGAAGTAGGCCCACATAGAGTGCATTTCAGTAATCAAAGAGAGAGATGACTAGGGCATGAATGACTGCACACAGCGGCCCACAAGCCAGATAATAGATTAACAGAGTTGGAAGGGACATTGTAGGCCATCTACTCCAATCTCCCACCCAAGCAGGAGACCCTACAGCATTTCTGACAGATGGCAGTCCAGTCTGTTCTTGAAAGCTTCCAGTGATGGAGCTCCCACAGCTTCTGAAGGCAACTTCTGTTTCACTGGTTGATTGCTCTCACTGTGAGAAAATTTCTCCTTATTTCTAGGTTGAATCTCTCCTTGTTCAGTTTCCATCCATTATTCCTTGTCTGGCCTTCAGGTTCTTTGGAAAATACCTTGACCCCCCTCCTCTCTGTGGCAGCCCCTCAACTATTGGAACACTGCTATCATGTCTCCTCTGGTCCTTCTCTTCACTAGACTAGAATAAGTCTAGTCTATGCACCAGGTAAGAATACAACCGGGGCCCAACACCAAATTGCACAAAGGCTTTTCTTGCCACGACTTGCCATGACTTCTAGGAGAACTCTCAGATTACACAGAAGATGTCTGGAATAGTGCAGTCGTATCCAGAACACAATATGATAAACATCTAGATCCTGAGGTTCCCTGTATCCAGAACCCTTACCAGGGTTCGGTTGAAATCTATAGTCCCCCTTCCAAACCCTTATGGCCTCCCGACACCATAAAAGGGCAGCCATGGCATCAATTAGATCACAGGGATGGAGATGTAAAGCTAAGGGTCCTTCACATAGTGACGATAATAGAGGCAAAGGCTGTACGAGGAGATCATTGGGCATGAACAGACCCAAAGGAGATATTGTGGCCAGTAGAACACATTTTTTGAAATCAATATTGATCGGTTTCTTCTCTCTCTCTAAACACTGAATACATAATCTATAAAATATAAGCTATCAGCTCTATCAATTCTATCAACTCCCCTTTAAAATGGGAATAGATACCTTTCCCTCGCCCCAGATTAATTATTTGTGGAAATAATTTGGAGCTTCTTGAATAGTGGAATGGAATAGACTTCCATAATTGATTGCAGTCCCTTTGCCACACGATAATTTCCCATCTGGTGAAATTTGTGTCTCAGAAATGGAATGGGCTGCAATTTTGTGATGTGAGTTTCCCTCATGCAAGGACATTGATTAGTGTTGCTTTGTGTGCAGATCATGGACATTCTCTCCATGTAGAGCAGCTGCTAATATAATGTACTATTAAGAGTCCTATGAGAGCAGAATTTACCAGCTGGTCTGTAGGATGAAATTTTAACATTCATGAACTAAAATCTGAATAATGTGGTGAAATGGTTGCAGACTGGGAGATGTTTGGAAAGACCATTTCCAAATGTTTGGACGTTTTAAGAAGCATTGCCTGTGTTCCTAGATCGCCCATTGAATTTTTAAAACAAATCAGAATTATATTACGGTCTTAATCAGATGGAATAGAATGGTTAGAGATACCCAAGAAATTATCAAAAACAACACAACAGTCACTTGATAAAAGATTTTCTGCACAGTTTGCTTTCATTAATTATAAAACCTATCAGGAATAGAAAACATAATTTCCAAGCCCAGTTGTGTTCTTTTTTTACTTTAATATAGTTATATAACAAAGCTATTTAACTGAACGGAAGATGAGGAGAATAAATGAGACCTACAGAATGAAAGTTCAACCATAAATTAATTTATAGAGTCAGGTTGATAGGGATTCCTTTCATGCCTGATTAGGAAGAACTGTTTTAAAATGAATTTGGAGAATGTCGGATGAGATCAGTGGTGGGCTGCAACCGGTTTAACAGCTGGTTCTGTGCATGCGCCTTAAGCACTTGTGCGTAGAGTTCAAAATACAGCAATTTGAAGCTCAGCTGCTGAGGCAGCCCTGGTAAGTAGAACAGCAGAGGTGTGGAAATCAGCTGTGCCGCATGGATCAGCTGAGCCAGAAAGAAGGAAATATAGGACAGGATAGCATGGGGGCGGGTGGGTGGGCGGGGCTAGCTGATTGTCGGAACTACCGGTTCAAAATCAGATGCCTGATTTTATTCTGCTATATCTATTTAAATCACTGCTTCCTAACTTGTCTGCTAAGAACTCCATTGAAGTTTCCTCTTTATTGAAATGGATTCTCCAAAGGATAGTCTGCAGACCCCAAAATGGGCATCAACAAATCTGAAGAACTGGATTTTTCCTGGGCCTGTGAACAATTGTTCAGCAAGAATCATGTGTGGTACTCTTTAGGACTTGAGTCCCTACACTAATAAATCATGAAATTCTTTCTTCATTTACACAGGTATTTATTAAATTTTAGAATATATAATTCTGATTAGTCCTTGTTTTACAACCACAATTGAGCCCAAAATTTTGGTTGTTAAGTGAGACATTTGTTAAGTGAATTTTGCCCCATTTTATGACATGTTTTGCCACAGTTGTTAATTGAATCACTGTATTTGTTAAGTTAGTAACCCAGTTGTTAAGCGAATCTGGTTTCTCCATTGACTTTCCTTGTCAGAAGGTTGCAAATGGTGATCACATGACCTTGGGACACAGCAATTGTCATAAATATGAATCAGTTACCAAGCGTCTGACTGTTGGGTGCTGCAAAAGTTGTTGACAGTGAAAAATGGTCATAAGTCACTTTTTTCAGTTCTGTTATAACTTTGAACGGTCACTAAGTGAACTGTTGTAAGTCGAGGACTACCTGTAATTTACATTACATATCCTAAATTAATTTAAAACAAGATAAATATTCCTGAGATAGCATGAAACATAGACAGAATTATTCCTTCTTCCAATGAAAGATTACAGTCCATAAAGTTTCATAAGGATATTTATTAAATTTAGATTCTTTACATTGATTAGGACATGGACAGAATACCACTTCTAAATAATGCCTAAAAATGTCTTTACAGCTTTGGAGAATTTGTGACTCAAAAACTTAGAAGTGTCCTCAAAGCCTCTACTACAGGGGTGTCAAACTATATTTCTTCAAGGTTGTTCTCCTCCGTGGGCCGATTGGGGGGGGCAGGGAGCGGGGGGGGGGGGAGATGGGACAGACACCTCCTGAAGCAGTTTGCCGGCCAAAACGGCCGTGTGGAAGCCCTGTGAGGCCCCCGTATGGGTCGTTTTGGCCGGGAGAGGCACCATGACCCGGTCCTTTGATATTTCCAGGCCAGCCCTGTGGGCCAGATTTAAGCACCGTTCAGGCCAGATCCAGCCTGCAGGCCTTGAATTTGACACCTCTGCTCTACTACATTTGCCTTAGAACTACACTTGAAGTGTAATATTACATTTAATTTTTGCCCAGGCCTCACCTTGTTTTTGGAGTGGGTTTTTCAATATGTCAAGTTATCAAAAAAAAAAAAAAAAAACCCAACAAAAAAAAACCAGTTATGCATCCTGATTCAGATTGATGGCCTTACAAGTTTGCTTTGGAAAGTTTATTAAAGGTTCTGATCAGGCATTTGAAGTTGTTCAACACGGTCAAACTTCTTATAATCTGCCAGGAAGGGATTTGGTTGAATGTTGGGTCCCAGCTGTGATGTGGAAGAAGTTTCTGGACTCACACTCAAGAGGCTGGAATCAGGTACCATATGTCCCTTTCCTGCACTTGTTCTGCTCTGCTAGATAGAGATAATGAAAATCTTGTCTTCGCCTCTAAACTTTCTGCAAGAAGCAAGCAAGCATAAGCCCTTTTCAAGTGTCATCAAATCCTAAGCATAAATATGAGCGTGAGATGAGGCGTGCTTTGGATCCTGGAATGCCTGAAGACGGCTACCAAATTACAAAACAAATAAAGGGGTCTGCTGAGGGGATAATGAAAATGCCGGAGGAGCAGATTCCGCAGAATTCTGACTTCATTCTTGCATGTCTTTAGGGTAAACACTGAGATGGTTTCAAAGGGTTCCAGAGAAAATGCAAACAGTACTTTAATAATAAAAAGAGAATCCCTGAAGTTTCTACACTTTCCCAGAAGTGAATGTTATTCTTTCCTTTGCAAATGCTACAATATTGTGCTTTGAGAGTGCCAGGAAAGAAAGGCCATAATGGCTGGATGTAATAAAAGTCTATGGATTTGCCCGACTGCTAAGACGGAAAGCCTACTTTAAAGTCCCAATGTGTGTGAAATGAGGAGGACATAAACCAAAGAGCCGTCCTCAGTTATGGCCTTGTACTTTGGAAGTTCTTGTCTCCAGCTATATAAGCAGCCACTATTCTATTGTGCTTTTGAATTGAATATTTTTGGTAGATTTTTAATGATTGTTTTTGTGCTGGTGGTTGTGTACTTCCTATGAGGTCTATGAAATTTGATGAGTTATAAAAATGGTGAATAAATAAATGCAGATCAGCCCAGGACTTCTTATCTTGTTTTGTTTTTGTTGTAGCTCTTATTAAAGCTTTCTATTTATATTTTTTTCCTATTTTCTTAATATTTAACTTATATCGTTATCTCTATCTTCTCCATCTCTTTCTTTCTCTCTGTCACTGTCTCTTTCTCTCTCTTTGTCACTCTCAAATTATCTTCTCAACCTTTCCTTAATCACAGGATTTCCATCAGAGGCCTGGGAGTTTGACGGTTCTGCACAGTATCTTAGCTTTTTCTAACATTGCATTCTTCTGGACAGGCAGCTTTGATGTTGTTCCTGGGATCTGTTGGAATCAAAGCCTTGAGTGCTCCTACCACTACTGGGATCACTTTGGTCTTTTATTTCCATTACCTATTTCTCTAGTTCCTTTTTCTGGCCCTAGTACTTCTCCAGCTTCTCAGCATCTCCTGATGTTGCTGTCACTTGTCACCACTACCTTTATCACCACCACTGTCTTCTGGTTCTTGTCTACTACCGCAATGTCTGGTTGATAGTAAACAGTAAAATAGTTACTACGTACTTTCACCATAACCACAAACTAACATATGAAGTCCCATAGGTATACTTAAACAACAACTGGCTCCCCTATGATCCCCATCCAAAGTACCTTGGAGTAACATTGGACTAGATGTCTCCTACAAGATACACCTAGAAAATATGGTGGCAAAATCAATACTAGGAACAATATACTCCAGAAAATACGTGGAACTAAATGGGGAGGTTCAACTGCCACCCTCAGGTCATTAGCACTAGGATTGGTCTACTCCACAGCAGAATACTGTGCTCCTGTATGGGTTAACAGCTAAATGATATATCCCATGCATGGCATCCAAGCCAGCATGACTTATGTCACTCTCATATTTTGAGGTACTGTAGGTGAAGCAGTACCTCAGGATTTACCCAAGGATTTTATATCTTACCATGCATACTTTTTATCTATGAGATATATCTGTCCAGCTCTATTGTTCTCTGATTCTTGGCATGATAGAATTTGACTAGGTGGCTACTAAGCTTTACATTCTACATCTTATGTATATCCTGAAATAAATCTTCTTTATGTTGAAGCAGCTGTTTTGCTAGTTATTGTTCAGGAGTGATTTCCACTCTTCAGATCACTTTTTCAAACAAAACAAAACAAAACAAAACAAAACAAAACAAAACAAAACAAAACAAAACAAAACAAAACAAAACAAAACAAAACAAAACAAAACCAACTTTAAAACCCTTTACTACTAGTAGCCATAAAATGTCTGTGTAAGAAAACAATATGTTTTATTTCTTTGCTTTGCTTTCTCTTTTAGCATAACTGTGGGTTTGCTTGAAACAAGTTGCATATGCTCCACTCTGGATGACTCTGGATCTCCATGCGCTCGCAATGCATTTGAAAACAACTCTAAAACTTACCTTCTACTGCAGCCCCGGTGAGTAAAACAGCTGAGGGGCAGCAATTCGCTCTGCCGCACCTATCAGCTGAGCTTCAAACAAAGGAAATATAGGTTGGTATAGCGCAGGGGTTGGCAGGTGTGCCCAGCTGATCGTCGAAGCTACCGATTCACTCGAACCGGTGCGAACCGGCTAAATCCCACCCTGATCATGTGGCCGGAAGGAAGGCAGGAAGGAGGCTTAGAGTGGAACAATCAGCAACATCTACCCGAGTAATTCTTGCAGAGATGCATTAGATAGAAAGACTTTTAGGGGGTGCATGAATCCCATTTCTGAATTGGACCCTCTTGTCTTATGTATTATGGCATAAGGCAGGATCATAATAAGGGTTGTTACTGAACATTAGTTGGGTTGGAAAGACTAAATCTAATTGTATTATTGATGCCTCAATCCACCACCATACTAACCTTTGAAAGCCTGTCTGCTTTCCCCTTTTTTCCTATTGTGGCCTTCTCCAATCTTCAGCTGATCCTTCCCAGTCCAGATTTCATCTTTCATTTTTCCACTGCAATTTTCAACCTCTACTCACTCCCTTACTTGTTTACTTAAAGGCTGTTGGTCCTTTCTTTTCTGAAATGGAAAAAAATCTGCACATTTCTTGTCTTCAGTAGAGGGAGCTAAGATACTGAAAGCTTCATGTTTTTTCTTCCTGGAACAGCCTATTTCACCCTACAAAAGAACTTTCCCTCCATCAGTACAGGATATGTTAACATTTAGGCCTTTTATGGACAAAACCAATTCCTCCTCCTCCTCGAAAATTTCATGGTGGATTAATTTCAAATATATTTTTTAATGGAATTATAAGCAGGCAGGGCAGGCGGTATATTTACCTGACAATAGGTGGACACAGAAAGTGGCATGGTGTTAGCCTTACAATTATACCTGGCCATTTATATGATCTCCCACAAATGAAGAACTGCTACCATGGCAATGGTCAGATAAAAGAAATCTTAAGTCCAGGACAGAATTGTAATCAATGTTCCAGACATACAGGATGATGAAGTGAAAAGTTAAGTATGGTTCCCTTAACATACCTTGTGAATCTCAGTGTATTTTGAAAAGTGAATGGACATTCATTTAGGACAGGACAGACAGGACAGGACAGGACAAGACAGGACAGGATCCCTATAATGGAGAAGGCCAATATTGATTTTTGTTTTGAGTCAGGGATTTTGCAAAAAACTAAACAAAACTAAAACACCTAAAACTATAACAACTAAAACTAATATGGAACATTAAGTCAAATGACTATTTTCTTATGGTTCTTGTTTTCCTACTTAAACCTGTTTTCTTGTTCTGAGTTCTTCACGTTAAACACACCAAATATGACAACTTAAGAAAAAAACAAGGGGACTCTTTTCTATAACCAGTTCCAATAAAAGAGGTAAATCTGTGAAAGTGTTTGGATATTCTGGCCAAGGGCATGAATATTTTTGTTGATGCTCATAAAAAATTATTTCACCTCTGACATGAGCTACAAGAGAGCAATTGATCTATCATAAACAAGGTTTCTTGGCGATAGCACCAAAAGCCTCTCATCTCTTTCCAAATAAAACTGCTTGTTTCCTTTTTGGCTTTCAAATGGCCTCTGCCACCTTATCCCAGTTGGCCTTTGAAGCCAGTTTTATTTGCTTTCGCTATTTTGATTTTCATTATTTATTAGTTAAATCTGTTTCATTCCTGATGTTCAGGAAGCATTGAAAAGTTTCTGTTTAGGCTTTCCATGCTTCACTGATAACTATTGGACAATCATTTTTAAAGTTTTAATCCTGGTTTTATGTATGGCATATGATTATTTTATAAGGTATTTCTTTTCTGTCACTCTAGTCTATGCTGTCCAAAGTCTGCTGAGTGGGTTTAACTTTTTTTTGTGTATACATAGGTAATTATAAAGGGGTGTTAAATTGGCAGCCTGCAGGCCAGATGCGTCACGCGCAGGCCACGCCCACCCCAGCTTCATGAAGATGAAAAATGTTGCGATATGTCACATGACAGCAACGTGACGCCGCCAGTTTGACATCCATGGCAGGGGTGGTATTCACTTATCTTTGGTATCAGTTTGCAAATGTGAGCGTACACCACCTCCACGCATGTGCGGAAGGCACTGCACATGGGCAGATCGTCAAAAACGGGACGTGATGATGTTTAGGTGGGTGGGCGGAGCCTCCCACAGCAGCCGCTACTGGTTCACCTGAGCCAGATAGAACGGGCTGAATACCACCACTGATCCGTGGGCAAACATATATATTTATTTTAACTGTTACTTTAATACTCCTTCCTTCCTTCCTTCCTTCCTTCCTTCCTTCCTTCCTTCCTTCCTTCCTTCCTTCCTTCCTCCCTCCCTCCCTCCCTCCCTCCCTCCCTCCCTCCTTCCTTCCTTCCTTCCTTCCTTCCTTCTCTCCCTCCCTTCTTTCTTACATGCCAGTCATCTCACAGTTTGAGGCAACTCTGGGGGGCTTTAAGGCAAGTCTGGGCTTTGTAACAGTCCTTTTCTTTCAACCCTAGGAAGAAGACAAAAACCACTTCTGAAAATCTTGCCAACAAAATTGCAGGGACTAACTGCAGGTAGTTCCTAGTTTAATCGTATATGGGAATCTTGGGTGACAAGAGGAGGAGCTGCAGAATAGATAACAGTCAGATAGACAGCAACTGAATGTGCAGAAAAATGGGGTGTGGCAAACATCTCAGAAGGGACTCTTCTTCGTTTCTTGGACTGTATAGGTGAGGGGGCATGAGATATGTATTTGCAAGACTTGCAAGATTTTGTTAATGTAACATTACAATAAAGTTAGAACTTGTACTTCTGAGTGTGCTTCTTGTCTGGACTATCTCACAAGGTTGACACGAATAGACATGTCTGATTTGAAAGCACACACACACACAAACACGCACACAAACTCTCTCTCTCTCTCTCTCTCTCTCTCTCTCTCTCTCTCTCTCTCTCTCCCCCGCCCCCCCTCTCACACACAAATTATTACTTTTAATTTAATTTTTGTTTTTCTGAATATTGTAAACAATCTGGGGAAAATATTACAGTTTAGAAATTCTCTGTTTTTGTCCCTCCCTGGGCTGCTAAACACATGGAATTCCCATGACTAATCTTAGTTCAGAACATCATTTTCCAGAATTACAGTAAAAAAGATTAAAAATGAATCGAATCATTTCTTTCTTCTAAAAAAATACACACATTTATCTCAAACAAATTATACATTTCCTTAGATTGTAACTCATCTGTTACTTTGTGTTTTACTGTCTGGATTTCAATTAAATTCACAGCTTGATACAGTATTTGCCTGCTAATTTTAGTGGTGAACAGTTCCATACCATTTTGACAAAGCCTTCTTATTTTTGCTCAAGCCAAACAATAAGAAATGTAAGTCTCTCATGAAAAATATATGAGAAGGTTAAACGATAGTATGATATACTCTTGTCGTGGAGGATATAACTATAACCTTCATGACATTTTAAAATCCCTGGTTTATTTGTATTATATTATTCTTTTTTTCAAGTTCTCTCTTACTTTCTTTATATGTCTTCAAAGATTTGACAAAATAAGAATTTTTTAGGAAGAAAAAAGATTATGTGCTTATTGCAGAAAGGAAGGAAGGAAGGAGGGAGGGAGGGAGGGAGGGAGGGAGGGAGGGAAGGTAGTTGAAATAACTCGCACCACACTCACAGAAATAACTTATACATTGGCAAAAAAATAACATCAAAGAATTAAAGGTTGCTTAAGGGCCAGAGTTTTTCTTTAAAGTTTAAAAAAGAGACACAGGAATGAAACAGATAATACAAATAGCTTTCATAAAAGGAGAAACATTGAGATCTGTGCTACTTTAATATTAAGTGTGAGTATTAGTTTGCTAAAAAGCTAGGAGTGATAAATCAGTTAAACAACCATAAATAATACAAGGCCAGAGCAAAACATTATCACTTTTGTTAAGGAACCTTTTTCAAGCTGCAGTTTGTAATTTATCTGGTTGATAATTCCTTAAGCAGTTCTTCTCATAAAGAAACTATTATCACAGGCCTTATGAAATGGCACATTGTTATGTTGTGCTTCATCTTAAGGAAATGGGGTGCAGCTTGAAAATGAGAAAAAGTGGCCTCAGTTATGAGGATGGAAGAATGGGGAGGTTGAGAAGACCTCAATAATGACTTAAATTAATAATATGTTCATGATAAAATTGGTAAACTTATCTGAGACAGATTCCTAGTGTACAAGAGAAAACATGAGGTATTGTTTTCTGGACCCATGTCAGAAAATAGAGATGATATAGATATCAAGATAGAGACAGTACATATAAGGAGAAGTTGACTGGGTTCACCAACGTTACAAAATTTTTGAATCAAGAGATGGACACAGTGACCAATTCAAAATTAGTATGTAACTCACATTCAAAGTGGGTTTACAACTGAGCAGAAATTATTGTAACTTACAATGGTTACTGAAGTTTCTGTACTTTGTTGTGTCATTTGGGATGTAATTTTGCAAAATGCAAAGGAACATGCAATGCTTGGGGTTTGGGGATGTTGGGAGAAATATCCATCTGGTTCAGTTCCAAGCCAGGGAGAAAGACTGGAAACATGCAGGCTGATTAGAAAGATGGTTTAATGGTGAACAGAACCACCAAGCTTGTGGGATTTTGGGTAGCTGACCATGTAGATAGATAGATAGATAGATAGATAGATAGATAGATAGATAGATAGATAGATAGATAGATAGATAGATAGATAAAATGTGAAGTTGAGAATGGATGGCTTTTATATCTTCTCTTGGGCTTTGCACTTGAACTTCCTGTTCCTGTGCAAGAATATGTATTCTATTGGCTGTTGTAGGGGTCATAGCTGGCTCTGTAGGTTGTCTGTGCTAAGTTTGGTTGAAGCCTGGAGGGTGATGCAATGTCCCCAGGAGATTGT
The DNA here is from genome assembly GCA_012654045.1 of Ptyas mucosa. Taxonomy (NCBI): domain Eukaryota; kingdom Metazoa; phylum Chordata; class Lepidosauria; order Squamata; family Colubridae; genus Ptyas; species Ptyas mucosa. Next base: position 528,973 of record WNWU01000043.1, on the reverse strand, counting down.
GCAATGTGGTGAGTTCTGCTGTTAGATGATAGAAAGTTAATCCTATTATGTCTTCAGGGTCATGTCTTAATCCCATCATCCTGGAGCTGGAGGTCTTTTGTTTTGTACATAGGCTGGCCCAATCTTTCTCAACGGGCACCAAATATCTGCTGGGGGCTATTAAGAAAGACTTGGGGGCTGCTTTCTGAGCTAAGTTTCTCTATTTCTCCTTTAGGGAAATATAATATTCTGCCTTTTTAATATTTCTCAAAATATTTCATTCTTCTAGGAGAGGGATAGGTACTAACTTTCTACAGGGACAAAGTGTGAAGAATTCTGGGTTGTCCTGTTGATTCAGAATCACTTTATGGGTTCTGTGATGGTGGGGATTCAGGATTCCAACATGGACAATTTGACAAACCACTGAAATTTCCACCCCAAATATTAGTGCAGAATCTCTCCTTGACGTTCTATCTAAGGCAATGTTTCTCAGTAGATGGGACATGAATTCCCATCTATTGGGAATTGGTAGACCACGACAGTAATATCGGTGGGATGCACTGAAAATAAACCACCCAGAGTCTCTTGATAGTGAGATGGCCAGCATATAAATTTAATATATAAATAAATCTTAAAACATTTAATCTGAAAAAGAATAGCCCAGCTGTTTGGGGTTGTTGGGGGGTTTTTTTGCTCTGAATTACTGCAGGTTATTTATTTTGGTAATATATTTCCATTCCATCCCAATATAAATTGCTGAGCTCTTTAGCATTACAGCTGGCCGGTATTTGGCCTCAAACGCTGCACCCTTGTACTTTGCGGGAATATTTTATTCAACATCTTTCAGGATAAATATAATTAGATATCTCAATCTTTACAAAGAAATACCGGAACAAAGCATATTTCATAGCTAGTTAATCTTTTCTGTTGTGTTCTACACATCAGCCACTTCATCTTTCTTTCCATTCCCTAAATTGTAATTTATATTCTGTTATTGCTAGAAATGATAGCAAAAATAGAGTTCCTGCCCTGAAGAGCCCCAGAGCTCAACAATCCCCGAAGTTTTTTGAGAACAGCACAGCTCCAATCCAGTCATATATAAAATACTTTGGATTGATGGACAACTGAGTGAGAGAGAGGGAGAGAGGGGGGGGGAGAGAGGGAGAAAGAGAGAGAGGAGGAACTGAATTCCATTAAATTAAATTTTATTTTCTTCAGTGGAAGATTTCTCTCTTCCTTACATAAATATGAAAGAGGCTCTACAGATAGTATAACAAAAAGGAAAGAACACTCTTGATCTCAGTGTATCCAGCTTTTTGAAATTTAGAATTAATACTTGTCCTTTCCATTTCATCTTCAGAAGTAAAACTAGAACTGCTTATACCTTTTCAATCTGCTCATCTTCAGGCCACAGATCCCTGGCTATAATTTAATCTCATGCTTATCTTCTGTACCTCAGTCATCTGCCCGCTCTTTCCTTGAGAGAATTTCTGGCAGGTTTAGGTAGAACTAACTGCATTCTGCCTTTGTCTACCTTTCAGCCAAAGAAAGAAGGGTTTTTTTGGGTGTGGGTGTGCGCTGATATTGCTGTCACATCATTGCTTAATCTTCTTGGTGCAAATGAGTTTGTACACCAGGTGTTGGTTTTGAGGACTAGTTTTAGCAGTTAGTTTCAAGTGACATTTGGAATTCATTAGCAAGGCACTGCTTTAACATAGCATGAGGTAGAACTATTTTATACTTTTTGAGAGCTCAGCAGCTTAAACTTTAATTATTAGAGGGGCCTACAGGGAAGTGGCCTTCATTACGTTCCCTAATTTTAAACCCTTCCTTTCTTCTCGAAAAGAAGCCCAACATTCCTTGTTGTCTTTACAAACACTGACATAATTACTTATTTTGAAATTGTACTTCTTGAATTCTTTTGGGAGACTGATTCTAGCTAAATCTAACCTTTGAAGCAGATTTTCAAGAAGGTGTTACATTGCAATTGCCTGATTTGCCATCTTAACATTTCTATGCTATTTCAGTAATTGGAGAGACTTTAGCAGTTCCACGTGGATTATAGTTTTGAAGTTAGCAAACACTTTCTCTTTTCATATGCATAAAATTATGTAGGCATTTAGTTCTGTGTCACTGAATGTCTTGCCTTCCCATGGTTGTTAATTCATGGTTGGTTCACTACAGAGGTGGTATTCAGCCGGTTATGACCGGCTCTGACGAACTGGTAGCAGAAATTTTGAGTAGTTCAAAACCTCTGGCTGGCCCCGCCCTCATCTATTCACTGCCTCCCTAGTCTCAGCTGATCGGCTGGATCTTCTTTTGTTGCCCGGCACAGGAGAACGGAGCTGAAAAGCAGGTTAGTGGGGTGGGGTGGAAATGGGGATTTTGCAGTATCCTTCCCCTGGAGTGGGGAGGAAATGGGGATTTTGCAGTATCCTTCCCCTAGGAATGGGGAGGGAGTGGTGATTTTGCAGTATCTTTCCCCTGCCATGCCCACCAAGCCACACCCATCAAGCCATGCCACGCCCATCAAGCCACGCTGACAGAACTGGTAGTAAACATTTTTGAATTCCACCACTGGTTCACTATATTCCTGCCATAGTGCTATGGGGAAAAAAGGTATAGCTTCTTAAACTCTATTCTTTACACTCCTCTTCCAATAGTGGTGATATTTGGCATTCCTGGAAAATTTCCCACAAATTTCAAACTACCCCAAACAATTTCATGTCTCATGAGATTTCCACAAATTCTCACACACGTTACCACAGGTTATACCTGTGATTTCAACATATATGTATAGATATATACCGTATATACTCGAGTATAAGCCGACCCGAATATAAGCCGACCCCCCCAATTTTACCCCCCAAAACTGGGAAAACTCATTGACTCAAGTATAAGCCGGGGGTGGGAAATGCAGCGGCTACTGGTAAATTTCAAAATAAAAAAAGACTGGTCAAAAGTGCGAGGACCTGTCAGAAATCACTTTTTTCAGCCCTCTGGATAGTCCTTTTGTGCATATGGACTACTCAGAGGGCTGAAAAAGTAATTTTTGACTGGTCCTCGCACTTGTGACCAGTCCTCGAACTTATGACTGTCCTCACATTTTATGTTTTTGCCCTATCTTGTCATCAGGGTGAAGAGAAGCAGTTGTGAAATGAGTGACATGGTTTTAAGAATGCTGCACGGGCATAAATGTGAGGATGGTCATAAGTGTGAGGACCAGTCAGAAGTGTGAGGACCTGTCAGAAATGACTTTTTTCAGCCCTCTGAGTAGTCCCTATACACATATATCACATGACCAGCTAGCCACGCCCACCCAGTCACTGGCTTGATCTAATTTCAGGCAAGTTGAAGCCTCTGTTAAGAGATACGAGGGCTGGGCAAATGTGGCCCTTTTACAACCTGTGGACTTCAACTCCCAGAATTCCTGAGACAGCCAAGCTGGGGGAACCCACTACCTAGCAGCCAATTACAAGAAGGCTAGCTAGCAGCCAATTACAATCAGCTCTCAACTCAAGCTCAGTGCACATGGGATCTCCCTAAAGTGAGGATTTCTTTGTTTCTTTCTCCCTTTAAGCCCCCCCCAGCCCGTTTTTGCTTCCAGGGGGCTGCAGAGAGTCTTGCTAGGCACCCCCCTCATGCCCCTAGCAAGCCTTGGGAGCCAGTTGCAGGGAAAAAGTCATTTTTTTCGTGACCCGAATATAAGCCGAGGGGGCATTTTTCAGCCTGAAAAACAGGCTGAAAAACTTGGCTTATATTCGAGTATATACGGTAAGCCTCGAGCCCTATTTGATCCCCTTGCTAACTGCAGTTCCATCAGAAAACATTGCAAAGTTGGGAAATGACTTTCATCAGCAACAAAAGTTGTAAATGGACAGCAGAACTATTTAAATGCAAACGTTATATGTCAGTCTACAGCTCTCCAAGGACATGAGCTGGGTTGAACTGAAAGACCATTTTTATTAATTTTTTCATAAAGCATTAGTGTTTTGAACCATAACTGTGGAAGGCCACAAGTGCTGTCTTGAATATGCCTATTTCATCTTCACATCCTCAATTGAATCTGTAGCCACAGTTAATTATAATAAGTAATAAGACCAGCCCATTCCTTATTTTAACTCAACTCTATTTGTCCTCAGTGATGCCAGTGGTTCACTATTAATCTGGTTAGGTGGCTCAGGGGCTAAGATGCTGAGCTTGTCGATCAGAAAGGTTGGCAGTTCGGCAGTTCAAATCCCTAGTACAGGTTCCTGCGTGAGAAGGGGGTTGGACTAGATGACTTCCAAGGTCCCTTCCAATTCTGTTGCTGTTGTTGTTGTTGTTGTTATCTACTATTTCTATGCTTTTCATTTTTATAATGTGATATTTAATTTGTTGGGACTTCTTGATCTTTAATCAGTTAGCACTTCTGGTTTGGCAGCCAACTTTCAATTGATGGAAAGACATCTGACGTCTGAAATTGCATAAAGTTCTTTGATGATGATAGTTTATCCCCACCTACCGTAAGAGTCAAATTACTCTCACACTCTGTGTGCACATGTTTTGTAGATGCACCTAACTAGATACATAATGGTGCACTGCATGAAATCTTGGTGCCCTGATGAGAAGAGTTAGGGTTTTATTATTGGAAACTCTTGTTTGGATCTAAATATAGAGATGCACAATGAAGCCCAGGGGTTTTCTGTTTTCTTCTCTTCTGTACTTGCTGCACTTGTAGTGCTCCTAAGGGAACTTTTGGAACATAATCAGATGAGGAGTGGAAATGGCAGTGGATTAGAGAAATCTGCAGAATGTGACATACCTTTCTAATAATATGACACATTTCTAAATTGCAGCCTTAAGAAGGAGTTCTGTGTCAAAGCAATGACCCTATTGCTAAGCTGACAAGCAGCAGCTGTTAATTCGAGAGTTTCTCCCAAGATTTGCTGCAGATGCCAAAGATCAAACCTGGGTCTTTTGATGCAAAGCATGAGAAGTGACATGACTTCTAGTTCCTTCCTCTTTAACTATGTGTAGATTCATAATAAGATGAATTAAATCATGCATGGTTTTGTTTTCAGAGCAGAAAACGAATTTCCAGAAGGAGACACTCAACCTGCAAGTGCTTCTGTGTGAAGATATAAGAGCTGAGGGTATGAAATATTCAATTATTTACAAAATACAATTCTTTTACTTTTGTATATAGGAAGACCCAGGTTCAAAGACAAAGCATTCAACTTTCTCTCTCTCTCTCTCTTTTGTGCATAATTTAATGAAGAAATGAATTCATTATCGAGAAAAGACAAATAGCTTAACATTCCTCCTAAAATTTTCAGGAACCTGGCCTTCACACTACCAATTAAACCCATCTTTGGGCAGTTTCCTTTTGAGGACTCTGTACCAATTCAAAAACAGATCCAGTTCTTTTAAGTTGCACAATAGTGGCCAAATTTGGCACCAACAGAATTTATTTCTGGCACAGCTGGAAGCTACCCATAGTGCAAAAGCAGTTCTTAGACTTAGACTTAGAATAACTTTATTGTCACTTTGAATGTACACTAATCGGCATACATTAAAAGGAAATTTCATTGCAATGCAGCTCTCAAAGGCTCGCCACCTCCAATATACACTATATAAAGATAACTAACTAACTAACTAACTAAATTATGCATATCAACATATATTATATGACACAGAGAAACAGCGCAGTCTAGTTCGGATGTATACATGAAAATGTATACGAGAAAAACGAATCTTGCGAGTTTACCAGACGGATGGCATAGGGAACAAAACTGTTACAGAATCTGGTAGTCCTGCTAGAAATACTTTGAAACCTCCTTGTTATGTCCTTATAAGGACATCCGGCCGGGGATTGGTTAATCCTCCGGCGGGAAAGTTAAAACGCTGTCATTGGACGGCTGGTCTGCCGGAGCGCTATAAAAAGGGCTCCGGCAGCACAGCCGTCGTCTGTTCTGACTTAGTTAAGAGCTGAATAAAACTTGTTGAACAGACCCCGCTGGTCTTGTCTTCTTTCCTGCGCCTGATCTAACACTGGCGACGAAGGACTTGAAAAGAACCGCCACGCGGAGCTAAGTCACTCATCGAGAATTCCTCACTGAGCTGAAGTCACTGAAGATGGAGGCATCACAAGCCGCGATGGCTCCGATCTCCAAATTCGACCCCAGAGTGGAGAAATGGACCTCCTATCTGGTTCGTTTCCGCCAGTTTCTGCGGGGAAACAACTATCAGGACCTCTCCGATGAACGGAAACGAGCCCTGTTCCTGGCGCATTGCGGCTCCGAGGTGCTGGAGATGGCCATCGACCTCGTGTCGCCAAGGAACATCGAGGAGATGTCCTGGGCCGATTTGCAAGACGTGCTGAAGGAGCACTACGCTCCCACTGGAACTCCCATTGCCAACAGATTCACCTTTCAACAAAGGAATCAGTTGGAAGGGGAGCCCATCAAGGACTTTGTGGCAGCTCTGCGACAACTCGCGTCAAATTGCGAGTTTGACAACGTTGAGAACGCCATCAGAGACCGCATTGTCTTCGGCATGAGGGACATTGGACTGCAACGTAAGTTCCTCAGCCGAAAGAAAATCACGTTGAAAGACGTCGTTGAGGAGGCAATCGCAGCCGAGATCTCAGAAAAGGCTGCTGCCGCCATGAGTAGGGCTAAAGGGGTGCACAAATTGCAACGCCACCCCAAGAGCTCGTCTGAGGAGTCGTCTGCCAGCTCCTGCTCCGACGACGAAATGGCCGTTCACAAGGTTTCCCGCCAAAACCGTCGCGAGCGCAACCAAGATGGCGCCCGGATCGAGCCCTGCGGCAGCTGCAGAGGAAGCCATGCCAGGGCCAAGTGCCGTTGGAGAGACGCTATCTGCCAATGCTGCAACAAGCGGGGGCACATCGCTGAAGCCTGCAGGGCCGAAGCACCTACCCCGGGTCCGTTTCCCCCCGGCTGGGGCGAGAAACGGCAAGACAACCAGAGACCATCCAAACGGTCCTCTGCCCGGTCTCAGCAACGAGGCGGCGGCTACGCGGCAGCCAGAACTGATCAGCTGTCCTCCGGCATCCACACCATTGACGATGCGGCCGCAAAGTTCCATGCCACCGTAATCGTGGAGGGAACACCCTGTTCTATGGAGGTTGATTCGGGATCGAACTACTCCATCATGGACTGGCACCAGTTAAAGCGTCTGAAACCGGGCATCTCGAAGAAAGACCTCAAGCCCCTACGGGCCCGTCTTGTCGATTTCGGCGGCAACCCTGTTGAGATCCTGGGGAGGACTTCGCTCCGGGTCGCCTACCACGACTTCCAGGGCGTCCTACCCATCACTGTCGTGGGACGAAACCGCCCGAGCCTGCTGGGGATGGAGTGGTTCGAGCCATTGGGGCTATCTATCAGCGGGATCCACCAAATTCGTAGGACGAACTCGACGCCATCATCGAAGAGTTCAAGGAAGTCTTCGATGGTAAGCTGGGGAGATTTGTGGGGAAACCTATTTCCTTCAATTTGGACAAAAATGTCACCCCAATCAGGCTAAAGCCCCGCAGGGTTCCGTTCGCCCTGAGGCCCAAGGTCGACGCCCAGATAGATAAGCTTGTCGCCCAGGGAGTCCTGGAACCGATCGATCATGCTGCATGGGAGACCCCCATTGTGACCCCGATGAAGCATGATGGGTCTGTGCGCATCTGCGCCGACTATAAGTGTTCGATAAATAAGGCCCTCCAGCAGAGCGCATATCCGGTTCCAGTGGTGCAACATCTGCTGCACTCACTTGGGAGCGGATCAATATTCGCGAAATTGGACCTGGCCCAAGCTTACCAGCAATTGCCAGTGGATGAAAAAACTGCGGAGGCACAAACCATTGTCACCCATAGAGGGGCCTTTAAATGCACGCGCCTCCAATTTGGGGTCAGCGCAGCCCCAGGTATTTTTCAATCATTTATGGAACGCCTTCTTCAAGGCATTCCAGGGGCGGTCCCTTACTTCGATGATGTCTTGATCTCCGGCCACTCCAAAACCCAACTACTTGAGCGACTGCGCATGGTTTTACAGCGATTCAAGGAGAAGGGTTTGAGAGTCAGGAGGGACAAGTGCATCATCGGGGTCCAGGAAGTCGAGTTCCTGGGTTATCTCATTGATAAGAACGGCATTCACCCCACTAAATCTAAGGTTAGGGCTATCCATGAAGCTCCAGCCCCCCAAAACAAGACGGAGCTTCAGGCGTTTCTGGGACTACTGAATTTTTACAGTGTTTTCCTGAAACAGAAAGCCTCCGTGGCTGAGCCGCTCCATCGCTTGCTGGGGAAGGCGGTTTCCTGGAGGTGGGGGAAGGAAGAGGAAGCAGCATTCAGAGCTGTCAAGAACCTGCTTTCTTCCGAGAGTGTCCTCATCCAATACCACGAGACATTCCCCCTGCTATTGACTTGCGACGCATCCCCCTACGGCATCGGAGCAGTCCTCAGTCATCAATTCCCGGACGGGAAGGAAGCACCCATCGCCTATTTCTCAAAGACGCTGTCCAGCGCCGAGAGAAATTACAGCCAGCTGGACAAAGAGGCCCTGGCCATCGTTGCTGGCGTCAAGCGCTTCCATGAGTACTTATACGGACGGAGGTTCACGGTCATCACTGACCACAAGCCCCTGCTGGGCCTCCTGTCTGGAAGCAAGCCCACACCTAACTACTCATCGCCCAGGATGACACGCTGGGCAATTTTTTTGGCCGGGTACTCTTACGAACTTTGCCATAGACCGGGCAGTAACATCAGCAACGCTGACGCCTTGAGCAGATGCCCGTCAAAAGACTTAGTGGAGGACCCTGCCCCCACCCTGGGACTGCATCATATCGATGGCGACCTGGCTTGCCCAGTCACTTCCGCAGACGTCACGGCACTAACCCAGAAAGACCGGACTTTGAAACAAGTGATGTCTTGGGTGCTGCGCGGCTGGCCTACGGGACCGTTGGCCGACGACTTCAAGCCGTTTGCAAAGAGGCAGCAGGAACTGTCAACCATGAAGGGCTGCCTGCTGTGGGGTGACAGGGTCGTGGTTCCCCAGGCCTTGCGCCTAAAGACTTTGGAAACCTTGCACAAGGGGCACCCTGGCATCGTACGCATGAAGGGACTGGCACGGAGCTACGTCTGGTGGCCATCACTGGACAAAGACATTGAGGACTGGGTCTCCAGATGTGATCCGTGCCAAGAAGTCCGCCCCGCCCCTCCGCAAACGCCTGTTGCGGAATGGGAAACACCGAGCAACCCGTGGGCGCGAATACACATAGACTTTGCGGGCCCGATGCAAGGAAAGTTCCTGCTGATAGTGGTGGACGCATTTTCCAAGTGGCTTGAGGTCATTCCCCTGGCATCCATCACTACTGAAGTCACCATTAGAGCCCTCCGGCGACTATTTGCTACCCACGGGCTGCCGGACGTCCTAGTTTCCGACAACGGCCCGCAGCTGACCTCGAAACCCATGGAGGAGTTCCTGGCCAGTTTGGGCATTCGCCATGCCCTCTCTGCCCCCTACAGACCGGCTGGCAACGGACAAGCTGAGAGGATGGTGAGGTTCACTAAAGAGGCCCTTGCCAGGATGGGACCGGGCGATTGGCAAGAGAAGATCGACAACTTCCTCTTGATACAGCACATTACGCCGCATGCCACCACAAGAAAGAGCCCAGCCGAATTGCTGATGGGCAGGAAGCTGAGTTCACCCCTGGACCGACTACACCCCCTGTACCACTCCGAGGTCACCGCAACCGCGAGCCGCCCCCTCCGAACCTTCTCTGCGGGAGATCCGGTCTTCGCGCTTAATTTCCACGGCCTGCCGAAATGGCTGAAGGGGAGAATCGAGAGCACAACCGGCCCGAAGTCCTACACTATTGAACTGCTAGATGGAGTGGTCTGTAGACGTCACATCGACCAACTCCGGAAGCGGTGGGAAGGGGATGGCGAAAACCACCCTGACGAGGTAGGACAACAACACCCCTACAAGGCAGGACAAAACCACCCCGACGAGGTAGGACAACAACACCCCTACATGGCAGGACAAAACCTCCCCGTCGAGGTAGGGCAACACCACCCGTTTGAGGTAGCCCTGCAACACCCAGCCGAGGTAGGACCGTACCACCCCGGCCAACCAGCAGACCCGCTACCGTACTGCAGCTGCCGAGTAGACAGGGGACTCCACGGCAACAGAGACTCACGCCTCACCGGCAGGGCAGCCCAACGCCACCCCGACGGCAAGGAACTCCAGGGAACGCCAGTAGACCGGGACATGCCCAACCAAGGGGGCCAACAACAACCCGGTGAGGGAGGCCTACGACACCCCTGCACGCAGGAACTGCAACGCCCGTTTGAAATCTCCCGTCCAGCTGACCCCCGTCACAAGCAACAACGACCCGACCAGGTCGACCTGCACCACCCAGACAGGGTCGACCATCACGAGAATCAACGAAACGGACAATTTTCAAAAAATAAAAATAAACCAAGGGACTTACCGGCCTACGACGATCGGCACCCAGGCCAGGGAAGAGACCAACCGGACCAGCAGATGTATTCCAACAGCGGGTCGGGAGGCGGCACACCGGAGCCGGTACCTGCAACGACCACTTCGCAGCCCAGCAGCAAGGCCGGAGGCGCACGGACAGGACCGGCACCTTCAACGGCCCAGCGGCAGGCATCCCGGGGGCGAGGGTCGGAGGACACCGGAGCGGCCACCTTCCAGACGGACGACGGAGAACAGAATGAACTGCGCAGGTCGAGCAGGGCTTCCAGACGTCCCGCCTACCTGCGTGACTACATTTGTTGATTGACACGAGCTGAACCATGTTTCATCTAGGGGGGGAGGAGTGTTATGTCCTTATAAGGACATCCGGCCGGGGATTGGTTAATCCTCCAGCGGGAAAGTTAAAACGCTGTCATTGGACGGCTGGTCTGCCGGAGCGCTATAAAAAGGGCTCCGGCAGCACAGCCGTCGTCTGTTCTGACTTAGTTAAGAGCTGAATAAAACTTGTTGAACAGACCCCGCTGGTCTTGTCTTCTTTCCTGCGCCTGATCTAACACTCCTCCCAGAGGGGAGCAACAGAAACAGACCGTAAAGTGTATGTGTGGGGTCTCTAACAATGCTTTGAGCTCTAAGCACATAGCGCTTATAAGCGGTATCCTGAATAACAGGAAGCGAGCTTCCTATAATCTTCTCGGCTTTCCTTACCACTCTCTGTGTGGACTTTCTATCTGAGGCACTGCTGCCACCAAACCAGACAGTGATGCAGTTTGTTAAAATGTTCTCAATAGTGCCTCTGTAAAAAGTGGCCAGGAGAGAAGGAAAAAGATGTGCTCTCCTCATCTGATGCAGGAAATGCAAATGCTGGTTTGCACGCTTCACTAAGGATGACATGTGGAGAGATCAGTTCAGATTGTTAGTTATCTGCACCCACAGATACTTAATACTGTTGACCATCTCTACAGCTGCATCTTGATACTGAGTGGAGTATGACTATGCGGCTCTTTCTAAAAGCTACAAAGATCTCCTTTGTTTTATTAACATTTAGAACCAGGTCTCAAAGGTCCGAGCTCTGGACCAAAACCAAAGCAGGACACCACAAACCAGGACACCAGATTACTTTTAATGCACCAGTCCACCAGAGTCGTCACCTTTTCCCTATAAGCATCTTCATTGTTGCCCTGGATAAGACCCATCATTGCTGTGTCATCCGCATACTTCACAATATGATTCATAGCAGATTTGTAGAGTTTGTGGGCATTTTATTTCTCTCCTGCAAGGAACTCTTGCTTCCCCCTGTCTTCCAGACTTCATCTCCTTAACCAGTACATTATGAAGAAAACCAGCATTCAATTGACACCTATTTTGTTTCTTTCCCTCTCCCATTATGCAGGGGGCAAGCGTGATATAAGCACTAGACATTTTAGTTCTTAATTTTATTTTGTTTCTCTCTATATGTATATGTATATGGAGGAGTCTTGTTACTCCAACACAATGGAAATGGTGGTGGCATGGAAGGGTCCTTTCAGTGAATGCCAGCTCCTGCAGCCCAAGCATACATTTTCTCTCCAATGAATTACCCTGGTTTCTTCCCGCTTAGATGTCACCGCAGATGCGTTAAGGCAATATCATTTCCCTTACAGTTTGCAGTGGAATTTTTAATACCGAAAGAAGCCCGCATGGGATTCAGTCAGCTTTCTCCCATTACAGATGCTCAGATTTATTTATTTTCACCACTAGACAAATGCACGCAGATTCTTTCATATCCTTTTTCTGTGGAGTCAAGATGAAGATATTTTGATTTGATTTCCTTATGGACTAGCACCCCAGAGAAGGCGCTGATTGAAGAATGTCTTTTTGCGGGTCAGTGGGAAGACGAGCATGGATTCGGCTCATTTGTGTTTTGAGCATGTTTTCATCATTCCGAGGGTGACAGGAAGGGAAATGATTGGCGGGACTCATTCAAATTGCTTTAAAAGGATTGGGATGTAGAAACAGCGTGTTGATTATAAAGTAGAACAGCCAATTTCTTTTTTATACTGACCTCTTCTTCTTCTTTTTTCTATGGCTAGAAAACAATGCTTGCAACTTTTGCTACCAAAAGCAAATCAATAAAGGTTGCCATGGCAGTGTATTTTTACCACTGCAATTTATTAAATTGACACTCATTTTCCCTCTCTGTATTCATGGTTAAGGCTTGTTTTTTGTGCATCTAATAAAAGCTAAAAAATATGACCAGACTTTTACCGAAGAGGTGGTGGAAAACCTCACCATCCAGTTGATTTCTTCCAGTGGGAAGAGATAGGGAGTGATGTGGTCTCTAGGTTTGCTTATTTTTTTAGTTTACTTTATTGTCATTGCACCTTGTACAACTAAATTAAATGCCATCTTCAGTGTACATTATACATAAAAAAATAAAACGAAAGCACACATCCTTCACATTCTATACAATTGAATTGAAAATTGCAGGATCACCTTGCAGGATCACCTCCTACCGGCCTCCCACCGCCCAGTGCATTCACATAGGGCTGCCCTCCTCCAGGTGCCATCGGCCAGACAATGTCAGCTGGTGGCGGCCAGGATGAGGGTGTTCTCTGTGGCCACACCGACCCTCTGGAATGAATTACCCACTGAGCTCCGGACGGCCCCCGCGGTAGCCTGAAGACATGGCTTTTTCAGCAAATCTCCTGATCCGCTGGGAGTTTTTAGTTTTAACTGTTGGGGATTTTAATTGGATTATTTTAGCATTAATTTATTGTTTTATTGTTGGGGGCCGCCCTGAGTCCTTTGGGAGAAGGGCGGCATATAAATATGAATAAAATAAATAAATAAAATAAAATACCTGATACTGCATTAGTGTTACACTATACAGTAGAATTTAATATACCGGTAGTTACTGCTCTGGGATACAAGCTGTTTCTCAGCCTCTTTGTCCTTATTGTCCTGTACTGTCTGCCAGATGGTAATAGTTCAAAAAAAGCATGCCCAGGATGAGATGGATCTTAGAACACTCATTTGTTTTTTAGGATAATTTTAACACATTTAGTCAGCTCACCTTTTCTGTTGATTTGTTTACAATTATAAACAATTAATGAAGGCATTATATATTAGATCTTTTCATGCACAGGCATAATCCTATGTTTTTAAAAGAGGGCATTTTCCCAGTGTTGGACATACTTATTCTTATTGTGGTGTATAATAATTACCCGCAGCTTGCAGATGAGGCTTTGCTTGTTTGTGTGGCCCAGTTTCTGGCATGCCGTGGCCCAGTGCCGATCTGAAGACTGGGGGTTGGGGACCCCTGCTCTAGGTGATTGCTAAGAATCAACACTGATTTGATAACACACAATCAATCAAAATCAATCAATTAAACTTTCCCCCCATGCCTCATTTTCTTGGACTGTATACATTTTACTTTTTTTAAACTGATGCACAAATACTTTGTTAATTATCAGTTGAGTTACCAGGAAATTGTCTGCTAATGATGCCATCTGCGAGAGGAACTATTTTGTACTACTGCTTTACTCCCAAATTTTGTCTTTACTATTGCACTGCACACAGCAAGAATCAATGCCTCGGCTGTTGTATAAGACTTACAGTTGTGCTACCATTCTGCTGCTACATAGCTAGGTTCTTGAACTTTATCTGACAGTGACTTATTTAGTAAATGTCAAAGACTGTTGTTTTCTGCGTTCAATGAAGGACCAAGGCTTGTTAGGTCAATGTTTATGTTTTATCAAGAATTGTCTCTTCTCTTTGCTGAGTGTCATTTTTTCATTTATGAATTTATCACAACTAATGAAACATTTTGCAGGTTACAAATTTATAACCTTACAAAAAAAAATCCCAACAGCAGGAAACTATCAGAACAGAAACTATTTTTCTTTGTCTTTGTAGTTACCTTAGTCTTGCTTATTATGAAACAATTTTTCTTCTCTGGTGTCACTGCTATCTTCCTATTTTTCAATTCCTACTGTTGGAAATGAATTCAGCCAACAAGCATGAGTTGATGAAAACAAGGAGACTTTATTAAAAGAAAATAATAAAAACAATTTTGCAAACTAGGGTGGTATCCCAGCAGATCTCAACAAGGAGTTTGAGCCAGGAAGCCACACCTAAAGTTTCAAAAGCATTACATTTTATAGTTCCCTATTCTGACCAGTGGTGGGTTCGTCCCGGTTCAGCCCAGTTCTTCCGAGCCAGTAGCGGTGACAATATGATGTTACTGAACCAGTTCTGCCCTTCCCCTTCCCCGCCCCCCCCACGTTATTCTTACTTTTTATTTGGCCCCACCCCCAATCTTTTGCTGCCTCCTGAGTCCCAGCTGATGGCTAGAGGGAAAAAAACTGTTTAAACTCTTGCCGGGCTTCAAAGGGCCGCCCTACAGGTGATCAGTGTTAAAAGAACAACAAATGAGTAGGCAAAAATACATGAGTAGATCAGTGCCTGCAAAAATAAATGGGTAGATCGGTACAGCTCTGCAAGCAGTTAAAAGCCTGGTAGACCAGTACCTCTGCTCAATCCTAAATAATTGTCACATGACCATCAAGCCACGCCCACAAAATAAGCCACGCCCACAGAACCAGTAGTAAAAAATGTTAGAACTCACCCCTGATTCCGACGCTCCTCCATGCCCCTCCTGCATCGCATCTAGTGACCGATCATGGCTAATCCGAAGCGCCTTTTAGAGAGGACATCATCTCTTTCTCTAATTACATGTTCCTCAACACCTCTCTATAACTACCCATCAAATATTTTGCAAGCATGGCTCTTTCTTATCTCTATTGCCTTGGCATTAAAGAGTGGGCCTCTTTCTAACGGGCCTCAAACAAAAGAAGATCTATTCTAACACAACATTGTTACATATTGGTATGCTTTCAGCATATTCTCCAACTATCTTAAAGCAGAATAATGTCTAACAAATTTAACAGAGTAGCAGAGCTGGAAGGGATCCTGAAGGTCATCCAGTCCAACCCCTTGCCTGAGCAAAATTGAATCTTCACTTATATGCATTCCTAACCAATATACCTACATACTATTTTATTTTTGAATTTTCTCAAATCCTACACTACTGAAACATTTATCCATTAGGATTTTTAGGACGGTCATTGTACATCGCTTCCAGTTTCCTTCTCTAGTGTCCAATGGAAGCCCTGTGGCTACTTCCCAGTGACCAATCAAACTACATAGTTTCATTTATTATCAAGGGATACCTATTGTTACTCTAAGTTATTTGGCAGAAAACTTACAGATGTCAATTTTCAATTTTTAGCTGAGGCTTAATCTGCCAGCCAACTTGTCTCAGAATTGTTAGATGCCAATGATTCACTACCTACTATTTCCATGCTTTTCATTTTTATAATGTGATATTTAATTTGTTGGGACGTCTGGATCTTTAATTAGTTAGCACTTGTGGTTTCGCAGCCAGTAGAATGGCTGCCCTTTAGTAGTTGTGGGTGCTTCATCACTGGAGGCCACTTGTCTGGAATGGTATAGGGTCTCCTGCTTGAGCAGAGGGTTGGACTAGAAGACCTTCAAGGTCCCTTCCAACTCTTGTTATTCTGTTATTAACAAAGATTTAAACTATTCTCTTGCACAGGGGTTCAAAATCCAAATGATTCACATATCAGCGCCAACTCAGAAAGCTCAAACTGCCCAAGGAGCTGCTGATACAGAGGAATTATTGAGTCTGTCATCTGCACCTCTATAACTGTCTGGTTTGGTTCTGCAACCCAACAAGACAGACACAGACTTCAGAGGATAATTTGAACTGCAGAAAAAACAATTGCTACCAACCTGCCTTCCATTGAGGACCTTGAGCATGAGTCAAAAAGAGGGCTGTGAAAATATTTATAGACCCCTCACATCCTGGACATAAACTGTTTCAACTCCTACCCTCAAAATGACGCTATAGAGCACTGCATCCCAGAACAACTAGACACAAGAACAGTTTTTTCCTGAATGCCATCACTCTGCTAAACAAATAATTCCCTCAACACTGTCAAACTATTTACTAAGTCTACACTACTATTAATCTTCTCATCATTCCCACCACCCATTTTCTTCCACTTATGACTGTATGACTGTATGACTGTAATTTTGTTGCTTGTATCCTTACAATTTATATTGATATTGTTTCCTTATTGCTTATTTGTACCCTATGACTATCATTAAGTGTTGTACCTTATGGTTCTTGATGAACATATCTTTCCTTTTATGTACACTGAGAGCGTATGCACCAAAGACAAATTTCTTTTGTGTCCAATCACACTTGGCCAATAAAAAATTCTATTCTATTCTATTCTATTCTATTCTATTCTATTCTATTCTATTCTATTCTATTCTATTCTATTCTATTCTATTCTATTCTATTCTATTCTATTCTATATGTCTTGGGGGCATTCATTGTCCACCCTTCCTCAAATTGATTCTGACTTTTCTTCCCAAGTGGTTAAAATGTGATTTCAAATGAACAGCTTCTGTCATTGAAGTAGAAAAGGTATTTTTAAAAAAAAAAAAAAATCTACTCTCTCTCACCTTGATGTGGTTAAGAACTTCATTTTCTAACCCAATTAACCTCATTCACACTTTCTGAATGGATGCACTGGAGCCAAATTAGCCTTTAGTTTTGAGACATCTCAAAATTTAATTATTTACATATCTCCATCCAGGATAATACTTTAGATGTATGAATTGTGCTTTAGATAAATCTCATATAAAATGTTGTTTCTTCCATACTTTAAAATTTGTAAATGAAATAGGTTAGAATGAAAATATTAATCCACAGTATTGGCATGGAAATAAACTAATCTGTTCATCCATGATTCTACATGAAAATATCCATGCAACAGCCATATGAAACTAGCTATGAAACTTTGAGCCTCTAAAATCCACTTCTTTTGAGCAGAAATTCTATGGCATCCTTGAATTATTTTTCCCCTACCCATCCTTTAATGGTAGGTCAGAGGTTAAGACGCTGGGCTTGTCGGCTGGAAAGCTGGCAGCCCAGGTTTGAGACCCAAGTGCCATGTGATGAGGTAAACCCCTGTCCTTTCCCCAACTCCTGCCAACCTAGCAGTTTGAAAGCACGCAAATGTGAGTAGATAAATAGGTACGACTTCAGTAGGAAGGTAACAGCGCTCGTGATGTCATGCTGGCCACATGGCCATGGAAATGTCTTCCGACAGTGATGGCTCAATGGCCTTGAAATGGAGATGAGCACTGCCCCCTATAGTCAGCAACAGCTTCTTCTTCTTGTTGTGCCATATCTGTCATTGGACGTTGGTGATCATGTTTGCAATCCTATTTTTGTCAACAGCCACATGAAAAAGTGCTGCTGAGTTTTGTCCAAACCAGTCCCTTAGGTTTTGAAGCCATGATGTGCTTCTTCAGCCTGGACCTCATTTGCCTTCAATCTTTCGCTGGAGAATTAAGTGAAGGATACCATATTTTTCTGGGTATCGCTTCACATGTCCAAAATATTCTAACTTTAGCTTTTTAATGGCCTTGATGATTTCCCTTAGCAACAACTAGCAGAATAAAATCTGCAGGGACTCCTTAACCATCCTTTAATGGAAAAATAGTTAAGCTGGGATAAAAATTTGGAATTGTGGCCCAAGTGGAGGGGAAAAAATCCATTGTCAATATTCTGGGATATGTACTGTATAAGGAAAACTAGAAATGAATGTGTTGTCACCCAT
This sequence comes from Ptyas mucosa, assembly GCA_012654045.1. Classification (NCBI taxonomy): domain Eukaryota; kingdom Metazoa; phylum Chordata; class Lepidosauria; order Squamata; family Colubridae; genus Ptyas; species Ptyas mucosa. The sequence continues at coordinate 510,804 of WNWU01000043.1, read as the reverse complement.
ACTACCTCATCACGAAAGTTGAATAATCTTGAACAGAATAATAATATAAGTCATTTTCATCCCTTCCCTATATGCTATCATATTTATAGAATTTCTGGAACTGTAAAGTTTTTATTTTGTAGAGGGAGGCAGCAGAGTTTGCCTGTTTGAGTGTTTACCCACTACAATCTCAATAATTTGCCTACAGTCTCTCTAGCATGAACGCTATATGGCATAAGCCTGAATAATGTGTGGCCTTAAAAAAATGAAGAGGAGGAATGTTCTCTGAAAGTTAAATGTTAATCTACAGGCTTTGCATACACACTAAGAAGGTCTAAAGAGGAGTTCTAAGTGCATTCAGTCTTTCCCTTGAATGATTACCTTGCTAAGACATTTAGAATCTCCCTTCAGACCTTTTCACTGGATATAAGAAGGTCAGAATTGGAGGTGAGGCTGATATAGATAAGGACATCATGTCACTTAAACAGTTTGCCTCAGGCATTGGGATGGATGCAAAAATAAAAAAAGTGAGTTTACTCAGAGACATTAATCAGGCCTGTTTCCACTGATGGCCACATTTTAAGTTCAAGGAACTTTTATATGGAAAAATCTTCTACTCAAGCTTGAAAAATTGGCATCCTTTAGAAATACATTATCCTTTACTATGTAATTTATTTGTATGTGTTACTCAGTTCTTGGAACACTGCAAGCAAGGTCTTTTTGAGGACCAGTTGAAATATGGGATTTTGCTAAGGATTAAATTATTTCAGAGTAATATTACTACCTTAAGGATACAAGCTTCTGTTTTCAGCACTTGCAAAAGGTTAAGTGTTGACTGCATCTCCAGCAGTCAAAATAACTACATTATTTTGACACATACCACATAGGCATCACTGTAATTTCTGTCATTTCATAAAGATCAATAGATAATTTCTAACAAACATGTCAGAAAAATATAATTAAAGCCACAGGAAGCACCGCTAAAAATGTTAAAGAAGGATACATGCCTGAAAGCTGAATTACTGCCAAATGCAAAACATTGAGGTGTGATAAGGTAAAAGGTAAAGGTTCCCCTCACACATATGTGCTAGTTGTTCCTAACCCTAGAGGGCGGTGCTCATCTCCGTTTCAAAGCCAAAGAGCCAGCGCTGTCCGAAGACATCTCTGTGGTTATGTGGCCGGCAAGACTGAACTCCAAAGGCGCCCGGAATGCTGCTACCTTCCCACCAAAGGTAGTCCCTATTTTTCTATTTGCATTTTTAATGTGCTTTCGAACTGCTAGGTTGGCAGAAGCTGGGACAAGTAACGGGAGCTCATCTCGTTATGTGGCACTAGGGCAGTGATGGCTAACCTTTTCGCCATTGTGTGCCAAAAGCATGGGGAATGTGGGGTCATCGTGCCCCCGCGTGCCCACACCCATAATTCAATGCCTCCCCGCCCCCCTGCGCGTGACCCCCCCTATGGTCCCCTCGCTTGTGGCACACAATGGCAAAAAGGTTACTAGTGGACCCTGTTTTTCACCTCTCCAGAGGCTTTCTTGGAGCCTGGGGAGAATGAAAACAGCCTTCCCCACCCCCCTGGAGGCCAGAAACGGCCTGTTTCCCAACTCTCTGAAGGCCCGTTTTTTGCCCTCTCCAGGCTCCAGAGGCTTTCTTGGAGCCTGGGGAGGGTGAAAACGGCCTTCCCCACCCCCCTGGAGGCCTTCTGGAGGCTGGAAACGGCCCATTTCTCGACTTCCCTTGGGCCCTGAAGGCCCAAAAATCAGCTGGCCAGCACCCACATGCGTGCTGGAGTTGAGCTAGGGCAACGCTCGCGTGCCCACAGATATGACTCTGCGTGCCACCTGTGGCACGCGTGCCATAGGTTCACCATCACGGCACTAGGGATTCAAACTGCTGAACTGCCGACCTTTCAATTGACAAGCTCAGCATCTTAGCCACTGAGCCACCGCATCCCTTACTTAATGAAAACAAACACCGCATCCCTTACTTAATGAAAACAAAATGGAAATGGAAATCTCTACAAGTTATGTATACAGTATTTTCCAATAGAAGATATTTAAGATGCTCATCTATTTTAATTATCTTTCCTCTTCCTTCTTCAGATGTGACTGCTCTTTCATGTAGTTCACTCTGTTTCCTTCTGATTTAATGTAATCCATTATTTGCCACTGATGTTTAAAGCATTAAGCAAAAAAAAAGGCAGAATGACTAAAGAACCTAGACTCATGATTTCTGAGGGAATGAAAGTTAGTGCTACTGGCTGCTGATCATTTTCAACGTTTCATTAAAGTTTCCCAGTCAATCTTGCATTTTTTTCTTCCCAACCTAGCAGTAGCCACTTACCTGTCTGCTGGGAAGGGAAGGGAAGGGGAGGACTCATATAGTAGGTTAAACCAGAGCCCATAGTTTGAACCCTGATGTAACTCGTCATCTGACAGGGTTTGTTTGGATGTGGCATAAAGTAGCATATGAACCCAAACTGAAATCTTTGAGTACCAAAGTACTTCACACTCATTATTTGTACCTTGTTTAAAAGTATAATACCAAGAAAATGCATGTCAAGTTAGAAAAAAAATGAAGAAATAAAAATATTAGATTTTAAAAGATGCAAATTAAAAAAAAAAGTTATTTGGACAAACAAGCCCTAGTCAGGTTCTGAATTTTGTCATTGTAGCCTATTGTAAATAAGAGACAAGTTGTGTTTCCCCAGTAGAACATGATTTTTCATCCATTAAACACTTTAGATTTAATTCTCTGGAAAGATCCAATTTTAAGAGTATCATGTCCTGTTATATCCACTTGCATTTGAAGTACTTAGAGCATAATTTAGCTGGAGTAATATATATCAAGATAATTGAGAAACTAAACATTTCATGTACTTAACCAGCTGTTGCTAAAATGGAATGATGCCCGGTGTATTACAATGAATTCTCCTAAACTGAAATAAATGGCAGGAAAAATAATAGTGGTCACTATGTGGTTTTTGGGGTGGGTTTTTTTTTTTTTACCAAATTTACATTCCACCTCTCTCTACATGTCCTTCTCCATTTTGAACATCTGCATTGGAATATTCTGAAGAGTCTCTGATGCAAATATTAGAAGCATTTTATTCTTCCAGGGGGAAACAGTTTTACCTGTAGAAGTTGACCATTGGATTCCATCCTATGACGTACAGATTATGTATGATGAAGATCAACCTGTTCCTTCCTAACTAAAAGTCTTGTAGTTCCAAGATATCTTGAAATTACAAGACTTCCCATTCAGTATGTCCAACAACATGAGCATGAAGCTGGATATTCTATGAGTCAAAGCCTAGTGGGCACTGGACTGAAAAAGGAGCACATAGATGATCCTTACTACCACAACTTATTTCTACTCATCACCTTTGAACTGTGGACTGTTTTTAAAGCATTTGGTGGCAACTCTATAGGAGAGCTTCAAAGACACTATAAAAGGAAGGTCTGTTACTTAGTAACTAAAATCCCAGAATATTTTAATTGCTTCACCATCCAAGAATAAGGCCATGGAGAGAATAATTTCCAAAGCAGCTAGATGCAATTGCCTCTGGGCAAGCAGTAATAGCCCTAGGAATCTAAATAAAAATAATTATTTTACTCTTTTATTAAATCAAATTTATTAAATTTATTAAATCAAATACTTTGACCACCTAATGAGAAGGAAGGACTCCCTGGAGAAAAGCCTAATGCTGGGAACGATTGAGGACAAAAGAAAAAGGGAACGGCAGAGAATGAGGTGGCTGGATGGAGTCACTGAAGCAGTAGGTGTGAGCTTAAATGGTCTCGAGGGGATAGTGGAAGACAGGAAGGCCTGGAGGAACGTTATCCATGGGGTTGTGATGAGTCAGACACGACTTCGCAACTAACAACAACAACAACAACAATTGATTAAATTTATATGCTACCCAACTCCCAGCAAGTTATAGTTATAGTTTATTGTATTTATATACCACCCTTCTCCCAAGGGACTCAGGGCAGTGAACAGCCATGATAAAAACAATGTACAACAAAAATTAAAAACTTATTAAAATAATTCAATCATTGGCCAAATTTAAAACACCCAGTTAAAATCATTTTAAAACCCCTATCAAAACCCAATTTAAAATCCTTTATCCCGTCAGACCAGTTTGCTGGAATAATAGGATCTTCAGAGCATGACGGAAGGCGCGGATCCTTTGTATGTCCGGGGGCAGTTCATTCCATAGGGGGGGGTCCTCCAGAGAAGGCTCTCCCCCTGGGGGTCACCAGCCTACATTGTTTGGCCGACGGCACCCTGAGGAGGCCCTCTCTGTGGAAGGTATTGGTCGGTGGGAGGCAATCGGTGGCAGAATGCGGTCCTGTAGATAACCAGATCCTAAGCCATGGAGCGCTTTAAAGGTGGTAACCAACACCTTGAAACGCACCTGGAAGACCACCGGGAGCCAGTGCAGCTTGCACAAGAAGGGTGTTACATGGGAGCGACGAGTCGCCCCCATTATTACTTGTGCGGCTGCATTCTAGACCAGCTGGAGCCTCCGGGAGCTCCTCAAGGGGAGTCCCATGTAGAGAGCATTACAATAGTCCAGCCGGGAAGTGACGAGGGCGTGAGTGACTGTGCGCAGGGCATCCCGATCCAGAAAGGGACGCAACTGGGAGATCAGACGAACCTGATAAAAAATCCCCCTGGCCACGGCCGTCATATGATCTCCAATGACAGCCGTGAGTCCAGGAGGACGCCCAAGTTGCGAGCCCTCTTTGATGGGGGTAAGATCTCATCCCCAATAGCCAGCGATGGTGTCAGCTGGCTATATCGGGCCGTCAGAAGCCACAGCCACTCAGTCTTGGAGGGGTTGAGTCTGAGCCTGTTCCTCCCCATCCAGATCCGCACGGCCTCCAGGCAGCGGGACATCACGTCAAGGGCATCATTGGGGTGGCCTGGGGTTGAAATGTACAACTGTGTGTCATCGGCATACAGTTGACACTTCACCCCAAAGCCACGGATGATCTCACCCAGCAGCTTCACATAAATGTGAAGTGTAGGGAACTGCACTTTGCCTCAATGATTTTGAGTAAAAACTAAACTCATCTATCAGCATTGCTGTCCCCAGTTTCTCACACTGAGCAGAGGGTTGAATGGCCCAGAGTCATCATATTGGTGAGAGGGATATAAATTTAATAAATAAAAACTAAACTCAAAAGCTTAAATGAGTATTTCACTATTACTTCTATGAATTAGCTTAAAAACTATTTATATAGCTATGTATTGTGAGTTAGTATTTTGAGCAACTGTAGGACAGAAGCAATTATTGTGCTTCACATCCACTGCACGCCATATAACATGCATGGCATAGAGACTAAAAATACTTCTGTTTTCATCTTAGAACAAACCATGGCTGAGGCATAGAAAAGAGTGTCAGAAACTCAATTTGGTGGCTAAAATCATGCAATCTAAACTCTATCCTTTTTTTTTCATGCAGCCCATCATCTTTTTAATAATTTAATTGGGCAGTCTCAGTTGCCATCTTGACTTTTTTGAGAGCCACTCACCCACACAGATGTCCTGAAGTGGGATGAGGTATTCTGGGAGTTGAAGTCCGCACAGCTTGAAGTTGCCAAGTTCAAAAAACATTGGATTAATATATATTAATATATTGGTTTATAGTTCAAACTATAAAATTCAAATTAATATATAGTTTATAGTTTATCATTTAATATATATTTTATATATTGGTTTATAGTTCACTATAACTGTTACTACCAGTATTTATTCTATTTAATACCGCATTTATCTTGATTCAGTAGATTTTGATATAACATTCAACTATATTTTTGTCTATAAATTTAAGTGAAAGGGATCAGGTTCATGTTTGTGTGTGTGTAAACTTCACACTCATTTCTTGGACACCGAAACTATGCTCTAGGTAATATTATGACATTAACAATTTTACCAATAGATTTGGGGAAAAAAAACCTAGGCTACAAATGCTTCAGGGACAAACAAAACAAGGAAAAAAAACCCTCAAGCTACTAACTATGCCAGAGACAGAAATAAATATTGTACATTTTCTACATGGAAATTTTAAAAACCTTGTTGAGTTTCCAATGACTATTATTTTTGAATAGGAAGAAAAATGGTTGGTATATTTATGTAGGGGTATTGTTCAAATTTATTCTATAATGCATTTAAAGTACAGGCATAATAAAATTATGCATAAGAACAGCAAAAAATATCCTTATATATTCTATCAATATTAAAATTACTGTTTTGAATATTAATGGCCTGTAAAGGCAAATCAGAAAAAAAATAGTTTTAGAATGATAATCCTTAGCAATTGTATTCCTAATATTATTAGAGTTTTTGCTTGCAGGAAATAGTTCTGGTCAAATCTCCTGGATTCCCTACTTTATTGTAGTGGCAGATGGTCCCAGTATCAAAGCAATGAGAATGTATGACCTCCAAACACCCCAATTTCTCACGGAAGGCTCAGTCGAGTCCTCTAATAACACTTTTCAACATAATTGATGTTTGGTACAAAAGATTAAGCTGCATGTCCTCTTGGCAGATACACATTCTAATGCAGATGTGGAGTTGAGGGAATGAGCGGCAGAAGAGCCAACCCTACTACTAGACAGAATGAGACAACTGTTTTGTGACAGAAGATTTGGGATATCATGAAAGGACACACTGGTTGGTTATTTGATTCATTATTCATAGCTTCCATCCAATCAGGACTAACTGAAGTCCTGCTGATTTTGATAATTGAATTCTTAATTGCATCTGGCTCTAATCCACAGTAGTTTTACTACAGTGCAAAAGTGTTTTATTTAACCTTAGATCTTTTTCATCTTGAGTTCATGGGGAGGGTAGTATACAATGCTCCATTTGGGCAAAGGTGGATTTGGTTATCTCCTTGCCCATAGCCATAGATTTACCCTTTCAAATGCCCTTCGTGGTGTTTTCTTGAACAATTGATTTTAGGACACATCAAGGGGGAAAATCAGTTCCCAATAGATGAGATGACAGTTGCAGAAAAGGCTGGTAAAGAAGAGGACAATTAAGCCTTTTTTATTTCTCTGCAAGACGTCCAGCCCAAATAAATTTTATAAAAGAATAGAATGGAGTGTAATGTGGTATAGTGGAGTTAGTGGGGTTAGTGGAGTGGAGTGGAATGGAACGGAACAGAATGTTTTTTATTGGCCAAGTGTGATCGGACACACAAGGAATTTGTCTCTGGTGCATAAACTCTCAGAAGGATAATAGTAATACAGTCCTGTACATGGTTAGATATTCTTAGGCATAAAATGCTGTGGCAATTATGTGTTTAGCAGAGTGATGACATGGGGGAAAACTGCCTTTTTGTTTAGTTGTTTTGGCATGCAAATCTCTAAAGCAGCATCCTTTGGGGAGAAGTTGAAACAGTTTATGTCCACTATGTGAGGGGTCTGTAGATATTTTGTCAGTCCTCTTTCTAGCTCATGCAATATACAAATCCTCAATGGAAGGCAGGCTGGTGGCAATTGTTTTTTCTGCAGTCCTAACTATCGATTGAAGTCTGTATCCGTCCTGTTTCATTTCTGTACCAAACCAGACAGTTATAGAAGTACAAATGACAGATTCAATAATTCCTCTGTAGAACTATATCTGAAGCTCTTTGGGAAGACTGAGCTTTCTGAGTTGGTGTAGGAAAAACATTCTTTGTTGTGTCTTTTTAACGACGGTTCTAATTTCAAGTCTTGGGAGATTATAGACCCCTAAAACTTGAAGGTCTCTACTGTTGATACTGTGTTGCCTAATATTGTAAGAGGTGGTAAAATGGGAGGGACCTCCTAAAATCTACTATCATCTGTACAGTTTTAAGTATGCTTAGCTCCAAATTGTTCCGGCTGCAATCATGATGACATCGAAGTGACGATTCATGTATTGGGAAGTTATGACACAAGCTCTGCTTTTTCATAATTGCATGATGATGTGTCGATGTCACATAGGAGTAGATACAAGGGACAGACTGTATGCTGTGACATCACACATATGTAGTGATTCCCCTCCTTCTGTTTATAGATAACTTGTGGTATAAACATCAATGAATCTATGGGTGAAAGTATTTTATAATTTATAGATTGTTCTGGGTGCACCACAGGGCCAGTTGTTCAACGTCCCATCTGTATGCAGATTCATCTCCGTCTCAAATGAGACTAATGAAATATAATTTAGAATGTAGTTGATAAATGGTATAGTTTCACTAATAATATCTCCTGTCTTTAAACCGAAGACTTTGGTTTAGTCAGTTTAAATGAGTTCCAAACATTTAATATTGAAAACTAAAATAATGCACGATCCCGATTCATTCTTAATAAAGTTTTTCAGTTTATCTACAGAATTGAGATGGAGAACATGTAACCCCCCCTCCCCCCCCAGCTTTTGACGGGTCACTTCTCCCAGCTGCTCTGTGTGGTATGACTATAGGAAGTTGCACTTCAGCAAGAATTGAGATACATTGTCTTCTCTGAAAATGTCCGTGGAATTGAATTGCAGCTTTAACTTGAAACATAGATGTGTATTCTTAATGAGCCAATTTCATAACTTAGTTTTCCCTTCTTGTAAGAGACAATGGCATATTTCCATTACACCTTCTTAGATTCACTTGCATTCAAGCATATGAGAAAGTCAAAGACTATGAAAGCTGAAGTTTATTGGCCAAGTGTGATTGGACATACAAGGAATTTGTCTCTGGTGCATAAACTGGATGAAGTTCTGGTCCTTTCAAAGACATTTTGCATCTGGCCTCCCAGGTCAACACTATTTATTTTTGCTGAAGAGAAAGTTCCAGCTGTAACTTTCTCTTCAGCAAAAATAAATAGTTTTGACCTGACAACCCAGACAGAATAAAAAAAGACTCACTGGAAAGCACTCTATGATTTCATGTATAATTAGAGGTAGTCGTCGACTTACGACCACAATTGAGCCCAAAATTCCTGTTGTTAAGTGAGACATTTGTTAAGTCAGCTTTGTCCCATTTATGACCTTTCTTGCCACAGTTGTTAAGTGAATCACCGCAGTTGATAGATTAGTAACCCAGGGGTTCTTTTTTATACAAAGTCAGCTTATTGCTCCCACAATCCGGCTCCTCATTTTACCTACCTCAGAAGGATGGAAGGCTGAGTCAACCTTGAGCCTGGTGAGATTTGAACTCGCAGTAATTGCAGGCAGCTGGCTGCTAAGTGCTATTTAACACTTCAAGACCGCCTTCTGCTGCGGAGCTTCTGTTCGGTTATCTTCGAGACCGCCTTCTGCCACATAGCCCCCAGCGACCGGTAAGATCCCACAGAGTTGGTCTGCTCTGGGTCCCGTTAGCTAAACAATGTCGGCTGGCGGGCCCGCAGGGAAGGGCCTTCTCTGTGGCTGCCCCAGCTCTCTGGAACCAGTTACCTCCTGAGGTCCAGACCATCCCCACCCTATTGGCCTTCCGAAAAGCGGTGAAGACCTGGCTTTTCTGGCAGGCCTGGGGCTGTTGATCTCGCTTTTGTGATCTGGTGAGATCCAGCCATGAATGGTGTGAATGAGTTTTTAATGTTTTTAATGTTTTTTAATTTTTCAATGTCTTTTTATAATGATTTTTTAAATGTATTGTGAGCCACTCTGAGTCTTCAGAGAGGGGCGGCATATAAATTTAATTAAATTAATTAAATTAAACAGCGCTTTAGTCCGCTGCTCCACCAAGGCTCTATGAAGAACTGTCATAGAGATGAAGCTACTGAGGACTCCCCATGGAAATCTATTTGTGCTTTCTGTAAGGGAAGGACAAATTTCAAATACTCAGCCAAGCATAACTCTTGTTTACTGACTATCCTTGGCTTTCTCATTATTCCCCTGCATGCAGAGATATCCAAAAAGTCCCAGGATAAAGTGTGGTCAAAAAAGACAGCTACCGCAATGAAATCAAAGCTCCACCAAGTTTTTACATACATTGCAGGGACCACCCTGACTTTTTGGATAACACTATATGGACACCCCTGTCAATAGGCATTGAATCATGGCAGGCAAAGCTTTCACAGTGCTACTGTCATGGTTCCAAGTAATGCTCCCAATTAGTTCAAGACCCTGAGGCCATGACTTTCTCAAAAGATCCTGTTTATTGGGTGCATCATATCGGCATGATCAAGTATAAAACCAACACTGAATAATTCCCACATTTTTGGTATAATTAAAGAATAGATACTGGCAACCTCCCTTGTGTCACAAGTCACGTTATCCAAGCAAGCAGATGATGAACTTCTCAGCACACTTTCTTGCTATTGTTAGGGCACATTGAGCTGACCTTGGTTCTCACGAGCCTTATTGCTGTTATGTCTGGCACTTTGGAGGAAAACATTCTTCATTTCATAAGTCCCGCTTCCCTCCCCCCCACCCCCCCACCCCCGATAAGCATGGCAACTAATATGAAGGAAAATATGGCTTCAGCTACAGTCGTTTCGACAGTTGACAACTACTGCTGACATTTCCATCTGTTAAAATGTTCCATTGTTCTACTTCTGCTTATAAAATAATTTTACATGCTGCACTCGTGAACTGAAAAGAATAAAAATATAGCACATATATTTGTAAGATGATTTTTCTCTGGGTATATTTTTTGCATATATCTCACATAATTATTTGATATTGCATTTATATTTATCATTTCTTTGTTTTAGTAAAAGATTTCTTCTCTGGTTGTATGACTGGTCAAACATGATCTCTCAGCCAGCAATTAAACTGGCTATTATAATTTTAATATTACTTTTTTTTAAGTAAAACTCCCTATTATTTTTTTAACAATACTTTTTGTATCCTCCTTATCACCGTGTTAGTTTTTCAAACTTACAATAAGAATTCTCTGTTTCATTTGAAAAGGAGATATAGTGTGAATTTAAAATAAATGTTTAGATATCTCTTGCATCTGTGGGAATTTCTAGGGATGACACTACAAGAATAGTAGGTTAAAAATAGAAGTAGCCAAAGGGCTTAAACCACAATAGCTTTCTTTTAATGTGGTCCATTCTATCCGTGAACACTTTTTCACCAAAATTTCCATGGATGGTAATGCCTTTTGAATAAATATAATTTCAAGGAAGCGATTTGTTTAATTTTCTTGAATCTTCACACTATGGAAAAATAGCCCAGAGGCAGCAGGCTACTTTAATTTTTCTTACTCAGTTTAACAAATATATCTATTTGTAAAGAACTATTAAACTCATTGACTAAAACTGGTTTAATCAAATCAAACAGGCACAGAAGTATCCCAGAAAAATAACAAAAGAGGCAAAAGATTTTCATTTCATCTTTACAAGAAAGCATTTTTCAAAAACAAGATGCTTTAAAGGACTTCTTATACTTTTAAAATTTTCTAGTCAAAGGAAAATTCATGGCATTTTCTCCTTATCATTAAAGGCACAAAATAGGCTTTTTTCTTTTCTTTTCTCAGAGAAATTATTCTTTAATAATTTTTTCTTCCTTGCTAGCCAGATACCTATACTTGTTACACTAAAAGGACGACTTCTATGATTCTATAATTAGAGATCTCATTTGCATATTCTTCCAAGAATAGGACTTTTTTTTTCCTTTTATTGATCCTTGGTGTTTGTGTTACTCTTCACAAGATAAATCTTTCTGGTTCATTTAAAATTGAGGATAAGTCACCCAATTATTTATTTCTTCAAGGTTCCCATTGTCTATCCACGTGAAAACGGTGTCAAGTGATTGTTCATTTTAGGACACTTCAAGTCCTGCTGTGATATATCTAGGCATGAAAATGGTCAACAACTCTCATCTTTGTGTAAATAAAAAGGAAGGGATAATATTGTCTTTGACATAACAAGGCAACAATCACAATAATATTCTATAAAGAAATGGGACACGGGAATAGAAAATTTATCTTTCTATTCAGCTTAGAAATGCAGTTAGAGTGTCCTACTTTATGGTGTCACGTGAACTTTATCAAAAGAAAATAAGTAGACAAACTTACCATGCTGGTAGGTAAGAAGTGCTTAACAGAGTCAAAATTAAACTTGCGTTTTTCATTCATTAACACACACACCCCCAAAAAAATTTATGCCTGTTTTTGACATCCTCGGATAAGAATTTTGCTCTTGCAATGCTACTACTCATTTACTCATTTCAAAGATGTTCCCCAGTTTTTTCCTAGCAAAGAAAACTTATCATATAGGAAAACATAGATATCTATATAGTAAGTGCTTTAATAAAGTTGAAACTTTCATGACTGGATGAAGGTATTTATGAAGTTGTTGATTCCTTGTGGATTAAGATTAGATTTGTTAGAGCTGTATATTCAAGCTTTCATTCGTTATATACAGAGGTGGGATTGTTAACTTTTTGCGCAGTTCGGAGAACTGGCTAATACCACCATCCCAATATATGATGTTCCGAGTAGTGCAGTTTTTTGCAGTTCCGCTGGTGTTATTGCAGGAAGCTGCAATTTCTTGATGTGTTTGGAATAATTCTTGGATTTTTCGGGTACCAAGTACCCCGATGAAAATGGGTATCACTTTTACATGTTTCATCCATAGCTATGTAGTTTCGATGGCCAGGTCGCGATATTTTGTGATTTTTTCCAGTTCTTTTTCTTCGACTCTGGTGTCTCCTGGTACAGTGATATCAATAAACTTTGCTTTGGCCCTCAACAATCATGATATCTGGTGTGTTATATTCCAAATGATGATCCGTCTGTATTCAAAAGTCCCATAAGTTCTTCACTGCCTCATTTTCAATAATGTTTTCCACTTTGTGCTGCCATGACTTTTCAGATACAGGTATGTCGTATTTTTTACATAATGACCAGTGGATTAATTTAGCAAGTTGATGACGATGATGACGATGATAATGATGATATCATTATTTGCCCCGACTCCACCCCACAAGGAATTACGGGGTCATTAAATTACACAGTTTTTTTTTAACCCGAATGCAAAAATGGACACTAGGATGAGATTTGGGATGGAATTCTATGCTTAAAAGTGGTGTTGCTTGCTGTTTTTAAAAATCAAATCTTTTTGGTGCCCAGGGAAGAAAACACGTAATCCTTAGTACACGAATACTTCAGGAAGGGGAGCAGTGAAAGAAGAAATCTGGAGACAGATCAGGTGAAGTGTGATATCAAGAAGTTTTTAAGAGAAGAATTCCATGCTGCCCATATAAGGAAATAGTGTTCTAGCAACCTGAATTAATTTTAAATATGCTTGGTTGAGCTCAGATCATTTTTGGCATAGTCAAGCAACCGTATACTTTTCTCTTTTTCTGTTCTCTCCTGAAATGCTACTGTTCTTGAGAGCTGGGAAGAAGTAGCTTCTAATTTGGGACAGTGACTTTAAAGTCTAGGGTCAGAAGAGTGGGCTACCAATGCCCCCAATTTCATTGCTTGAGCTGGACAACATGGGTTCTATTTTTTGCTATGCCTCCTTTTGGTCTCTTCTGTCAGTGTAATTATAAACTGGGATAGCCATAACAAGTCAGCCAATGGGAACTGTTTGGTGACTGAGAGCCATGTCAGACAACTCGGAGCCTGGCCGTGGCTTAGCTTCATTGGTCTCTCTCTCTCTCTCTCTCTCTCTCTCTCTCTCTCTCTCTCTCTGTGTGTGTGTGTGTGTGTGTGTGTTATTTTATTTTATTCTCTTTTCGTAGGTCTTTGTGTATTTTTGTTTCATCCAGGTATTTCCTACGTAAATCAAGATCTTTATACAACCATGGTTCAGTGAAATCTCATTCACTAGATTTTTTTGGCTTTATCAGACATCAAGGCAGCATTTGGTTGTCTGTTTTAAGATTTAAGGGAGACTAAAATAGCTATTTCTGGCTTGTTAGCCTTCTTCAGTTAGCCACACCCTTATCTCCTGACTCCTCCCTGTAAAGGTCAAATATTTATTTTATTTTAAATTTATTTTATTTTAAATTTTAATATTTGCTTTTCTTTCTTTTTCATAGGTTTTATGTGTATTTTTCTTTAGCCAGGTTCTACCTACGTAAACCAAGATTTTATGCAGCCCTAGTTCAGTGAAATCACATTCACTAGTTTCTTGGCTTAAATGAATAAATGAATTTGACTTTTTCCATCCTCCCAGTTTTGTTTTTAAGGACATAATCCCTGGGAGCCTGGAAGTCTATTCATAAATGAATCCTGCTGAATTGTTTACTTGTGTGCTGGTTGGATCACTGCAAACTCTTAAAAAGGTTATGGGCCCAGAGCACACCAAGCACACAGTAAAACTGAACTGTAATTAAGCTGAAGGACAGCTTGTGTTATAAGGCAGCGGTCACCAACTGGTGGTCCATGGACCACTGGTGGTCCGCGCAAAAATTTTGGTGGTCAGTAGAAAAATTATTTGCATTTTTAATATTGCACTAAATCAGGGGTCCTCAAACTACGGCCCCTGGGACGGATACATGCAATGAACGTTTGTGTTGCTGCAGAGAGTCTCCCCCTTCGAGGTCTTTTTGTGTGGGTCGGAGGGGGACAAAAAGTTCTGACTTAGGGTCTACTTCGGCCTCCTGGTATGGGGCTTTGGGCGAAGGCTAGAAGGCAGTGCCGCTGGTGGTGAAGAGCTGGAGGACTCTGTTCCAATGGGACTGCATCATGGCCTGGAACTGGCTGACCATTTCAGCCCGCTGAGCCTTCAGGCGCCGGAACCTGGTCTTGCACTCCCACAGGTTTTTCCCTCTGCTTGGAAAGCCTATGCTCGTAGTCCTCAGTGAGGTGTTTCTGCTGAGCTTCTTTCTTGATCAGATCCAATTTGAACTGAGCTGTTTTGCCAACTCTTTCTCGTGGTGGCTGCTTAGCTCCAACAACTACTTCCTGTTGGGGCCCTAAGGAGCCTGGGCAGGGAGGCGAGTAGTTGGCCATGCCCACCCAGTCACATGACCATCTAACCACGCCCACCCAGCCAGTCATTAGGCAGATCATATTAGTGGTCCACGGGATTTAAAATTATGAACTTAATGGTCCCTGAGGTCTGAAAGGTTGGTGACCCCTGTTATAAGGAAAAGAGAACAAGGCTAAGAAGGCTCAAGGAGAGCTCTCTGCCTCGATTGGGACAGAAGAATTATATTATTTGGGCTGCAAAATTGGAATGCTTCCTGAATACTTCCTGAATATCTTCCTCATTCGAGGAGGGTCTTAAGGTTAGATGATGACCCAGTAGAAGTAGTTCCTTCCAGACAACCAACTCACTGTCCTCTGTTGCCAAGAGAGGAGAAAGAGTAACCATAAGGAAATTCAAGAGCGGAAGGGAACCACATTTGGACGTTTAGTTAATATTATGTCCTTATAAGGACATCCGGCCGGGGATTGGATAATCCTCCGGGCGGGAAATTTAAAACGCTGTCATTGGACGGCTGGTCTGCCGGAGCGCTATAAAAGAGCTCCGGCAGCACAGCCATTCGTCTGTTCTGACTTAGTTGAGAGCTGAATAAAACTTGTTGAACAGACCCCGCTGGTCTCGTCTTCTTTCCCTGCGCCTGATCTAACAAATATCCTAAAATAATTTCTTTGGTTGCAATCCTTTATCCACTTCTCTGGAACCTGAACTTGTTAATTTTTTTTTTAATAAACAAGCTGACTTTGTCTACATTATTGTTCTGCATATACCATAACTTCACACTTACTGGTTTTATTGTGTCTCCCCCCCACACACACACACTTTTTTTTAACTTATTATAAAGCAATAAAAATTAAGGAACTGATTCTGGAGTATATAGTAAGTTCTCGGTGACTAAGCCAGTTTGTAGTTTATGTGGCAGTGTAATTATGTAACATCTGGTTTATGAGATTTGAGAAGATCATTTGAAATATTATCAGAGTAATAACCATAGCAATGAAACAGACCTGCATCTGTGCAGCATACAAATGAGTATCTCTCTTTCATTTTTAGGAGGAGGGGGGAGGGAATCTGTTTCTGAGGATAATTTAGTTTTCTGAATATGACAAATATATGTCAGCAGTACACATATCTTTCTTATTTATCTATTGTTTAATGTATACATAATGAACCTTGATGTAATTTTAATTTTTTAAAAATGTGATTATTCTTTTCTGTCCTCTTAGTTCATTATCAAGCCGGGTAACGAGCAGGGTGGCAAATGGTATTTATTTCTTTAAAACCAGACATTGCTACAGTATATGATACATATGCAATATAATGGAAATTAAGTTCCTGGAGATCTAAACAGTTTACTTAGGCTCCATGGGGAAGCTTTAATTGGCAATCCCAGTGTTTATATCTGACAAGTCTATGATTTTATTTTATTAATTAAAATAAAACATTTATTTCTGACTGCGTTGATGTGTGTGCTTTTTCCTACACATACACATTGGGATTCCAGATGTGATGACCCGGGACAAGGCACGAAGGCCACACAGCCAGCAGAGAGTTCAAACTCCCCTTTAATGCTCCAACTTTCCCACAAACGCTCCCACATTCATGGCAAGCCCCAGAGCAAAGCGCTCACACACACACAGCAGTCTCTGGCTGCAAGCAGTCCAGTGAGGCAAAGGAACTGGGAAATGAGTCCATGAAGCAAGGAAGAAGCAATGAGTCCCTGAGGCAAGGAAGAAGCTGGTGAAGCTGGTGAAGTCTTGCAAACACCAGACATCGGCAATGACACACAAAACTCCACAAATTCAGTGTTTGTTCCCAACAAACGCACCTCCCCACAGTGTCTCCTTGTTTCAGTTCCCAGGTGTGCCTTGTGAAGTGGGGTGGGGCGCTCTCCTCCCTAGTTGTCAGGTTGGCCTGCATTGTTCCAGCCTTCTCTCCACTCTCTGTGGTTGGGGATCAGGAGGAGATGGTCCTTGCTCATCGTCTTGAGGTCTGTTGCTTCTCATTTCCACTGCCTGCCCTCTCTCGGTCATCCTGCCTCCTTTCTTCCCTGCTAGCAAGCTGTCCCAAGCCTGAGGAGCCCTGGGCTGCCTTATCCTGCTCCTCCCCTCATTCCTTCAAAGCCAACAAAGCTGCTCTCTCAATCTCCATCAGTTCCAGTTCCTACTCATCCTCCTCCGCAGTCAGGGTCCGACAGGGTCATGACACCAGATTTCTAAAATAATAATGGCAAAGATAATACCAATAGAAATTGGCACCTTGGGTGCAATTCCAAAACATCTTGAGCATACTTGAACACTATTAGCATTAACAAAATTGCCATCAGTCAATTGCAAAAGGCAGCTTTACTTGATACAACTTACATCCTGCAATGATACTTTTAACACCATCAAACAACAATATCTGCCTATCCCATGTCCTTGGAAAGAACTCAGTAAGTAAACAAAAATATCAAGTCCAATCTAAACATCAGCCTGTTTATGCAACCAACCAACCATAATAATAATAATAATAATATCGTTTTTTAAATATAACTTTTTATTATTTTTTATAAAAACAAACAAACATTTAGTACATCTGTCACCCCCTCCCTGTGATATCTCGGTGTTATCTTCGGTCGTTCTTCTTCTTCTTCTTCTTCCAAAAAAGGAACTTTCTTCTATCTTGATCTTTATACAAACCATTTTAATATCTCCTTACTAAGACAAAATTCTACCTATCAAATTTTTAAATATAATCATAAAGCCTTTATCTCTAATAATAACATCTGAAGGACTCCCTTGGTATTTTGAATTTATCGGACTTGAACACCCTAATTTTACAAAAAGACCACCTTGCTTGGAACTGCCTGTTCCAAGGGTTACCTTAATAATTCTGAGTTCCTTGGTTAGGAATTATTAGATTTTCACCGTTCTTGGTCTGTGAATCTACCTGTGCTTCCCTGAAAATAAGACTGGGTCTTATATTAATTTTTGCTCCAAAAGACACATTAGGGCTTATTTTCCAGTTAGATCTTATTTGAGGGAAATACAGTACTAAATGCATCTGTCTGGCTGATGATCTTAACTGGGGCTTATTTTATGGGAAGAGTTTATATTATGAGCATCCTGAAAAATCATGCTAGGGCTTATTTTCCAGTTGGGTCTTATTTTCAGGGAAACATGGTAACTCAAACATAATAATATAATAATAAATAAAGGCAGCTTTGTTCCTAACAGCTTACATCCTGTGACAATAATATTTAAGACCATCAAACACCCATGTCTGTGTATTCTCACACCCACATCTGCCTGTCCCTTGGGAAGGACTTAAAAGGTGGATAAAATGGCAAATTCAGTGTAAACATCTGACTGACTGTATGTCAAAACATAATAATAAATTAAATATGTAGGATTAGATCCTATATAGATTGAGATTACAGCCAAGAGGCTTACTCAAAAATGAGAAAAGATAAGCTATATTCCTTGGTTCTTTGAGAAAGATCGTATCCTTGCTTGTCTGGAAGAATTTGATTTATTCTATACTTTTGGATTATCAACACTAAAAAGTGATTTAAAAGAGCTGTGCAGTTTGGCCATTCTGATTCACATGATAATGAAGTAGGAGTATAATCTTAATTTTTTTCTTGGATAAAATAATTGCATATTGGCAGATGATTGTAAATTGTTGAACATAACAGATACTATTACAATATATCTGTGTACATGTGCTTTATGCTCTGCCAGGTTTAGTCCCGGATCATGACAATTAACAGTCACAGTTAACTTAGCTTCAACAAACAGCATCTTCGTTGTTTATTTCACAGGAGTTACTTCAGAACAAAAAGGTAAAGATAAAAGTTTCCCCTGTCCAGTCATGTCTGAGTCTAGCAGGCAGTGCTAATCTCAGTTTCCTAGCTGAGGAGATCAAGCATTGTCCAAAAACGCTTCCTTGGGAACGTGACTAACATGACTAGATGCCAAGGTGCGTGAAACACTTTACCACTATTTATCTATACCTATTTATCTGCTTGCATCTGTATACTTTTGAACTGCTAGATTGGCAGGAGACAGGAGAAGGACAGGAGCTCACCCTGTCGCATGGTGCCTGGGTCTCGAACTGCCAACCTTCTGGTTGACAAGCCCAGAGTCTGAACCGTGCCTTCCGCACATGTGCCTGGCCTCAAAAAAAGTGCCTAAATAGGATGGCACAGAGGCGGGGCGGGAGGGCAGGCCCACCTGTAATTTCTGCTACCAGTTCAGGCAAACCGGTCTGAACTGGCTGAATACATCTGGTGCAAATGCATGTAGATAAATAGGTACCACTTCAGTGGGAAGATACCAACGTACCATAGATCTTGACATACAATCATGCTAGCCATATTACCATGGAAATGTCTTCAGACAACACTGGCTCCCTTGGCTAAGAAATGGAGATCAACACTACCCCATAACAGTCAAACATGACTGGACAAGGGAAACCTTTACCTTTACCATTCTTAGAGGGTAGAAGGAATAGACTTCCAGGCTCCCAGGGATTATGTCCTTAAAAACAAAACTGGGAGGATGGAAAAAGTCAAATGGGTTTTGTGGTGGTTCCTCCCATGCTGTGGGATGGGCATTTTTCCTTTGTGGGAAATCACTTCCCTTGGCTCCAACCCAACACCTAGGTGCTGTAAATACCATGCAGCCATCTTTGGAAATGATTAGAAGAAAAAGACTTGTTCTTCTCTCTGTGTAGCCACAAGGCTAGCATAGCAAGGAAATGATGCTAGAAGCATGATGTTTTGTTTTCCTGCATTTACCAACCATGTGCTCTATTGATCCTTCTTTTCTCCATCCTTCCTAGCCCCAAGGAGCAATACTGAAGACACGTGCAGGACAATGGACGTGCAGGACACCAGGAGCTCTGGTGGCTCAGCAGACTAAAAAGCAGTGACATTAACTGTTATTAAGATCAGCTGCCTGCAATTACTGCAAGTTCAAATCCCACCAGGTTCAAGGTTGACTCAGCCTTCCATCCTTTCAAAGGTAGGTAAAATGAGGACCCAGATTGTGGGGGCAATAAGCTGACTTTGTATAAAATATACAAAAGTGTGAAGGCTATTGCTTAATGCATTGTAAGCCACCCTGAGTGTCCAGAGAAGGGCGGCATATAAATCAATTTTTTTTTTTAAAAAATGTAAATGTTTTTCTGTGTAGGAGAGAGATTAGGTGAACTGAGGAGGAGGAGTCAAATGGGGACTCAGTCTAGAATTCCTGTGAGGGCAAAGTCCGACCCCTTGCATACTGTTGAACCTTACCTAGTCTCACTCAGATGCAAACCATCAATCTGAGAAGATTCCTATGTAATAGCTTGAGCAATAAAATAGCTAATTGAACTCTTTAGGTGTAAGTCTTGTTGTTTGTACTTAACATTCTGGTAATTTATGTGGTAAAACCTTGTCTACATGGAAGGGTCCTTTAAGTGGTCCAACAACACATAATCTCTTGCAGGATGTGGAAGATAAGTTTTGTTTCCAATATAACCCAGGACCTATAATAAATTATGCCCAAAGCTTTTTTGCATCTTTAATCAACCGATCACATCTGCATTAAAAGACTGAACTTGAGCTCCCCAAGTGGTTATGTTTCCCAAACTTACAGGCTAAAATATTTGCAGTATCCTTGCTTAAACAATGCCATTTCATGGTGCAACTCTGTTAAATTTTAGGTCCGTAGGAAGGGTTGTCATAGCAACCAAATACAGGGAGCAGGGAGGGATTGAAAGATAGGGAGGAAGTTCATATGATGTTCCAATATGTTTCCATCAATCTTCTTTAATTTTGAAATAAAATTCTAGTTCCTTTCTTGTCCTTGAAGTTAGGAACTATTTCTGTTCAGTGAATATTTATGCCTCTTTTTCTTTTTATGTGACCTATCATCTAAATGGCAGTTGCTAAGTATACTTAGAGAGAGTTGGCAGCACTGAGAAAAGCAACAAGGAAAATATAATACAGCTGTTAATGGCCTCTGCTTATCATGTCCCATGTCATTTTTTTTAAAAAGAAAGACTTCCACAACATTCCCCTAGTTAACACTTCCTTCCTCCTTCTTTTTCCTTAGCTGTGTTTTGTTTTTTGTTTTCTTTTAATAGAAATTAGCAATTTATTTATTTATTTATTTATTGGTTCAATTTATATGCTGCCCTTCTCCAGAGACTCAGGGCGGCTTACAATGCATTAAGCAATAGCTTTCATACTTTTGTATATACCTGCTTAGTAGGGCTTTCGGGCCCCCCTAAGTGGTGTTCTTTTTTATACAAAGTCATATTGCTCCCACAATCCGGGTCCTCATTTTACCTACCTCGGAAGGATGGAAGGCTGAGTCAAGCTTGAGCCTGGTGAGATTTGAACTCGCAGTAATTGCAGGCAGCTGGCAGCTAAGTGCTATTTAACAGCACTTTAGTCTGCTGCTCCACCAAGGCTCCACCAGCAATAATTCAAGAGACTGGCTTGAATGGCCTCGCCTACAGATGAGGTCTAAAATCAGTTTCTTTAGTTTAAGAAGAAGAAATGCTATTTATTTATTTCCTTGACTTTTGGATTAAAAAAAAAAAGCCAACCTGAACTCCTGAAAATTTGGCATTCTGACAAGTAAGCCATCAACAGCAATAAGCCCTATCTACATACAATTTTTTTAAAAAACGTAACCTCAAATTCTTATATTCCAAATCTCACTATTTTCTTATTTGCTTGTTTATTTATTTAAGAAAATTTATATGGCCGTCCAACTCACTCTAAAGTAACTCTGGGCTGCTTAGAAAGATAAAAACCCAATATATAAAAAAAAATAAAAAGCAATAACCCCTGGCAACAAGAGTTAGTCAAATAAACCACTTGATGGGCTCCATTCCATTGTTGGCAAAACAAGGTCTTCAAGAACTTGTCTCAAAGAAGGTGCTTTTTCAGGAGGCAACTGGACTTTCTTGTTTTTTCTTTTGAAGACGTTTCACTTCTCATTCAAGAAACTTCTTCAGCTCTGATTGGATGGTGGGGAATGGAAGGATTTATATTCCTTGCAGACAGCTGGTCATTTCCACCCTTTTAGAGAGGGTTGTTGAAGCACTTGGAGGTTTATCTGTGTCCTCAGGGTCAAATGAGTAGTGCTAATGGTTCCTGTAGTCTGCAATTTTTCTGAAAATCCATTCATACTCCCACACCATTCAAAAGGTGTTCAGCCCAAATTGCATAGCTAAAAGTCTGTAGATATTCTCAGTCATCCAGGTCATGATTGTCCCAAAGGTGCTTTTTCAGGAGGCAACTGGACTTTTTTGTTTTTTCGTTTTTGTCTTTTGTTATATATCTAAAATGCTCAAGGGCCATCTCTGAGGCTTATGCTTGGACCAAAGGCAAATTTTCTATCCCTATATTTAGATTTGTGTGTGTGCGTTTTGATCCAGCTGTGAAAGATAATTAACAGGTTTCTTAAAGGTCTGCTCGGTGAGCCCAATGCTTGTGATCCACGGAGTTGTGTTTTGTCTGCCACGAAACTTTGGAAGCCTCTTTGCATTGTGTTCTGCCCCAAAGAACACAGCACACACAAAGTTTGTACAAAACTTAATTTACTAAAATAACTTAGTCTTTTTCAAAACAAAGGCTGTTAATAAACTTTCTTAACAGCCTACAAGAAACCAAAGATAAAGTAATCACAGGTTGGCAGAAAGCCCAGAAGCAATTTGCAGAGAATCCAGACGCGAAGTAGAGTGAACTAACGTTGTTCCCTACAAATTGCTTCAGTCGGCGTTCCTCCTTAAATAAGCTAAGGGAGTGGCCAATTAGCCCCAACCCTTAATCTCGAGGAGACCTCCTCCTGAGGAGCCACTCCTGCCTTTTGGCTGCTCTGTGCACCCGTGCATTGAGAAGAGGCTCCTCTTTTTTGTCCTCTTCACTTAAAGGAGCTTCTGGAGGTTCTGAAGGCCCTGGCTGAATCCCTGCCTCTGGCACCACATCTTCTCCAGCCTCCTCATTGTCTGACTCAAGTGCCAGCTGCACAGGCTGTTGGCGCAACACCACACCAGCCTCCTTGCTGTCAGAATCAGCTACAACCCACACAGGCCGCTGACGGACCACAACACATTGTGGAAGGCACAGTGGTCATGCTTGTATAAGAAACACTGTAAATCAAAGTGACAAACTGTATTTTAGTTTAACTAAATTAATAGATCACATCTGTGGAAGATATATAGTCTAACCCAATCTCTTGCCTCTGTAAATTATGCACAGCAAATGATCTGTTTTTTTAAGTTAGGTGGTGTACAGTTTGCATACTTGGTAATTGCCTTAGGACTTCAGGAAAAGCTAATTAATACTTGATATAACAATGCCTCTAAAGCACAGCTGTCAAACTCGCTGCGTCACGTTGCCAACACGTGACGTTTTGCGACGTTTTCCCCATTCACAGAGCTGGGGTGGGCGTGGCCTGCAAATGACGCCTCTGGCCCACGGGCCACCAGTTTGACACCCCTGCTCTAAACTATGCTTTTTAAGTGAAAAAAATTGCCTAGAATTTCTAAATAACTATATATAAATTAAATTTTGAAACAATAACATCAGAAGATTTCCTTATAGCATTCAGTGAAAACTGGCTTTTATACAGGTAGTCCTTGTATAGCAACTAAAACCTGGTCACTAAGTGAAACCAGAACTGGGCTTATGATTTTACTTCAGCTTGTTTTACTTATCTGCAAAGCTCAGACAGACAAACAGAAATTTTATCTCAGTCACTGACTGATCTGCAAGGATTTTTCCTTTTTTATCACCTTTGTAACTGCAAGCGATTGCTAAATAGGACTATCTCTAAAATTATTTGTTCACAATTGGCTGAAATCCTAAATAAAGAAACAAACAAAAAAAAATCTTAATAGAAAGTAATGCTACTGAACCTAGAGGAATTTATGTCTCTGGAAATTCTCAATCATCCAGATCATGGTCATTCCAAAGGTGTTTTTCAAACGGCAACTGGACTTTCTTAGGGTTTTTTTTCCCTTCTTTTTGAAAACATTTCATTTCTCATCCAAGCAGCTTCTGCAGTTCTTCTGAACTGTTCAGCACAGGTAGTCTTATTTAGCAATCAACTGAAGAAGCTTCTTGGATGAGAAATGAAATGTTTTCAAGAAAAAAAAACCTCTCAGCTTGCTTGGCCACACTTGTGCTGAGGTGCCACAAAGGACTCGAACGCGCTGGAATGCTGGTCAAAGGCAGGTTTATTACAGCTACAAGCCTGGTACAAGACAAACGGAGTTCTACAAATTTAAAGTTGGCCCTGAGAGCTTCCGCCTCTCAGCGCCCATTTTCAAGGCAAGTCCACACCCCCAATCACTCAGGGTCTCGCCCTCTGACTATCACGGCTGTTGGGGGGAAATGTGCTCAGCCGAGCCACTCATTATCCCCTTCCGCGTCATCTTCCTGCGTTGTCTTTCGCCGATCGCCGCAATCAACTTCAGCTGCTTATCACCCACCATCACCGTCCATATCCCGGTTCCTACCCTCGTATCTGGTGTGTTTGCCTCCCACTCTGATCCCCGTCGTATTAGGTTTGTTTTGCTGCCCGCCTGAATCCTCATTAGTTGCAGTTCGTGTGTTGAGCGGAGGACATGGCGGACGCGGCTCGACAAAACCTCTATCCAACTGCCTTTTACAAAGTACCTTTGAGACTAGAACAATTTACTTCTCTCTAAAATGCCTAAGATAATATCACAGCTTTTTAAAATACGTTTGGACACAAAGTATACACTTCTAGAAAAAGTAGTTCCAAAAGACAATGACAACTTTATTATTGTTTTAAATAAGAACAGAAATAGCATTGCAAACAATAAGACATAACAACATGAAGAAATATAATGAATGTCAATTGTTGTATCCTAGACACTGCAATTAGCTACTCACTCCCATAAGGAATACAAATAGTATGCTGGGTTCTAGCTGCAATAAAGCAAAAAAAAAAAAAATAGCAGCTCAGTAAGTTCTTCCTTGCACCCTGTCAGAAAACTGTAATATAAATAACATATTTGACCTGTGAAATTAGTGAATAAAGGCAAAATTAGTCTCATTCAAGAATCAACATAACATTGAAAGATTAAAGGGGAAAAAAGCACACAGATTAAAACAGCACTCCTTAATGTGCAAGAAAAACCAAGCAGGAACTCTGCAGATAATCTAAACCCAGGCCTGGAAACAGAGTCAGATCTTAAGAGATTTCCAGAACCCCAAGAGGATGGGAACAATGCATATTTTCAAGGGGATGTGCCTCCAGAGGGCAGGGGCTGCAAAGCACAGTTCCTCAGTCCCATAAAATGACAAAAATTAATCAGTCAACATGGAGCCTAGGCCACAATCGACTTTATACTAGACTTAGATTATACTCAGAAGCCACTGATACACCAATCTGGCCCTAGGTTCTGCCTCGGTTTACCTTTTCCAATAAACAACCCAAGTTGGAAGGTCATTTAAAAGCAATTTATTAGATTACTTTGATAAAGTAGAGTCTTCCTATAAAAGGGAGAAGAAGACCCATCTTACATTCCCTTTTATAGTTAAGACATCAAAGAAAATGAAAGAGGAAAGGTGATCAGACAGGACAAACTTAACTTTCCTTTTGCCTAGGCAATCAGTTACATGCAGTGAAACAGGTTACTTATTTGCATCCCATGATACCAGACACGTTCATTAAAATGAAGTGTGACAACGGAAGGGGCATAAATTTTAGGATGTTAATAAGCAAAAAAAGGTTGCTTGGAGTTCATGAGACAAACCAGATGCCGATTAGATCTAGTAATCTCTCTCTTATTAAGAGACATTGTCCTGACAAGCTATCAATCAATTCATACAGCAACAGGATAAAAAGTTTTCCCACATTCCAGTCCGTAATGGTTTGATAAACCCTTGTTCCCATTTTAAAAGAGAGAAAAATAAGTCAAATTAAAATACAAAGTAACTATGTTAGTTAAGAATATTGCAAAATCTAGGTCATGTGCTCCTCACCACCTGGCAGCCTAATCAGCTTGAGTAGTAGCTATGATACCTGAATCATACCATAATGAGAAGTATCTATTACTGCTCACACCACTGCATTCTGAACTGGATGTATGTAGCTTCTCTATGGTTTTTAAGAGCAGCCTCAGGTAGAGAACACTGCAGTAGTCCAATCATGTGTTGATGAGGGCGTGAATGCTTGTCTTACATCATTATTTAAAAGGATAAAACAATGAAGAGGGAAATGTAATATACTGTTAGTTTTATGGGGATGAAAAGCTGCATAATATTTTTTTTAAGTCACAGCTGATTCTCCATTTTTATAGCTTCACATTGTGACTGTCAGATGTTGCAACTAAGAAATCTCTCGCTAATTATTCATTAATAACCCATTCCCTTCATTAATAGTGTCCCATTTTATTTATTTTTTCAGTCACATATTTGCATGTTTTCCATTATAGATTTTACAGTAGATTTTCCATCTACTCCCACCATCTGAGAAAAGAGTGCGTAGAAAACACACATACACACAATCCTATGCAATCACCAAGTTCTTATCTTCTCAAACCTGGTCTGCCATATTCAGCTACACCAGTCCTTGAGAGTCATCTCACCTCAATAAATGTGTGGAGGTAACACACATGTGTGTTCAGCAGGGGTGAAATGCTCCCGGTTCGGACCGGATTGCCCGATCCGGTAGCAATGGCGGCGCGTGGTTCGGAGAGCCAGTAGCAAAAATCCCTGTGCCCCACCACCACCATCATGCCCAGCTGAGCCGCACGATCATCAGAGGCTTTTTTTTTTTAACTTTTAAAAACATTTTTTCTACAACCTCTTCCAACGAAAAAAATGCTTTTTAAAGTTAAAAAAAAAGCCTCTGATGATCGCGTGGCTCAGCTGGGATTGTCAGAGGTTTTTCAAAGCATTTTTTTCTGCAACCTCTTGGCCGAAGAGGTGGTAAAAAAAATGCTTTGAAAAGTTTCTGACGATCACAGCTGAGTTGCCTGATCAGCAGAGGCTTTTCAAAGCATTAGAAAAAATGCTTTGAAAAGTTTTAAAAAAAAAAAGTTGGCCACACCCACCCAGTCACATTACCCCCCCCCACACACACACACTAAGCCACGCCCACAGAACCGGTAGTAACAAATTTTACATTTCACCCCTGGTGTTCAGGTATATTATATTTTCCAGAAACTCAAAACTACTATTTTTACAATATAATGGAGAGAATGGGAATGGAGAGTATTATTTAGACAATAACACTTCAAGGATTTGTTACTTTGCTTGTAAGCACTTTGCAATGTGAAAGTTTTGTTTTGCCCAATTAGCGGTTTGTTATCCATTTGCAGAATTTATGACAAATTATTTTCTTTTATGATAAATTACTACCCGGGGGTATTTTTAGTTAAGTACAATTTAATATGCTTGGAGAAGCTTTTTTTCTTTTTTAAAAAAAAAATTATTGTACAGAAAAAGAAATGAATAAGTTGGCCTGTTTTTCTGAACTACTTCATCATATATGTTATGGTCTCACAGATTCTGTTCACTTGGCTTCAGTTAAGCCCACAAAATTTATGTGTGGCCCCTTTATTAAGGAAGTATAAGATTTGGAAGAAAGTGTCACATTTCTATGCCATTTATATATCCTGGCTCTCAAAAAATGTTATTTATATAATTCTCAGCAAAGTTAGTGTTTAATTGATTGAATCATGTATCCAAAGATGGCAGTCACTATTACTAGTAACTTACCATGTACCGTAATTCTCTGAACTTAAAAGTCTCCATTTGAATTAGAACTTATTTCCAGAATCAATATAACTATTAGTAGTAGTAGATCTTCTTGTGCTATTACACCCATTAGGCAGCATGTTCTTTCCAACATTTTCAGTCAGCTACGGTAGATATGGCAAGAATAGACCAATTCCTAGCTTCACCTGGCTATCAAAAAATTATTTTAAAGAATCTCTCAATTTAAAAAAGAAAGTGAAGCAGATATGCTACAAAGCAAAACATCTATTGCTAACATTGTTTTGTTTACAAGCAAGGATCTTAAGAAAATTAAAATTATGTATCACTACAGTCTAATGCTTTATCTGAAAATGGAGCAATTTAAATCAGGGAAAAAAAATCTAACTAAGTTCAGCTTAATAGTAGAAAGTATTGTGGTAGCCAAGAGATGATGATGAAGATGAGCCTCAACTATTAGTCTTGTGGTCCCTGCAGTGGTGGGTTGTCCCCAGTTCGGACTGGTTCATAAGAACTGGTAGTACAACCGGCGGGAGGCCCCACCCACCACCCCAATGTCATCATTGGCGATTTGCGCATTTGCAGAAGCAAGGCGCACGCGATCCCATTGCGAACCGGTAGTAAAGGTAAGTAGAACCCACCCGTGGGTTCTTGGCTATTTGTAAGCCCCCGTTTAGTGACTACAGTTTGGAAGAGGTGTCATAGTAGTCTTCAAATATTTGAAGGGCTGTTACAGGAAAGACTGTGGATTTTTTCTCCATAACTCTCAAAGATAGGACATGGGCCACTGGATGGAAGGTTTACAGAGTGAAATCCAGACTTCAAACAAGGAGGAATTTCCTAACCATGAGACTTACCCTGAGTCAGGAACAGCCTGAATCTGAAGTTTTGAGTGTTCTATCACTGGATATTTTAAACAATTGGTAAGCCATTTGTTGGTGATGGTATGTGGATTCCTACCTGAACAGGGGTTCTATCCAGCAGGTTCTAACAGGTTCTGGAGAACCGGTAGCGGAAATTTTGAGTAGTTCAGAGAACTGGCAAATACCACATCTGGCTGGCCCCAGAGTGGGGAGGGAATGGGGATTTTGCAGGATCCTTCCCCTGGAGTGGGGTAGGAATGGAGATTTTGCAGCATCCTTCCCCTGCCATGCTCACCAAGCCACACCATGCCCATCAAGCCACGCCCACAGAACTGGTAGTAAAAAAAAATTGGATTTCACCACTGGGTTAAACTTTAAGACTTGCAAGGTGATTCATTTGGAAATAGGCCACCTCCCAACCTAGCCTCCAAATTCCAAAATGTCCACCTGACCCCCAAAGGTTGCCAAGTATAATGGGCCCCACAATTTGATCTGAATTGTTCTCCCCTTTAACATTATTTGTTCAAATATAGAGGTTCAGTTTGTTTCACTTATTTTTCTAAAGTGCCCACTGTATTCTCACAGGCGATCAGAGCTAATACACCGGCTCCTGAATCTGATAAACTCCACTCATGGTGAAGAGATTGAGATATTCTTACTAAACGATCAATACCGATTGGCTCAAAGGCAGTAGCAATATTTTTATTAATAGACTTAGCTTGTAGAAACTTTGGTGGCCTCAATGAATCGTCAATTTACATGGTTTCTTCCTTTTATATATGTATGCATTGTTATGTATATACCTATTAATGATGTGCTGTATTTTTAAATTCCGTAACTTAGTCTTAGAATGCAAATAAACAGCTAAATACAGATGATCCTCAACTTACAACAATTCATTTAGTGACAGTTCAGTTAGAACAGCACTGAAAAAAGTGACTTATGACCTTTTTTCACACTTACAACTGTTGCGGCATCCTTATAGTCACATGATCAAAATTTAGACACTTGGCAGCTGACTCATACTTACGACGGTTGCAGTGTCCTGGGGTCAGGTAATTCTCTTTTGTAACCTTCTGACAAGCAAAGTCAATGGGGAAGCCAGGTTCACTTACCAACCGTGTTACTAACTAAACAACCACAGTGATTCACTTAACAACTGTGGCCATCAATGTCGTAAAATGGAGCAAAGCTCACTTAACAAATGTCTCTCTTAGCAACAGAAATTTTGGGCTCCAGTGTGGTCACAAGTCGAGGATTCGCTGTAAAAATAAAACATTTTATTTATTTATTTATATCGATTGATTAAATTTGTTTGCCACTCATTTCACTTCGAAGTGAGGTAAAGGGAGACTGAAGATATTTTTTTTTATTGAAAAAGTTTTAAAAATTTTACATACATTTTCTCCCCCCTCCCCAACCACCCCCCCGACTTCCCAGAGCAAATACAAGATAAAATACAGCTCAAATTCTCTAAGTTAAACTCCATTTCACACTTATCATAATCCTAATCATTAAACAAGTAGATAAAAGGAAAGCAAGTCTTCTTTCTTCTTATTCCATCTAATTCAACAGAATTAATCTCCATTTATAGTTACAGCAGTTAATAAAACAATTAAGCATTACCTAATCAAACCTATCATTACTCAATATAACTAATTAATACTTAACAAATTATTAAGTCTATACGATTTAACAAGATATTTTATAACTTCTTTCATTTAAAACAGAGAAAAAAAACCCAACAACAAAAAAAATAAAGAAACCCTCAATCAAAAAAACCCCAAATTTAAAATAAAATACTATATAAAGTCTTCCATCCTCCATTTTTAAACCATCAAGGTCCAGTTATAGTTAAAACACTTAATAAAAAAAATAATAATAATTTTTTTAATTAAAAAAAGAATATAACAATCAAACCTCTTATTAATTTATCGATACAGATAAAATGTCATTTAATAACTATATCAAACATTTAAATTCTTCATACTAGATTAAACCAGTTGCCAATCTTCTTGTCTTCACATCTTCCAACAGCATATAGAATATCTTCATTTACGTCTACCCACCTAAATAAAAAATTGCTTCTTTATAAACCCCCCCGAGTGACTTTATAATTATATTTGTGATAATATCCATCAAATCCAGTCAAAAATTAGATTAATAGATTCATCAGACGTATTAGGGAAACCACCAGATCACCTGCAATTGCTCTAGATCCATAGTCCTTTTGCCTTATATTTATTACCATCAAACAGGAAACTCCAGTTTACTATATTCAATAAAACTTCTGCGATTACAGTTAGAGCCAGATTTATCACAGTCCTTAATAAAATATTCCAAATCCTTCAAGTCAGGGCATATTTCACAGCCCAGCACACCAGCATTGCTGTGATTTGTTTATTCTTCTCAAAATATTCCAATACAGCTATAGATTGCCTCCTCATCGTCACTCATCACTTGGTTAACTGGCATTAAACTGCTGTCTACTTTTTTTCCCCCAAAAAATTCAAAATCTTTAAACATTTAAACAATACTTTTTAAGGACCATCATCTCATCAAGCAGGGTTATTTTCCAGTTCTCCAGGCTTTCTTCTTTTCCTTTTTGCGAACTTTCTTCTTAACTTTGATCCCTCTGCCTTTTTTAACTCCAGTAAAATTTTGCGGTTTTTGGGATTGGATATTATAAAATTTTTGCAGAAATGTAGCTTCTTCTGGAAACAGCTCTTTAAGTACAGATTGAATTTTATAAAAAAAAATTCGTGTAGCCAAAATTTCATCAACTTCCGAAATTTCTTGCTCCTTATCCTGCTCAGCCTTCATCTTTCTCTCTTCTGTAAGATCTGCTATGATCTGTTGTTGTTTTTTTACATCTCCCAGCTCTTCATTCAATCCCCTACTGCTAGATTGCAACTCAGTATTTCCATGTATTTCATTGTTTCCAGCTTGAGAAGCTTGAAATATAGTATCAATTCTTTTCAATAAAGCAGAGGTAATTGAACTCAAAGCTTCCTCAAAATCAGACCATTGAGGGTTAATTAACCCTCCTTTGCTTTCTTTGCTTTCAAAAAGACCAGCCATCTTGCCCCCCTTCTTCCTTCCCTTCCAGAAGGACAGGGAAAAAAAGGAAAAAAGAAAGAGTTTCAAGAAGAAAAAAGGAAAAAAAAAGACCTTTTAATTTGTATTGCTGCTTGAGTTATTATTATTACATCCTTTCTTATTTCATCCACTTTTCAAAAAGGAGTTTTACGTTTCAAACAGGGGCTTATCAATAATTACTTTTAACTTTCACTTCTTCATGCCCCGTTGAAACTCAAACGCCATCTTGCTTTCACTTTCCACTTAGGAAAAATCT
Source organism: Ptyas mucosa (assembly GCA_012654045.1). NCBI lineage: Eukaryota > Metazoa > Chordata > Lepidosauria > Squamata > Colubridae > Ptyas > Ptyas mucosa. The sequence continues at coordinate 479,011 of WNWU01000043.1, read as the reverse complement.
TTTAAAGAAAGTAAATCCCTGGAGTTAAAAAAAAAAAAAATACTTGCTGTTTCCTTCGTGCAACTTGTGCTCCGCCAGCTTGGTTCAAGAAGTATTTGTTTAAAGTTGTTTAATGGGGTGGCCACGGCATCTAGTTCTGACAGGGAAAAACTTCCTCGTCAGAAGCATCCCAGGTCCGGAGCTTTGACAGGCTTCACGGGGAGCTCTCATCTTCGAGCACCAGATTATTAGCAAAATCTGGTGCTCTTAGGGAGCTCTACCCCACCCGTCTGCTCTCCTTCCCCCCTTCTTCCTGGGGGGAAGGATTCCAAACGGCAAGACAGCCGATTTTCGCTGTTCTTGCGATTCTACGGAGTCTGGGGCTGGCGCTTCGCGAAGAAGCGTCTGGCGATGCCGGCGGCTCAACCGGAAGTCAGGAGACTGAAGATATTAATTGAATTCTGGAATTTGTAGTCTGACGTTCTAATCCAGGGGTGTCAAACCTCATTTCATTGAGGGCTACATCAGGGTTGTGTTTAACCTTGGGGGGGGACAGGGATGTGTGGCCAGGGGGCATGGCGAGTTCGTTGTTACTCATGTCGGGGGTGCCTGTGGTGACCCGAGCACTCTGCCAGCGAAAATGGGCTCCTGAGCTCTGTTTTCAGCTGTGAAAGCTTCCTGTAACCCTCTGCCAGCGAAAACAGAACTCAGGTGGGCCACATGTGGCTCTCCTGAGCTCCATTTCCGCTGGCAGAAGCACTGCAGGATGATCCTTTGTTGTTTCCAGGGCGGCCCTGTGGGCCAGATCGAAGCATCCCATGGGCCAGATCCTGCTTGTGGGCCAGGGGTAGGTTCTAAATTTTTTTACTACTGGTTCTGTGGGTGTGGCTTATTTTGTGGGCGTGGCTTGATGGTCATGTGACAATTATTTAAGATTTAGCAGAGGTACTGGTCTTCCAGGCTTTTAACTGCTTGCAGAGCTGTACCGATCTACCCATTTATTTTTGCAGGCACTGATCTACTCATGTATTTTTGCAGGCATTGGTCTACTCATTTGTTTTCTTTTACCACTGATCAGCTGTAGGGTGCCCTTTGAAGCCCCGTGGCAAGAGTTTAAACAGTTTTTTTCCCTCTAGCCATCAGCTGGGAGTCAGGAGGCAGCAACAGATTAGAGGTGGGGCCAAATAAAAGGTAAGAATAACGCGGGAGGTGGGGGGTGGGAGGCCCGGGGGGGGGGGGGCCCCAGGGGGGGCGGAGGGGCAGAACAGGTTCGGTGACATCATATCGTCACCACTACCAGCTCGGGAGAACCGGGCCGAACCGGGAGGAACCCACCACTGTTGTGGGCCTTGAGTTTGACACCCCTGTACTAACTGAATGGGGAGGAAAGTTCTATATTTGGGGAAATGAAAAAAAAATCCATCAGGAAAAGCTAAACATAACAGCAAGAAAATGACATTGCTTATTTTGGAAAACGAAATTCAGAATCTTGGCTGCAACCAAGAATCTCCCTGTGCCTCCATGTCCGTATGTCCTGTTTTATTTATATTTCTTTGTATAATATCTTTCAGTGGAATTTAAAGTGCACAGAGTAAACGTTTCACTAGCAGGAAAACTGACAAGGTTATCAGACTTTGAAAGAGAAATTGGCTTCAGGAATGTCAGAATTGTATTCCACAGTTTGTGGAGCATTTATATTTTTAAACAAAGTACCATATGCTATTCAAATATCTTTTGAATAAAAGATTCTTTCCATAATGCACACAGCATGGATTTCTTGCTGTCTGAACAGAGTAATACTCCAGAGGCTTCAATTCTCATTTTATTTTAAAAAATATTTTTTCCTGACTTGGTCCTGCAAGGAAAGCTGTATTAAGGCAACTTTTCATAACCCATTGACCTTAAGATGCTTTTGACTACAATTTCCATCATCCCCATACTCAGCATGGCCAGTGACAGCAAGTCGTCAATCATTTATTCTTCTACTGTGTGTTAAATTAGAGTCAATTTAAACTTAAATTAACCTGATTTTATTGAGTTATTTTAACAGCATGCAATAATAAGATTGTATTTGCAGCTCAAACTCAGTATCTCCCTTTTTATTATTATCAAAACTAATAACAATCCCTTTCTCCTTGCAGCTTCCCCATTAATCGAATGTTTCCCTCTTCTTTCTTTTAAGATATACACATTATAGTGTGTAATACTATATATAGTGTTTAACCCCTAAGGTTTGGATCTAGGCTTGTTTATTCATGAATTGTGCAAAATAATTCCTTGCTTCCTTTCTCTTTTGTTGTGGCAGTGTACTGTATCTAAACTTTCTATTCTTATTTTAGAATTCTTTATTCTGAGATTCCTCCCACATGCTGCATAAGTTGAAGTCCAACACAACTGTTCCTTCTGCCTCTATGGTTTAACCTGAATTGATTTCATATATTCCATCTTTTCTTCCATCTTTCATACCTTTAAAATATGTGGCATAAAGTAACACACACACATATGCATACAACACAAATCAACTACTTTGTTTGCTGGTCTCTCTCTCTCTCTCTCTCCTTCTCCCTCCCTCTCTCCTAGCTACAGTGGTACCTTTGTACTCATCCTTAATTGGCTCCAGGAGGCATGATGAGTATCAAAAATGATGAGTACCAAACAAATTTTTCCCATAAGGAAAAATTGAGTGAGTCACAAGGCAGCTGACACTGACAAGTTCCAGCTTATGTGTTGAGTACCGAACAATGAGTACTAGGACAAAATTTTCATGTCCAAATTTTCATGTTCTTGTTTCATTGAGTACCAAATTCAATGAGTTTCAAAGCAGTTGAGTACCAAGGTACCACTGTATCTGTCTTTCTGTCTGACTACCTATTCATCCATCCATCCATTTCTTCATCAGCCATACAGACGCACTCATATTCATATATGTAAAATAGGTCTGGGAACAAAATATACTTTCTGTCTTTTTTTTCCTTTTTGCATGAAATTTTCTGTTGTCCATGGCCACCCCCTAGCCTTCTCTGGCCTCCGTGTTCAGTCACTGCCAGTCAGCTGAGATGATCCTAAGAAATACCACGTCTTTGCTGGGATTAGGTGCACGTGGAAACACAACCACAATAAAAATAATGCCAATGCTGTTCATAAGTGACATGAAGCTCTCGTGCAAGAGGAATATCAGTGTAAACTCTGTCTCTGTGTTACATCGGGAAAGCAGTACTCAGGTTTAAGCTGATTTTCTTTCATTAAAAAAAAACTCCACAGGTTTTATCCAGTTTATTTTCCTGACATACTTTCATAACTAACATTTTAAATGTAAATCTTTTTTAAAAAATCTCCTCAGTGTTTGTGTGTGTGTGTGTGTGAGAGAGTGGTGGGTTGCTACCGGTTTGCCCCGTTTTGGGCGAAACGGTAGTAGCAGTGGCAGGAGGCTCCGCCCAACCACCCAGACGTCATCAAATACGCTCTGCGTGTGAGTGAACCGATAGCAAAGGTAAGTGAAACTCACCACTATGTGTGTGTGTGTATTTATATAAAATATTATATAATTTTATATTAAATGGAATATAAAATTTCCTTTTTTTCAGCATAAATTTCCATGACATAAGCAGCATTCCCATACAATAATTAACCTTTATCTACAATTTTTTATAAATAGAAATAGCAACAATAAGTGGAACGTTCCTGTGTTGCTTTTAAATGCATTTTCCATAATTAAATACTTTGCATAGATTTTTGATTGGAGAAAGATTAAAGTGTCCTGCCAGTTCTGTTCCCTCCAATCAACAAAATTTATTTTGACAGATCTCACATCCATTCTCTCCCATAAAAAACTGTTGTGGGTTTTTTACACACACACACACACACACACACACACACACACACACTTTACAATCATTTGGAGGTTATGTTTCTAGAATTTTCCCATTATATTAATTTCATCTTGGATGTAATTATATGTATAATTTTTAATCTTTTGAAATTCCCCCTTTTTGTTAGGAGGTTCAAATTTCTCAAATATAGCATCCCTTGATTAGAAAAAAAAACAAATTAACACAACCATAAAATGGCATTTTTAAAATAAATATTCTACTTATTAAATGCATTCATAGAATTAGGAAAGAAATCTGGGAAATGGAAGAAGATCTAAGGTGACTCAATTTCTTTATCAAAACTTTGATGAGTCCAATTAAAATAACATTGGCTCTAAGTTACAAGACTTCTATGCAAGTCAAATTGGGTTCAGTTAGGGATATGGATTTATATAAATATATTTGATACAGCAGGATTAACTGTGGTTTATTGTCATGTATAATTCAGTATGACTTGATATGCTATGCTTAGAATATTAATAGAATATTAATGGGGAATTTCTAGATTCCCCATGATCTCATCACATCTGGCTCTTTCTGGCCAAAATTTCAACATATGTCCAAAGATTTTGCAGCATGTTGAAGTTTGAATGCTACAAAGATTAGTAAATGATATAGAGAATCTTTGAATGTTGGATTTAAAAAGTAGTAAAAAAAAGGGTACTATACACTGTGCTAGCATTAAGATTGCTAGCATGAAGATTGTTCATCCTATGGAACTTATTTTTTAATATGTCAGAGTCTTTTGCATTCTACATCACTCAGACATATTTATCTCTGGAAATCAGGAACTAAGTGGGGAATTTATAAAATCATAGAGCTAGAAAGGGAACAACCCGTTAAATCCAACCTCTTATTCAGTACAGGAATCCAGACTAAAACATTCTGAATAGATGACTGTCCAGGTTCTCCTTAAAGGCATCAAGTGATGGAGAATCCACTATTTCTCAGGACAATTGATTCTACTGTCAAACTGCTCTGCTGTCAGAAAGCTTTTTCTAAACTGTCAGTCAGACTAGGCCTTTTGGCAACTTAAATCAATTATTTCATGCCCTCCTTTCAGGAAAAATGGGCACTAAGCATTGACCATTTGGTGTGTGACCTCCTTTCAGGTATTTGAAAAATGCTATTATATCTATCTTCAGCCTTTTCATCTCTTTCCTTCCACCTCTCTTCATTGCATTTTGTTTCAAGTCCTCTGCTCACCCTTCTTACCCTCTTGTTATCTTGTTTTAATTTCACTGTGTGTGGGAGTTTTGTGTTTTGTTATAAAATGCGGGTGCCTTGAGCACCACAATGCCACAATGCTAAAAAAAGAATTTGACCAAAACATAATAAAATGGATAATTCCTTTAATTTGATAACTATTCTTCTGTTGATGTCACTTTACACAAAGTAGATCGAAGGGCGTATTCATATTTAATTTGAATCAGCTCTTGTTCCGAGATCTTGAACCCAAATTACATTTTGAACAGTGAGAGGGTGCTAAAGGTTAATGCTACATACTGAGTAATTGAACTGTTTCAAATTATGTCAGAAATATCTTCCCCCATTCCCACTTTATGGAAAATATATAACATCAGGTTTCGTTATTTTCATTTGGTGGCTAAAATTTGCAATGTCAAAGCAATTCTAAACCCACCTGCTTGGAAGTGCGTTCAGTAGAATTATATTGGAATGATTGACTGATATTAAAATTGTCTAGCCCCTACCTTTTCATCATAACTGACTTCCAAGGCAATGTCCAAGAAATTAAATCCATGGCACTATGTAAGCCCATAAAGCATACAAACCAATTGTCAGAAAAAGAGCAAAAGATTCATCAAAAGCCTGAGACACAGAAAAATAATTTTAGATGCTGGCTGAACAAGAGAATATTAAATATTTCAAGGAAGGCAAGGACCCTGATAAACTACCCACTTCCCTTTTGAAAGGTGGGGGGACCTAGGAAAGGAGCTTCAGAGGTGTTCATGTGCAGGAAGGATCAGTCAATGCTATTGAGAAGGTAAAAATGGAATGGGGATTGAAGTTCACATTACATTCTTGCTTGAATCTCTGCACACAGTTCAAGAAACGTAAGGATCTTTTCAATTAAAACTTCAAGGAACACCATCATCTTTCCCCATTTTTTGGAAGAGAACAAATGATAGTTGTGCCTCATTCCCAAATACTCATAAAAAATGATATGATTGTATCATTTACACTGGAAGAAGATTTTCTGGGACAGATGGATGTAGGTGTACGTTGATATGTGTGCATGTCTCTCACTGCGGGTACAGTATTCTTTGCCCAAATAAGCCTACTTTGCTTTTTACATTCATGCCTGATGTTGCATTACATTTGAAGTACAGCTGGAGTTTAGAAGGAATGCTTGAATTAGCTGGGTTTGACTTCCCACAAGTAGAATGTTACCTGTGAGCCGCTGGAGTTGAAACTAGTCACGAGTCAGTCCCAAATTACTCAATACAATGTTCTCTCTCCCACGACTAGATTCAATCTAGTTTGCTTTGAAATTTGCCAAGAAGGTCCTGCTAATTTTACATTCTATGGGCAGGTTTTAGAAGGACTAGGGGTGACATGATAGCAGTAGTGTGTTGCTCCCGATTCAGCCCGATCCGGGCGAGCCAGTAATGGTGATGATGTGACATCAGCGAACTGGTTCTCTATGACTGGGAGCTGGGGCCTTCCACCCACCCCCACGGTATACCTACCTTTATTTGTCGTTTTTTAGCGCAGGTGATAGGCACGGCAGAGTGGATTGCTGTGCCTCAGCTGGGCAGAAATCTAATGCGCTTGCGTGGAGCGCAAGTTCAGTGCATGTGCGATCGAAGCGAGTACGCATGCGGCGATTGTGCGCAAAGCATGTGTGGGAAGAGAACCGGTGGTAACACCGGTTGGAACCCATCACTGCATGATAGCAATATTCCAGTATTTGACAGGCTACCATAAAAAAAGAGGGTATCAACTTATTTTCCAAAGCACCAGAAGCAAGAAAGAAATAATGGATGGAAACTAATCAAGGAGAGAAGCAACCTGGAATTAAGGAGAAACTTTCTAACAATGAAGACAATTAAGCAGTGGAACAGCTTGCCTTCAGAAGTTGTGGGTGCTTCATCACTGGAGGTTTTTAAGAAAAGACTGGACAGCCACCTATCTGAAATGGTATAGGGCTGTGATGGCGAACCTATGGCACGTGTGCCACAGGTGGCACACGGAGCCATATCTGTGGGCACATGAGCATTGCCCTAGCTCAGCTCCAGCATGCATGTGTGTGCTGGACAGCTGACTTTTGGGCCTTTCAGGCCCACCGGAAGTCAGGAAACAGGCCATTTCCGGCCTCTGGGGGGTGGGGTGAGATGGGGGAAGGCTGTTTTCACCCTCCCTAGGCTCCTAGAAAGCCTCTGGAGCCTGGGGAGGGCAAAAAGCAGGCCCACTGTGCCATTGTGTGCCAAAAGCTGGAAGAGCACAGAGGGGTCATGCGTGCATGCATGGGGGTGGACTGCATTGAATTATGGGTGTGGGCACGCAGGCATGTGACCCTCCTGCGCTCCCCCCCACTTTTGGCACACGACGGCCAAAAGGTTAGCATCACTGGTATAGGGTCTCCTGCTTGAGCAGGGTGTTGGACTGGAACACCTTCAAGATCCCTTCCAGCTCTGTTTGAGGAATGAAGTGTGAATTACCTCTAATTTTTCTAATACATCCCGTGGCAGAGCAGGGCGGCATCTTGGAAGTTGAAATCAAAACAGGCATGCAGTGTCAGCATGCATACAAAAGGGATGGAGTTTGCATCTGAATCTTGGGTCCCTTATCTTGCCTCTTTTGATACACTTACATCCTGGCAGAATCTGCTGATGGGACAAACACCTTGGGCGAGAATGCCTTATGTCAGCTGTAACTTCAACAACTGTTCAACATGGCCTGTTTAGGAGCCTGAGTGGTGTAGCAGATTAATGCCTCCTATTAAGGCAGCGTTTAACATCCAGCTGCCTGCAATTACTGCGAGTTCTAATCTCACCAGGCTCAAGGTTGACTCAGACTTCCATCCTTTCTAAGGTAGGTGAAATGAGGACCCAGATTGTGGGGGCAATAAGCTGACTTTGTATAAATATACAAAAGTATGAAGGCTATTGCTTAACGCATTGTAAGCCGCTCTGAGTCTCCGGAGAAGGGCGGCATATAAATATAAATTTTTAAAAAAGGCCTGTTTATTATGAAAATGTTATTGGTTATTCCAATGCAGCCTCCAATCAGTTAATACTGACTGTATTCATCTGAAGTCAGAAATTTCTGCCCATTTCCAATATTTGTTCATGCATTTTTAAAACCAGAGCAGAAATAACTTGCATCTTCATTAATCAAATAACTTAAAAACAAAACACCACGTGTTTATATATTATTTTTCTGGAGGAAAAAAATATTTTGAAATTTATATTTCAAATATAATTTTCAAAATTATAAGAATAATAGAAAATGCACAATAAGACTGTGATTAAATGAACAGCAATATACACCAAGACGTTTTCCCTAAATGGCTTTCATAGTTGCCACAAAAAGCTACTGTTTTATTCAAGGCCCTGTTTTAATTAATATATGAGCGCTTAATAATTTCAGCAGGAAAAAATACATATAAATATTTGGACTTGGATAATTTCTTCCGGAGTCCTACTATTTAGAAAATATAACCCCTGAAATTCTAATTAAATTTCAGCTAATACAAGAAATATTAGTTATAATGGTTAACAGCTAATCGAGTTCTCAATTAGAATCATGACAAAATGTTTTTTTAATTGAAAAGGTCTTTCCACTCATGGTAAAGAGAATGAGAGTACAAAATTTAACATTTTTATCAGAATGAAGAAATGGACAGCATAACATTGCTATACCATCTTTTTCCCCTTATAGATAGGCAAGCAGAATGGCAATGCACTTACCAAGGAGGCAAGATTTCTCTTATCCATTGTACACCCTTGCCCCTGGCAGAAGCTTATGAAAATGTGTGTCGGTTCCAATAAATTCTTCTGGAAACACAAAGGAGGGAAAAAAATGATATTTCCCACACATGCATCAGACACAACATACTATTACCTGTCTCCTTCTGTGAGTTTTCAAATCTCTGGATAGAGAACAACAACAAAGATGATTAGGGGACTGGAGGCTAAAACCAGGGATGAAATCCAGCAGATTCTGACAGGTTCTGGAGAACCGGTAGCGGAAATTTTGAGTAGTTTGGAGAACTGGTAAATACCACCTCTGGCTGGCCCCAGGGTGGGAATGGGGATTTTGCAGTATCCTTCCATTGCCACGCCAAGCAAGCCATGCCCACAGAACTGGTAGGAAAAAAAATTGGATTTCATCACTGACTAAAAAAATATAAAGAACAGTTGCAGGAATTGGGTATGTCTAGTGAAAAGAAGGACTAAAGGTGACATGATAGCAGTGTTCGAATATCTCAGGGGCTGCCACACAGAAGAGGGGGTCAAGCTATTCTCCAAAGCACCTGACGACAGGACAAGCAGCAATGAATGGAAACTAATCAGGGAGAGAACCAACCTAGAACTAAGGAGAAATTTCCTGCAGTCAGAACAATTAATCAGCAGAACTTGCCTCCAGAAATTGTGGATGCTCCAAGAGTGGTGATTTTTAGGAAGAGAGTGGACAGCCATTTGTCTGAAATGGTATAGGTCCGTGATGGCGAAGCTATGGCACATGTGCCGCAGGTGGCACGCGTAGCCATATCAGTGGGCACACGAGCTCAGTTCCGGCACGCATGTGTGCGCTGATTTATGGGCCAGCTGATTTATGGGTCTTCTGGGCCCCCCAGAAGTAGGGAAACAGGACCTGGGGTGGGGGGGTGGGGAAGGCCTGTTTTTCATTTCTCATCTGGCTCCAGGGCCTCTCTAGGAGTCTGGGGAGGTGAAAACATCCTTCCCCGCCCCGCCAGAGGTCCTTCGGAGGCCAAAAATGGCCTGTTGTCAAACGGGCCATTTTTGGCCTTTGGAGGACCTCCGGGGGGATAGAGAAGTCTGTTTTCTCCCTCCCCAGACTCCTAGAGAGGCCCTGGAACCAGGTGAGAAGGAAAAACGGGTCTACCGGGCCATCGCATACCAGGAGCGGGGGAACATGCGCACATGCACGGGGTGGGGCATATATAATTATGGGTGTGGGCACGGGCGTGCGTGACCCTACCCTCACCCCTCCTGGCACGTGATGGCAAAAAGGTTAGCCATCACTGGTATAGGGTTTCCTGCCTGAGAAGGGGGTTGGACTAGAAGACCTTCAAGATTTCTTCCAACTCTGTTATTCTGTTACTCTGGATAGGTTTAGTCAATGCAAGGTCACATTTCCTTTGTATATCTGCAAGAAGATGGCAAACACAAATTTATTTATTTGTTTATTTATTTATTGTTAATTTTTTAAAAAATTTGATTTATATGCCGCCCTTCTCCGGAGACTCAGGGGGCCTTACAATGTGCTAAGCAATAGCCTTCATACTTTTGTATATTTTATACAAAGTCAGCTTATTGCCCTCACAAACTGGGTCCTCAATTTACCTACTTTAGAAAGGATGGAAGGCTGAGTCAACCTTGAGCCTGTTGAGATTCGAACTTGCAGTAATTGCAGGCAGCTGGTGTTAATAACAGTGTGCTTTAGTCCACTGTACTACCAAGGCTCTTTTTTATTTGCTGCTTATCTCGACGTGGGGTTACTCTAATCTAGGCAGATTACAACACATGACAAAACCCCTCTCCATTTTGACATGCACTGCATCTGGATCTATCTTTTCCTCTATTATTTGTGCTCTATTATTTAAGAGGAGACCTATTCTGTGAATTTAGGAAATTTCTGGATGCACATGATGAACTTTGATAGCCGAAGGTAAACGGTAAATTGGTTCACAGTTTTCTCTGAAATGCAAACTGAAAAAAGGAGATGGCATTTTCGAGGTTTTTCAAATTCAGCCATTTTTATTCCGGCGTATAATGAACATTAACTTTAAGTCACTGGCGAAAAGGAAGCCTACAAATGAATTCAGGAGGTCATTACATATCTTTATCAATGTTTCACTTTCATTAGAATCATAGAAGCAAATGGTGACATCGGAAAATGTAAATTGAAAACAAATTTATAAAATAACTTGGAGTTAGGATGGTTTATTTTCTGAAATATTGGCTTTAATCAGGAAAAGAAAGAAAGGCAGGATAAGATTCAACTAATATTCAACACTTTCAAATTCCTTTTTTTCAGTTAAAGGATAGTGCTGTACATCCTCATTAACTTTCTTATTTAAATTAATTAGTCCTTTTCTCTATGTGTTCCAGGACAGATTTTTCATTTCAGCAACAATGTGAGAAAACCTTGTGCTGCTTTGTGATATTTTAGAGAATAATTATCTCTAAATTGCATTGTGCGGTGCTAGAAAATCTCACTAAAGCCAGTGAATACATCACCTATTTTTTGAAATACAGGGAGTCCTTGACTTATAACCATTCATTTAGTGTTTGTTCAAAATTACAACAGTACTTATGACAATTTTTTCACATTTACAACCATGGCAGTATCCCTATGGTCACGTGATCAAAATTTGGATGCTTGGCAACTGGCTCATATTTATGATGGTTGCAGGGTCCCGAGATCATGCGATCACCTTTTGTGACAAGCAAAGTCAAAGGGGAAACCTGATTCATGTTACAATCGTATTACTAACTAAATAACTTCAATGATTCACTAAATAACTGTCACAAGAAAGGTCATTAAAAAGGGCAAAGCTCTCTTAACAGTTAACTGCAGTTCGGCAGTTCGAGTCTCACCAGCTCAAGGTTGACTCAGCTTTCCATCCTTCCAAAGTCGCTAAAAATGAGGACCTAGATTGCTGGGGGCAATATGCTGACTCTGTAAAACCGCTTAGAGAGTAAAGCACTGAGAGTAAAGCACTGTGAAGCAGTATATAAGTCTAAGTGCTATTGCTAAGTCTAAGTGCTATTAGCAACAGTCTCACTTAGCAACTGAAATTTTGGCTCAGTTGTGGTTGTAAGTCGAGGAGTACCTGTACATCAGGGGTGGGTTCTAAAATGTTTTACTACCGGTTCTGTGGGTGTGGCTTATTTTGTGGGCGTGGCTTGATGGTCAAGTGACAATTATTTAGGATTTAGCAGAGGTACTGGTCTACCAGGCTTTTAACTGCTTGCAGAGCTGTACCAATCTACCCATTTATTTTTGCAGGCACTGGTCTATTCATGTATTTTTGCAGGCACTGATCTACTCATGTATTTTTGCAGGCACTGGCCTACCCATTTATTTTTGCAGGCACTGGCCTACTCATGTATTTTTGCAGGCACTGGTCTACTCATTTGTTTTCTTTTAACACTGATCAGCTGTAGGGCGGCCCTTTGAAGCCCCGCAGCAAGAGTTTAAACAGTTTTTTTCCCTCTAGCCATCAGCTAGGACTCAGGAAGCAGCAATAGATTGGGGGTGGGGCCAAATAAGAGGTAAGAATAACGTGGGGGTGGGGGGGGCGTGGGGAGGTGGGGGGGCAGACGTCATATCATCACCGCTACCGGCTCGGGAGAACCGGGCTGAACCGGGAGGAACCCACCACTGCTGTACATACAATGGCAAAGTTAAGATTAAGCTATTGAGAAGCACATCATGCCATCATATGACACACATTATTGCACACTGCTCTTTCAACTGAGGGGTTTCCAATTTGAGGGGTCCTTGGTGCTCTCTGAGCTTGGCTGTTTTCTTGCAGACATTTCATTACCCAAACTAAGTAACATCATCAGTGCTAGTCTAGCACAACGCTAGCAGCAATGATGTTACCCAGTTTGAATAATGAAAAGTCTGCAAGAAAACAGCCAAGCTCAAAGAGCACCAAGGACCCCCTCATTTCAACCACGAGCTACAAATATTCTCCTTTATTGTTTCCAATTTATTATGTCACTTGGAATGAAACATCCATGATTTCAGACGGCCAAAAATCAGTCTTGGTAGCCCAGGTTGGTCACAAGGTCACAAAGATTGTGGTTTTGGGATCACACAGGATAGTTCAGAGAAGGGGTAAAATCCAGCAGGTTCTGACAGGTTCTGGAGAACCGGTAGCAGAAATTTTGAGTAGTTCAGAGAACCGGCAGCGGAAATTTTGAGTAGTTCGGAGAACCGGCAAAAAGTGGGAAGGGAATGGGAATTTTGCAGTGCCCTTCCCCTGGAGTCGGGTGGGAATGGAGAATTTTGCAGTGCCCTTCCCCTGCCACGCCCACCAAGCCATACCACGTCCACCAAGCCACACCCACATACCACACCCACCAAGCCACGCCCACGGTAGTAAAAAAAATTGAATTTCACCACTGGTTCAGAGAAAATGGCAAAGTACAATGTGAAGTTGTATGTGAAACATCTGCTAATAATCTGCTTCAGATTATTAATCACATAAATTTCCATTACCTATATTTAGTGGCATGTTTATCTATTTGCATTCTTGATTCCAATTAGGATCAATGGCTATTAGCCTCGATGCAATATGTATGACTGGCTCTGAAGGCCATCTGCTGAGAAATGAGTGAGCTTCTTAGGAGGGCTTAGCAGAGCATTACTTCCATTCTCATGTTCAGTTAATAGATTTCATTTTTTATAAATGGGATATACCTGAACTCTATGTAGCCCTGTAGTAGAGGCATATACCCAGCTCAACTATATATAATAAGCACAGGTATATAAAGACCACTAATGAAAGGCATGTGTCAGCTACTAATATATTTGTGCCTATGTGGCTCTGTATGGTGAGATGAGATTTTATATACCGTATATACTCGAGTATAAGCCGACCCGAATATAAGCCGACCCCCCCCCAATTTTACCCCCCAAAACTGGGAAAACTCATTGACTCGAGTATAAGCCGGGGGTGGGAAATGCAGCGGCTACTGGTAAATTTCAAAATAAAAAAAGACTGGTCAAAAGTGCGAGGACCTGTCAGAAATCACTTTTTTCAGCCCTCTGGGTAGTCCTTTTGTGCATATGGACTACTCAGAGGGCTGAAAAAGTTATTTTTGACTGGTCCTCGCACTTGTGACCAGTCCTCAAACTTATGACTGTCCTCACATTTTACATTTTTGCCCTATCTTGTCACCAGGGTAAAGAGAAGCAGTTGTGAAATGAGTGACATGGTTTTAAGAATGCTGCACGGGCATAAATGTGAGGATGGTCATAAGTGTGAGGACCAGTCAGAATTGTGAGGACCTGTCAGAAATGACTTTTTTCAGCCCTCTGAGTAGTCCCTATACACATATATCACATGACCAGCTAGCCATGCCCACCCAGTCACTGGCTTGATCTAATTTCAGGCAAGTTGAAGCCTCTGTTAAGAGATACCAGGGCTGGGCAAATGTGGCCCTTTTACAACCTGTGGACTTCAACTCCCAGAATTCCTGAGACAGCCAAGCTGGGAGAACCCACTAGCTAGCAGCCAATTACAAGAAGTCTAGCTAGCAGCCAATTACAATCAGCTCTCAACTCAAGGTCAGTGCACATGGGATCTCCCTAAACGTGAGGATTTCTTTGTTTCTTTCTCCCTTTAAGCCCCCCCCAGCCCGTTTTTGCTTCCAGGGGGCTGCAGAGAGTCTTGCTAGGCACCCCCCACATGCCCCTAGCAAGCCTTGGGAGCCAGTTACAGGGAAAAAGTCATTTTTTTTGTGACCCGAATATAAGCCGAGGGGGTGTTTTTCAGCCTGAAAAATGGGCTGAAAAACTCGGCTTATATTCGAGTATATACGGTATGTTGTGAGAAGTTTTATATCCCGATATATTTTATTCTTTATACTGTTTCCATCTTCCTTTAAAATTTGAACAGAATCCACAATGGTCTGAGAATCAGTGTCTCCACTGGATAATTGACAGTCAAGCTGAAACTAAGTTAATCAACTAAAATTAGCAAACTTCCTTAAACCCCCCAAATAGGTTACCCAGACCTAATCCACATATCAAAGGATAAGGTCTGCAAACACAACACAGTCAATTAAATTAGGTTTCCCAGAGGAACTGCATGTTCACAAGAACACACACACACACACACCCCTTTCAAATGTCACCCTAAAATCAGCACGTAGACACTTCACCCCAACAAGCTCCCCCTATAAAAATCTGCTTCTGTACCCCATTTCTCTGCAGCCTGCCCATAAAGGAAAACTCTTTTGCTTTTAGGAATAAATATTTCTTCTTTCCTCCTGGCTGTCTGGATCTCATTTTTATTTATTCTTGCGCAGCCCCGGCTCAACTTGGAACCCCAAAATTATCCTTCTGATGTTTTGGACCATGATATGTCTTGTAGATGTTGCTGATGATGCTAAGAGTAAGGTGTCTACTCTCCATTCACACTGTCTGTGACCTGCAGCTGGACAAACCATTTGAAAACAAGTCTGCCTGTATTTATTATGACGCACTGCCGCTTTGATTTCTTTTTCTGGGATAGAAATCAGGCCACGGTGACTGCAATTTATCTTCCCTTATTCACAAAACATTACTTCAAACTGTATATAAAAAGATTACCTCATTGAAACAATAACAATGGCCTGATGTCAAGAGTACAAAAATCAGGCTCCGCTCAGCTTTATAATTACGCAAATCACTCATTTTACATTCCACTATATCAATTGCTTGAAATTGGCAAGAAATTGCGGAAACAAAAACCCGGATCCTAGTACGTACCTTATCAACTTTATGAGAAGGCTGAAGAGAAAACCTGGCTGATTTTCTGCAGTTAATCTCTTGAACCTGTATGTTGAAATGAGACTTGGCACACAAATTCTGAGGAGAAACAGTTTGTCAAAATGGAAACTATTTTCTTCAAAATGCTAAGGTGGGATCCCCAATCAAAGATACCGGAGCCGTTCTATAAAAGTGAATGAAGCAGCAGGATACACATCTCAGCTTTTTAAAAGGAGAAAACTGCTGTATTATTACAATGAAAGAATATATTTGAAGATTGTAGAACACAGACTGCAGGAAAAACCCAGTTTGAAACTAATGTTCTTTACCTATTTCAATATAGGTAGTTACACTGTAATATTAATAATGAGTGAGTCTTTGGAATTATACTTTAGAACTCTTAAGCAAAAAAATTGAATTTTGCTGGATATTTCAAAAACCAATATTTTTGACACAGATTCACGTAGTTTCTAAATCTTATCTCAGAGGTAAAGCTTGTCAAAATGTTTGCCTATTTTGAAATGATAGTTACCGGTAAGTTTTTCTTCCAAGCTATCTTCTCATCATACAATACATGTAATTGTTTTTTAGGTTCCCGTGGAAATCTTTGTGTAATACTTGAAAGGAAGCTAATTATTCTTTTGACACGTTTTATGACTTTTAGAGAACACTGTTACCAACCAGAACACAGTAGTGCATAACTTCATGTTCTTATCTGAAGTTTGCCAAATCTCCTAGGCTAGCCAATGGGGAAAAAATTAATTAAACCTCTTATTATACTCCTTGGTTTTAAAACAAAACTTATCCCAAATCTTCAAGTAAACAATTCAAGATCAGAATATATCTGATTTCTAACTCTTGCGTGCTAGTGTGCCGGTTTTATGTGAGAGATAAAAGTCGCTTTTTGGCATGACTGAAGTTGAAGGAAAGTCAAAATAAAACATCATGAACAATTGAGATAGGGATAGAGAGCTCCATCTGTTTCCATATCAGCTTCTCATAAATTGGTTCATATTTTATTTTTTCTTATTTTCTGCATTAATCTGCATTAAAAGCAACTCCCTCTGAACATTCACATTTAAATTTGCATTCTAAATATAGTTATTGATATTTTTCTCTCAGAATATGGATTTCTAAATGTATTAGAGCCTAAAAATAAATATTTACATATGTATGATGTCATTTTTAGCCTTGCAGAATTCAGGAAAAAATATCTAATGCTGATTAATGTATTGGCATCTCCACACTAGAATGAGCCTATGACTTTGAACTGGAATTTGCAAGGAATTGATTCCTATTCCTTCAGATGAGTTTTCTTTACTTTCTATAATATAATAGCAATAGCACTTAGACTTACATACTGCTTCACAGTGCTTTTACAGCCCTCTCTAAGCAGTTTAGAGAGTCAGCATACTGCCCCCAACAGTTTGGGTCCTCATTTTACCAATCCTGGAAGGATGGAAGGCTGAGTCAACCTTGAGCTGGTGAGATTCGAACTGCCAAATTGCAGGCAGCCGACAGTCAGGAGAAGTAGCCTGCAGTACTGCATTCTAACCACTGCACCACCACGTCTCTTATAAGTCTAAGTGCTTATAAGCCCATGATGGCAAACCTATGGCACCTGTGCCACAAGTGGCACGCAGAGCCCTCTCTGGGCATGCCAGCCGTCATCCTAGCCCAACTCCACCGCACATGCGTGCTTGCCTTCCACTGGCCAGCTGGTTTTTGGGTCTCTGTTGCGTGTGCATGGGGGTGAGGCACATGCAGGAGACGTGTGCACATGCACGGGGGGAAGGGGTGCTTGCGTGAAGGTATGCAGGAGGCTTTCCAGACCCAAAAGGGGGCACAGGGGGCCCTCGCGCTGCACCCCTGCACCCCATTTGGCTTCCAGGTTGGTACAGGAGGCTTTCTAGGCCCAAATAGGGCACGGGGGGGGCACATGCGCAGGGGAATGGGGCGCATGCGCGGGGATGCATGCACATTCATGGGGACACATGTGCATGGGAGGGGATGCATGTGCATGCCTGGTATTGCATTTTGGGAGTTTGGGCATGCATGTGTGCATTCGCACGTGTGCTTTGGGCATTCGGAACCAAAAAGGTTAACCATCATTGTTATAAGCTATACAAGTCTAAGTGCTATTGCTATTGCTAATGATTCAAGGTGTTTTTCAGTAGGGTGGGAAATGTTTTAGATGGGGAAGCAGCATTATTCTCTAAATGAATTTTCATACATTGTCCTTCACTCCTTTTTTATTAGGAGAAGTATATCTGTTTTAGAATAAGCAGAATTCATCTTTGAGGTTATAACGTAATGTTTAAAAGGTAATGGTATACCTGTGATATATATGTATCCATTCCTAATCAGGATGACCAAGGCCACCAAGAGCCTTGGTGGCGCAGCAGACTAAAGTGCTGTTAAAGTAGCACCAGCTGCCTGCATTTACTGCAAGTTCGAATCTCACCAGGCTCAAGGTTGACTCAGCCTTCCATCCTTTCGAGGTGGGTAAAATGAGGACCCGGATTGTGGGGGCAATAAGCTAACTTTGTATAAAAAAGAACACCGCTTAGGGGGGCCCAAAAGCCTACTAAGCAGGTATATACAAAAGTATGAAGGCTATTGCTTAAAAGCATTGTAAGCCGCCCTGAGTCTCCGGAGAAGGGCGGCATATAAATCGAACCAATAAATAAATAAATAAATGACACTGAAGTGATAAATGATGTATTAGGAAGTTATAACACAAGCACTGCCTTTTCATAATTGTGTTATAATGTCACATAGAAGTTGATATAAGAGACAGAGTGTATGTTGTGACATCACACATATTTAGTGCCCCCCACCCCGCATATAGATAATCGGTGTTATACAAATCAGTGAATCTATGGGTGGAAAGCAGTGGTGAAATCCGAACCAGTTTGCTACCAGTTCGCTGGCCGTGCATGTGCACTGTGTGCCAAACATGTGCTGCGTCTGCATGTGCAGTGCGCACCAAACATGCGCTGCATGCATATGCACAGTGCACACCAAAAGGAGGCTTGGGAAGGTAAGTAGAAGCGAGGGGGGAATCAGCTGGGGCACCCTGCACAGCTGATTCCCCCCCCCCCCCGCTGTTCTACTTACCTTCTCAAGCCTCCTTTTGGTATGTGCTGCATGGCACGCATGTGCAGTATGTGCCAAAAGGAGGCTTCAGAGATAAGTAAAACAGCGAGGGGGGGATCAGCTGTGGCGCATGATTTAACTTTGCTAGAAAGCAGGATTTCCTGCTTTCTAGCAAAGCTAAACCCCACTGCACAGCTGATCATCGAAAATACCGGGTCATAGGAACTGGTAGCTTTTTTAAACTACTGGTTCGCCCGAACTGGTAGTTTTTATCACTACCGGTTTGCCCGAACCGGAGCGAACCAGTAGCATTTCACCCTGGTGGAAAGTATTTTTTAAGGACAACTGTTTTCTAACCTCCAAAAATGAATAGGGGGAAAAATGTATCTCTTAAATTCCTCATGACTACAGATAAGAACATTCTAAATCCCGTGACTGTTTTAATAAGCCTTGCAAAAACTTTTCCTTTTAAACTAAACTTCCTAAATGAAACAATTTTCTACTTATCAAGTAAAATTCTAATCTCCATACTATTGTTGCCATCAAATATGCTTTTTAAAAATTAGATCAACATATGGTGCCTCTTCGGTGTGCTACAAACAAATCCCATAGGTTTAAGGAAGCTTGCAAAATAATTTTGAAACATTTTTTTTTGAAAGTGTGATTTTTCCCACTTCTTTTTCCCCAAGAACCTGCCAAACGCTTCAAGATCTTCGCTGCTGAAAGGCAGAATCAGTTTATGGGGAATATCTTTGCTTGTTAAGCTTTCCTGTTCTACTGAACGTGTTTCTTGGTGTAGAATAGAATAACAGAGTTGGAAGGGACCTTGGAGGTTGTCTAGTCCAACCCCCTGCTTAGGCAGGGAACCCTACACTACTTCAGACATATGGGTATCCAACATCTTCTTTAAAATTTCCAGTATTGGAGCATTTGCAACTTCTGGAGGCAAGTTGTTCCACTGATTAATTGTTCTAATTGTCAGGAAATTTCTCCTTAGTTCTAAGTTGCTTCTCTCCTTGATTAGTTTCCACCCATTGCTTCTTGTCCTACCCTCAGGTGCTTTGGAGAATAGCTTGACTCCCTCTTTGTGACAGCCCCTGAAATATTGGAACACTGCTATCATGCCTCCCCTAGTCCTTCTCTTCATTAAACTAGACTTAACCAGTTCCTACAACTGTTCTTCATATGTTTTAGTCTCCAGTCCCCTAATCATCTTTGTTGCTCTTCTTTGCATTCTTTCTAGAGTCTCAACATTTTTACATCGTGGCAACCAAAACTGAGTGCAGTATTCCAAGTATGGCCTTACCAAGGCATTATAAAGTGGTATGAACACTTCACGTGATCTTGATTCTATCCCTCTGTTTATGCAGCCTAGAACTGTGTTGGCTTTTTTGGCAGCTGCTGCACACTGCTGGCTCATATCTAAATGGTTGTCCACTAGGACTCGATCCATCTCACAGTTACTACTGTTGAGCAAGGTACCACATATACTGTATCTGTGCATTTTGTTTTTCTTGCCTAAATGTAGAACCCTACTTTTTCCACCATTGAATTTCATTTTGTTAGATAGCGTCCAACGTTCAAGTCTGTCAAGATCCTTCTGTATCTTGAGCCTATCTTCTGGAGTGTTGGCTATTCCTGCCAGCTTGGTGTCATCTGCAAATTTGATGTATCCCCTCATACAAATCATTGATGAAGATGTTGAAGAGTACTGGGCCTAAAACAGAGCCTTGAGGTACTCCACTGCATACTTCCCTCCATGTAGATGCAGTTCTGTTGAGGACTACAGGTTGAGTGTGGTTGGTCAGTCAGTTACGAATCCATCTGATGGTAATGCTGTCTAACCCACATTTTTCTACTTTATCTAGTAGTAGGTTATGGTCTACTTTGTCAAATGCCTTACTGAAGTCCAAGTAAATTATATTGACAGCATTCCTCTGGTCCACTAATATTGTTACTTTGTCAAAGAATGCAACAAGATTAGTCTGGCATGATCTGTTTTTGACAAACCCATGTCGGCTTTTGGTTATTACTTTGTTTGCTTCTAGGTGTTCGCTGATTTGTTGCTTGATTATCTTTTCCAGAATCTTCCCTGGTATTGAGGTCATACTGATAGGTCTGTGGTTGCCTGAATCTATTTTTTTTTCCTTTTTTGAAGTTGGAAACTACATCAGCTCTTTTCCAGTCCTCTGGCAGTTCCCCGGTGCTCCAAGATCTTTGAAAGATATAGTTCAGTGGTTCTGAGATCTTGTCTGTCAGTTCCTTCAGAATCTTGGGGTGTAATCTATCCAGTTCTGGTGATTTGACCTCGTCTAGGTAGACAGGTTACCATTTTCTTCCCTATTTTAACTTGTTTTCCTAAACTGTTTTTTGTGGTTCTGTTTTTGATAGGTTGGACTGTTTTTTTCCCTTTGTGTAAAGACAGATGCAAAAAACAAGTTAAGTAGTTCTGCTTTCTCCCTGTTGCTTGTCACCTTCTTGCCACTTTCTTCCAGCAATGGACCAATTGTTCCCTTGACTTTTTTCTTGTTTTTAACATGTTGGAAGAAGCTTTTTTGGTTATTTTTTTACTTTTGTCGCAAGCCTTTGTTCATTGTGAGCCTTAGCTTTCCTCACTTCATCTTTGCAGGCTCAGGTTATTTGCTGATATTCTGCCTTAGTTATGTGCCCCTCTTTCCACTTTTTATACTTGTCCTTTTTGTCTTTCAATTTGTCAGAGAGTTCTTTATGCAGCCATGCTGGTTTCTTTTGAGAGCTGTTATTTTTTTTCTTCATTGGTATTGTGCTAGACTGGGCTTTTATAATCTCACTTTTCAAAATTTCCCAAGCTTCTTGAGTTGTTTTCCCTTTGAGGATTTTCATCCATGGAATCCTTCCCAAGCTCTCTCTAAGTATCAACGTGTTAGCTTTGGATCATAATATAATGATCCTGGTGGAGTGTTTCCATCCAAGATTAATATTCCTTATTACAGTCATGAATTAGAATCTTCTGTCACCAGGAAAAGTAATCTACCAATTTAAAAAATATATGGTAGTTTATTGTGGTGATTGTTTTGTTTTTAACTTGTGAGTTACTTCTTTTTTTCAACTTCATCCATTTTACAAGAGAGACAGTGAGGCTGCAAATATGGATCTAATTTAATTAATGAGAAAAACAAGCAACCCAGTGGGAATTGAAACTATTGTGTATATGTAGGAGGTTGAGCAGACTGCTCTCTTCCATACACTCATCCTACTTTCACTGGTCCTCACTGCCCAATGAATACAGCCTATAGCAGTATTTCCCAAACTCAGCAATTTTAAGATGTGTGGACTTCAACATATTGACTGGGGAATTCTGAAAAATGAACTAAGCATATCTTAAATTTGCTGAGATTGGGAAATACTGGCCTAGAGGGAATTAAGCAGGGATTGTTTTCATTTCGCTATCACTTCAAGGAATTAGGATCAAGACTAAAAGAAGGAAAATGTTTCTGTTTTCTATTAGTTGGAAATAAAAGAGAGAGAGAGAGAAGATCCATTTAAGCCAAGCAACTGGCAGTCAGTTTGTGGAGGTTTGGATTGTCTGGGCCATGCTGCTAGATTCATCATCATCATCATCATCATCATCATCATCAATCATTTAAGTCATGGTCTATTCACTGCAGGATGAAGACTTCTTCCACATGTTTCCAACCAATACGATCCTGTGTTTTCTTTTGCCAATTGGTCCCGCAATATTTGCTGATGTCATCTTGTTTTAGGAATCCATCTTGTTTTAGGTCTCTTGTGAAAGACAAGATAGAAAGATCTGCACATGGATTAGAGAACAAATGAAACTATATGATATCATCAAGAGAGTAAAAGAATTGAAATGGAAATGAGCTGGTCACATAGCAAGAACAACTGAGGTTAGGTGGACCATTGGGTGATTAAAACCCAATTATTGCCTTTTCAGGAAACAGGTTAGAGTAAGGAGAAACAGGATTGGGTGCTGGGTTTAACAAAAAAAGGGGATTGGATTCTAATATTACCGTAAATATAGGAACAATACATACACCCTCCCAAAATGGAGAATGACCTTCATGAAAAATTATTTGTGAAAGAAATTAGGCAAAGCTTTGAGCACATCCAAAACATATTTGAAATTCTAATTCTGCTTACAGTTAGTATCGGTATTCAGTAACTGATAACTGAATCTTGAATGCTGCATGTGATTGAGTCTTTCCTGAATTTTGGAATAGTCACATGCCATATAGCCTGGATCAAGCTTTATCTTATTTTCCTATCAGCCAAATCAAGGAAGAAAAAGGAAGTGTTTCTATGCAGGGATTTAGCTAAGTGGAAAGTTTCCTTACTAGAAGTAAACCTCTTAGGTTATGAATGTCTTTCTTCTGAGCCAGTGAAGGGATTAACCAATTTACCTCATGACCTTCTTGTACACCTTAATGGTTTTCTTTTTCTGCTTTCATCGGTACACTCTTTCCTTTTTTTCCTTCATTCCTAGCCATGTGACCTATATGTTGTTATGACAGTTAAGGAAGTTTACAAAAAACAGGTGTAAGGCAGACAACAGAAGAAAATCGCTCTGCTAAACAAATAATTCCCTCAACACTGTCAAACTATTTACTAAGTCTGCACCACTATTAATCTTCTCATCGTTCCCACCACCCATCTCCTTCCACTTATGACTGACTGCATGTTGCTTGTATCCTTAGGATTTATATTGATATTCTTTCCTGATTGTTTATTTGTATCTTTTATAACGTATCTTTTCTTTTAGGTACACCGACAGCATATGCACCAAGACAAATTCCTTGTGAGTTCAATCACACTTGGCCAATAAAAAATTCTATTCTATTTTTTAATAAATAGCATTTCCAGATGATCGGCTCATTCTAGAAGGATTGAATGAAAAAGAATGGTTCCATTGTTATAAGTTGTCAACAGAGTACACTACTGATGTGCTAGAAGCTCTGTGGTGTTTTTTTTTACTTCTTTATATATACAGTAGTGAATGAATACATATTTCTCACTTTAAAAAGATTGTTTGACAAGCATCCACATAAAGCATTATTCCCAGAAATAGTTGACCTTGCCAATGAGCCATGCCAACAAGTCTCCCGGCTTATAAACAACAATGCTCAGAGCACTTTAATGGTTAGTAAGATATTACTTTTAAAGTGCATAAAAACATGCACTGATTCAGCACAGTTTAGATTCTTTGTTCAATAATTTGGAGGCTACTTTGGTCTTCTGTTCTGCTTCCTTCCATCTCTGTTAAAAGGTGCAGAAGAAATATTTTAAAAATGCATTATGGAAAACCCTGAAGATAGTCAGACAAAATTCAGAGGGCTTCCTAGGGGCCTGGCCCCTATGCTGTTTTCATGCCATTCTCTCCTCCCACCCCCCGAAAAAGTAAAGCTGCAGCAGACAATCCAATGCTTTCCCATTCTACCTATAGTCAAATCAAGCTTCAATTCAATCACAATTTAGTGATGACTGGTTGCCATCAAATTTAGAACTCCCATTTCAAAGATGCCTGCCATCTTTGAATCTGCTCTTGGTGAACCTCACACCCCTAACAACCACATCAAACATTTTTCTTATTGAACTGATATTGATGAATTTCTGTCTTTCTTTTTTTTTAAAGGGGAGCATGCTAATGTTACTAATGTTCCCTAACATTCTTTCTGCCCTCGCAATTGCTTTGAAATAATTACTCAGGTAGATCTGTCCTTTTACTGCAGACAAGAATAAAGCCATATGCACACAAAAGATCTACACACGGCAGTACGCAGAAGCCAAAGGATATACTGTAGAATGGCTCCCACTTCAGCCCTTTTTCCTTTTAGTCTGCTAAGTTCACGACCACATGGATATTCTCTTGATGGCCTTGGGTGGCACCTGATTTATGTTATTGTAATTGGTCCCTCTCATCTGAAACCCACAGATTCATACACACCCAATTCATTCTATCTCCATTCTATTATTATCCGTTCCATTATTATTAGGTATTATCTAATATCTATTATTATATTGTTTTATTTAGCTTCCTAGTATGGTTGCTTATTTAGTATCCCATGACTATCACTAAGTGTTGTATCTTATGATTCATGATGAATGTATTTAGGATGACTATGATCATGATTTATCACTTATATCTTTTATGCACACTGAGAGCTTATGCACCTACGACAAATTCCTTGTGTGTTGGCCAATAATGAATTATATTCTACTCTACTCTACTCTACTCTACTCTACTCTACTCTACTCTACTCTACTCTA
>WNWU01000043.1:419988-449213 GCA_012654045.1 Ptyas mucosa | reverse complement strand
ATAGATAGATAGATAGATAGATAGATAGATAGATAGATAGATAGATAGATAGATAGATAGATTAGATAGATAGACAGACAGACAGAGTGTCTGTGTATATGTGTATATACACAAATATAAATAATATGTATAAAATAGATAAATGAGTATATAAACTATATACCATATTTTTCAGAGTATAAGACACACCTTTTTCTGCCAAAAAAGAGGGTGAAAATCTAGGTGCATTTTATACTCCGAATGTAGCCCCACCCAGCTTCTCAAACGGAGGTTTCAGAGGCTGAAAAAAGCATCCAAAACGAAGCTTCAGAAAAAAAGCCTCAGAAACAGAGCTTCAGAGGCTTTTTTTCTGAAGCTCTGTTTCGGAGGCTTTCAGAGGCAGGAAAAAGTTTTTTCTGAAACAGCGTTTCAGAAGTTTCAGAGGCAGAAAAAAAAAGCAAAAAAAAAAAACAACACCAAGGCGCAGAGCTCACAACCAAGGAACCTGTTGCTAAAATTCACCTTTGGGAACAGCTGATTGGGAGTATTCCGGGAGGCTGATCCACTTGCCAATCAGCTTTTTTCTTATTTTCCTCTCCAAAAACTAAGGCGGGTCTTATATTCCCCAAAATATGGTATATATAAAATTTCAGAATCAAACATTAAAATACAAACTAACATAAAAGTGGAAAGAATAAAGGAATCACAAACAAATTAAAAGTGACAAAATATTTATCAAACAAGTTTAGAACAAAGATGTCCACCAAAGATGATAAAAGATACTTCTAGAGTTCTCAAAGATTACAGTTATCAGTTCTGTGATCACTTCCACTAATTCACTCCCCATCCTAGGATGCAATCACCTAGCTTTGAAAACTGGAATTCATTTAAATCAGCTGTAACTTTCATGTTATCTATCTTATAGATAACACGAAAGGTTTTGCACATGTGCAGGTTTGCATGCGCCTGTGACGTGCGCACGCACTTCCGAACTGGAAAGGAAGGTAAGTAGATTTCACCCCTGCCTTATAGGCACCCATGAATGGCTCCTGGTCACCATGAAGGTCCCTTGCGGGATTACCACCAAACCTCTCTGTGGCTTTGACATTACAGCTACCAAAGCATCTGGAGAAGAAATTTCAGACAGGCAATATCACACAACCACAACCACACAAGATTTCAATAATGACTGCCAAGTCTGCTTGCTCATCATCCAAAATGAAGATCCGTGGATGAGGATAATTTTATTATACAAGGATCTGGGCATTCATCAGATCCAAGGTATGAGCATTTACATCAGACGAGAGAAGTGGCATCAAATTGCTTTTCCTCTTCTCTGGAACAGTCAGCCTGGTGCTTCCCACTGGACCTCTCTGTTGTGTAGTTAATCCCCATCATCTTCTTCTCCCCTCTCTAGTCACTTACCCTACAAACAACCTCACACCCCCTAACCATATTTTGTGATTATTGGTCATGAATTCCATTTTAAATATCCTGAAATTTACCTTTATTCATCTCTTCTCTTCTTCTAACATTAATTGGTAATTCTGTTGATGGTGGAAGACCTGACTTCTAGTAGGCATTGTTTAATTTTTGAGGATGTTTCCAGTTTCAATGGAAAAATAAAAAGACAGTTATAACTCTCTCCACCCACACAATTTCCCAAACTAATGCAATATCATAAACCAAGCAGAGAGTATCCACAAGCTAGGTTTCTTGACACTTTCCTGTTTGCAAAACGAAATGAGCAAATGAAATATAGAACTGGCATGAGCTCCTGATTGTCATTTTAAAAGAAAAGATAAAACTAGACTGAGCATAAATTAGACTTTCAAATGGACTTCTATTCGTGCTCATTTGTTTCCTTCTTCATTTGTTTTAGAACAAATGGAATCTGTACAGAATTGTCCCAACTGTTCCATTTTCTGTTCATTGCAAACAGACAGAATGTGCTTCTCATCCCTGGAATAACCAGCACATAAAACCCAATCAGCATAAAAAATTCCCTTGCGATTGCTGGTTTATTAGTCCCCTGGCAAATAGAACACATGAGAAATAACATGCTTACTTAGATAAGAGATTCATCAATATTCTTCAAGCCTTTTGATGCCTTCAACGGTAGTACTTTCCTTCTGTCTGAGGCAGAAAAATCTGTACAGTACAGTAAATCAGTATTATTTTGCTGAATTTCTCTTGTATTCGTGCTCAACCTTCGTGAGTTCACATTTTAAGGAAAAGTATGTTTGAATATGAATTTTCCCATGGCTTTTTAATGTATGCATTTTATATGCATTCTTTGAAGCGTACTTTGAACAAACCAGTTTCTGATAAGAAAATGCATTTCTGCGCCTGCTTTTCTCTAATTGACATCTTTATTCATATAATTCCATTAGAAGAGTCTTGTTAATATTACAAATATAATTATATTTTAAAAGTTTGAGATTTTGAAATTATTTCTTCAATGTTCAAAGTGTTTGGGGCTCTCTGGCCTCTTTGATGCTTCCAAACCTACTATATACATCCAGAAATTCCATGTGCTGGTATTTTTTTCCTCTATTCTGTGTGTGATGTAGCCTAAAGTTGCTACACAAGATATCTACTGGTCCAGAAGGTCAGTTAGGCAGAATTGAGTCATATCTCACTTTAGCTACAAGGGATTCAGTTTCCTAATTGCGCATTAAGAGCCAACATTTCCATAATTAAGTTAATTTCTGGTAAGGAAGTAATTTTGGTTTAGTACACCCATTATTTTTAAGTTTTTAATATTTAGATATTGGTCTATCAAAATTGATATTTTCAAAAAATATCCAAAAATTGATATTCTCAAAAAAATATCCAAAAGATTGATATTTTCAAAAAATATTTTAAAAAATGATATTTTCAAAAACGATTCAATGGCTAAGACACTGAGCTTGTCGATCGAAAGGTCAGCAGTTCAGCGGTTCGAATCCCTAGTGCTGCGTAACGGGGTGAGCTCCCGTTACTTGTCCCAGCTTCTGCCAACCTAGCAGTTCGAAAGCATGTAAAAAATGCAAGTAGATAAATAGGGAAGGACAGCGTTGGCTCTTCGGCTTTGTAGTGGAGATGAGCACCGCCCCCTAGAGTCGAGAATGACTAGCACATATGTGCAAGGGGAACCTTTACCTGTACCTACCAAAATTTATTTTTAGCTTTTCTTTTTTTTTTTTTAAACCTGGTAAGATATTAGAACACTTTCTAATCTCCAAGGTTCAGGTCAATTGTTCTACTCAACCTTCAGTTGGCTGAAAAGTTAACTCTTAGAACTTCTGCTGCCTGATTGCAACTTACCAATGCTTCTACTTTAGTTTATCTTGTCACATGTTCACAAGACATGTTAAGCAAAAGAGTGGTGGGTTCCTTCTTTTTACCCTCCTCTTACTAAATGAGAGAACTAGCAAGAGAACATTCACCAGTCCCTCTCCTTAATGTGGGATGGGTTGACGCCCCAGAAGGATGGAGTGAAGGATGGGAGTTAGCCATCTGTCAAAACTCACTCCCAGCATTGTGTGTTTTGTACAGGGTGAATTCCAAACGAGCCTAGTAAACAGTTGAAACAGTGGAATGGCTGCAAGGTGAAGTAGAATTGGCCCATTCACCATATACCGTATTTTTCGGAATATAACAGGAGAATAAGACGCACCTACCTTTTTTGGTGAGGAAAAGAAGAAAAAGAAATCTCCCTGTGCCTCTAAGCAATTTTGTCTCATTGCAGCAAACAGCCTGCTTTACTTTCATTTTCGTTTTCAGCATAGCATGATTAGCACAAGGGGGAAAAAAAATCTGCTCCAGCAATTTACCTCTTTGCAGCAAGCAGCAGAGCCCTGTGAAAAACAGCTGAGAGCAAATCAGATGAGAGTCGGGAGGCTGATCCAATCAACTTGTGCTAATTAGGCTGTGCTGAAGCTGAAAGGAGCTGTTTTTTCTTGCTGTTTGCTTGCAAGGAGGTAACTGCTGCGAGGCAAAGGCCAAAGGGTGGGGGCCAGTGGGTGGGCAGGGCTACCTTCAGTGTATAAGACGCACCTAAATTTTCACCCCCTTTTAGCGAGGAAAAAGGTGTGTCTTATACTCTGAAAAATACGGTAGTCCCTTTCCCATCGCCCTTTTTTTTTTAGCAGCACCCAACTCACCCCCAACTCTCCGTGCTTTCCTGTGCTGTGGCACTGCTGGCTGCTGGCCAACAAGATAGCAAGCTGGTTGCCTGCCATTGTCCAGAGCTACACAAATTCAGGCAGAATTTTTAAAAGCAAAGAGTACTTTTTATCTATGTCTAAAAACAGCAACTGTAACGTAGCCAAGGCTTGGCCTGGGTCGAGACCAGGAATCCAATAAACCAATAACAATTTCAAAGGCGAGGACAAGATGCATAGTGAGTTGTAACCCAAAAATCAAAAGCATGGCATAACAAAAGCACAACAGAAAAGTGGCTCTCATTATTTTGATTCATGGAACTGGGTCTGGAGGCTATTAAAAAAAGAAAAAAGAAAAACACGCTGAGCCACCACCCAGATGCAAAACTAAGGTATATTAGTCAACAGAATCTGCTCTCCAGCCAGTCTGCTTCTTGCCAGCCTATCTGACCTGCAGAGCTCAACCTTCTGTTGTTGTACCTTTGAAGCATCTTTAAAGCTTGGGACTGGGTGGGTGGGCTTTGAAGGCTTGTCAATCAGTGCAGATAGGCATTCCTGAGAGCTTGCTGGATCTGCCTCAGCTAGAATTGAGTTATTGACTTCCACGCGGCTGGAATCACCACCCCTCCAGTACTATTATCCCTAGAAGCCCCTGGCTCTACTTTCTTCTGTTCCCCATCATCAGAAGGTGAGTGCAGCAGAGCCGTAACACTTGCAACAGATGGGCACAGGTGGGCTGATCAGCAAGATTTAGCTATCTTTCAAAAGACCATCCGGTTTCAAAAGCTAATAAGTGGATCCTCCTTTCAAAGCCAAACCTCTAAACCTGGAATCAGTTGAGCATAGGCACAGAGACTTGGGGGTTAAGGGAGTGGTGGGTTCTTCCCGGTTCGGCCCGGTTCTCCTGAGCTGGTAGCGGTGACGATATGATGTCACTGAACTGGTTCTGGCCCTCCAGTCCCCTGCGCCCCCCCACTCCCTGCGCCCCCCCACCCCCGTGTTATTCTTACCTTTTATTTGGCTCCACCCCCAATCTATTGCTTTCTCCTGAGTCCCAGCTGATGGCTAGAGGGAAAAAACCTGTTTAAACTCTTGCCGCAGGGCTTCAAAGGGCCACCCTACAGCTGATCAGTGTTAAAAGAAAACAAATGAGTAGACCAGTGCCTGCAAAAATACATGAGTAGATCAGTGCCTGCAAAAATAGATGGGTAGACCAGTGCCTGCAAAAATACATGAGTAGATCAGTGCCTGCAAAAAATAAATGGGTAGATTGGTACAGCTCTCCAAGCAGTTAAAAACCTGGTAGACCAGTACCTCTGCTAAATCCTAAATAATTGTCACATGACCATCAAGCCACACCCACAAAATAAGCCACGCCCACAGAACTGGCAGTAAAAAATTTTAGAACCCACTCCTGGGTTAAGGAGGAAAAACCCATTATCCCAACCAGAGAAGAGAACAGGGCCCGGGGATTTGAGGGGACACTTAGGATTGAGGCAGAGTGATTTGGCCAATAGACACCTTACTCATCGCGCCTGCTAAAGACCACCTCTGACTGGGTTCGTGATAGGTTGGTCTGCAAAGTGTGCTAGATTTTGTACATCTTACAACTACCACAACTTGCTACTGGTTCAGAAAGGGAAATGCTACTAAATAGCACTGGAATAGCTAATCAGAGGTCTGTGTTACTCTTCTCAGCTATTATATTACAGTGAATTCAAGGAAAGAGAGTATGCTCAAATGTACCACCAATCCTTAGTATTTTCAGATAGATGGATCCCCTTAAAGATATGCATCAGCACAAACAGGAACTTTTGAGGAAATTCCCATTTATAGTGTGCTCAAGCACATCTATTCACTTGAATTTATGGAGATTCAAATGCAACCTCATTTTTCTCTCTTCAGAATCATTGTAGTTATTCATTGTGGTGTCTATAAAGAAAGGAAGAACTGAGTGGTCAATTGACAGAAAGGAAATCCCCAAAATGAGAGGTGGAAAGGAGAGAGAAGGGAGAAGCATTTTAATAAATTCCAGCCATTTTATAGCTTATGCCAAACACTGAATGGAGACACAGCAAATAAATGCCTTTTTATCAGTTTGCAGGCTGGCCCTTTGAATAGAATAGCCAGGAATCAACTTTATCTTCAGAGAATTAAAAATGCAGGCATAAGGATTACCTTTGTAGCAAACCTGATTACAATTCTGTGAACGTGTTGCCTAGCAACCAGACCAAGCTGCAAAGGTCTATGTAAATCTCTTTCATGCAATATAGGTGTGGAGTAAATTTCTACTGGAGCTGTTATATTAGTTTCAGAGGACTATATCTCTTCTATCTTAAGCAATTTTTACAGCAGATTTGTCTGGCAGAACAGAGTTGTCTGACAGAACAAACAACAATACTGCTTTGTGATATTGTTTTCATAGTGATATTGGAACATCACTATGAAATGTGTGCTCCTGGTACAGATTATATGTACACCTACATATCCATTGTCCTGTCATATATGGTTCAGATCAGTGAAATTGAGCTGGTTCTATCCGGCCCAGGCGAACTGGTAGCGCCAGCAGTGGGAGACTCCGCCCA
The DNA here is from genome assembly GCA_012654045.1 of Ptyas mucosa. NCBI lineage: Eukaryota > Metazoa > Chordata > Lepidosauria > Squamata > Colubridae > Ptyas > Ptyas mucosa. The sequence goes on along the minus strand of WNWU01000043.1, from coordinate 442,501 downwards.
CCTGCCTGGACGTCATCACATCCCATTTTTGATGCTTATTCCACGCTCTGCGCATGCGTGGAGGAGGCATGCGTGCTCATGTTTGCGAACCGGTGGCGAAGGTAAGTAAATTTCACCCATAGTCCAGACAGTTCTTGATTGCATATGGCATGTTTGTGTCATTGGCACTTGTAACACAGAACTTTAATCTGAAGTTCTATTTCAAGTGATACTCAGTAGTTCTAAATTTACTTGTAGAAGCTACAAGGTTTTCTAGTTGCTAGGTTGATCCTTGCTATAATTTAAAATAAAATGTTAACAACTTGGTGTGTGCTTAATCTGTAAGTGTATCAATGTCCTATAATGGGCAAGACTATTCAGAATAACAGAATTGGAAGGGACCTTGGAGGTCTTTCAATCCAGCCCCCTACTCAGGCAGGAAACCCAATACCATTTCAGACAAATGGTTGTCCAGCCTCTTCTTAAAAACCTCCAGTACTGGAGCATCTACAACTTCTGAAGGCAAATTTGTTCCACAGATTAATTGGTTCTGTCAGGAAATTTCTCCTTAGTTCTAGCTTGCTTCTCTCCTTGATTAGTTTTCATCTATTGCTTCTATTCTTTTGTATCATGTCAGCTATTGTTGCTAGAAGAGTATATAAGCTCCCATCCACCTGTTTCAATTATCAAGTTGAAGATTAGGTTACCTCTCACAATGGTTTCTTTTTTACACTTCAACCTTACACCATCACAGAAAATAGCTGTGACCATCAAACTGTGCGTCCTAAGTACATAACATTTACCAAATCATGGACTTTCCATACACACTACCGACCTTCTCCTTAGTCCTCAGGTTATTTTACAGCAAAGTTGTCTGAGAATTTGAGACTCTGTACAGGTGTTGGAGAACCTTCCCACAAGAGATATTGTCCAAAGGTTTTGTGCTCCCAGACAGCAGAGCTTGGATTTCAGCTTGGCAAAGCTGGAGAAGGCTATTCTGTGACTAACATTGGTGGCATAATACATTTACTGCTGATGCCTCGACTAAATCTCATTTGCAATTTTTTTAATATGTCAATTTTAAAGTAGAGTTCAACAAAGCACTTCTAGACAACCAAAACCATACCCATACATGCATACACAATATATATATCCATACCCATACATGCATACACAAACACACACACACACACATATTCCCATACACAATAATACTTCCAAATATTTCTGACACAATAATACAATACGATAGGATGCTTTCAATCGTGCTAACAGAAAAAAAGTGTTTTCTTTCCTACACACACACACACACACACACACACACACATGGAGAGGGAGGGAAGGAGAGAGGGAGAGGGAGAGAGAGACTAAGGCATATTTGTTCATTTGTTTGGGATAAAACCTGTCATCTCTTCCTCCTGGGTGACATTTTAAATCACCCCATTTATATGAGATTACACTTTTGATACATTGCAGAGACAAACAAATAGGAACTATAATGGCAAATATACATAGCAGATGTACTGGGTTTTTTTTCATTTTTGTTTTTAGAAGGCCCTATCAAAGACACATAGAGCCAGTTCATTATAGTGGTTAAGGCCAGAAACTGCTAGATGGCGCATTCTAGTTCTGCCTGAGGCACACACTGAAGCTAGCTGGGTGACCTTGGGCCAGTTCCTCTCCCTCAGCCCCAGGAAGAAGAAGTCAAGAGCAATCCATTTCTGAAAACATTGTCAAGAAGTCTGCAGGGACCAGTCCAGGCAACAACCACAAATCAAAATTGACTCTAAGGTACAAATATTTTTCACAGTCCACTATTTTCTAGGCTTTTTTTCCTTCTGGCAGCCAGCAGACCCTTTGCTGCCCATTGGGAGACTAAGATAGATCTATTTCGGCCTTCTGGCTGCCAGAAGGAAAAAAAAGCCTAGAAAATAGTGGATTGTGATTTCATTGAACTAGGGCTGCATAAAATCTTGGCTTACGTAGGAAGAACCTGGCTAAAGAGAAATACACATAAAACCTACGAAAAAGAAAGAAAAACATATATATATAAAAGAATCAGGTGTATGATTATTAAATTGTGAAAGACAGACTGGCTATCCTTTTTCTAGATCATGGGAATGCTGAAGAAATTAACAGAAGGCACAAAGCTCAGCAACAAAATGCTCCAAATGTGTTTTGGTTCAGATTCCTTTTTCTTTTTTTGCTTTGCTACCAACTAATTTTTCTATCAGTCAGCATTTTGCATCCATTTTAGTTTTCAGTGAACTGTTTCCCCCCACTCTCCATCATAATGTCTCCTCTCCTCCTCTTCTTTCCGATACTGAGTGGACAGTCGTAAGGAACTAAGGAACAAAATAATAGAACCAAGCCAAACCTTTTCTTTGGACCATCTGCAAATTACTGGCAATGTTTTGAGCTGAACGGTAAAGTTTACAGACTTTCCGTGCTGTGCAAAAAGTAACGAGTGTTTATATCTACAAATAAACATAATGAGAATACTAGCTCGTAGCAAATGGCACGACAAACAGGTTTATTTAAAACAAAGTCCAAAATCAAATGTCAAAAAAGAAATCACCCCTCAAAAGATTTTATTTCTTGCTGATAGTGATACAAACAAAATTTGCTTTCCCTTACGCACAGAGACCTTTAGTTATATTGATGCATATCATTACAGCAAATCAGAGCTGCCATCATGCCTGGAGCAATTTTTTTTTTAAAAAAAGAAAGACAAATGTTAGAAATGCAGGAAGCCTGTGAATTGAATGTGAAGATAGCATTTAATGTTCCAAAATTCAATATGAATTGCACTTCAATGCATAATAGGATTGATAGTAGTGATTAAATACGTTCTCTTGACAGCAAAAAAAGGTCATCTGTGGGAAAACAATAGGAAGCTGAGAAAATGGAGGAAAGGGCAGTATCCTATTATACAGGTATTTTCAACAAGTTTTATTGCCAAGAAAAAGAGGGAGAAAAAAAAAGCTATAATCATCAGGCTAGCAAATGAACAAAATATACATACAAAGTAAATATCCTTTATTTACACTTCCATATGTTAATAATAATTTAAAAAGCGCAACAGGAAAATTATTGCTGAATGTTTTCAGCAGAATTGCAGAACTGAAGAAGCTTCTTGGATGAGAAGCAAAATCTTCAAAGTCCAGATGTTTTTTTGGGGAAAAAACACCTTTGAGATAACCATGATCCAGGTGACTGAGAATCTCCATAGATATAATGCTGAATGTCTACAAAAGGCAAAAAATATGGATCTTAATCAGGGAAGTAGACTTCTCTGATTTTTCTACAGTTGATACATGATGAACTTGTTAGTTAACCTAAGATTTCCTCACAATTCCAAAATATATCAGGAATTTCAGATCAGGGTTTTAAATTATTCAATCTGTCCAAGCAGGAAAAGCTTCTTGGTGCTGTTGTTTACCCCTTATATTATAATAGTTTATTATTGTCCCAAAGGTGCTTTTTTTCAAGAGGCAATTTGGACTTTCTGGTTTTTCTTTGAAGACATTTTGCTTCTCATCCAAGAAGCTTCTTCAGCTCTGAAGCTGAAGTCCTTCGGAGCTAAAGAAGCTTCTTGGATGAGAAGCAAAATGTCTTCAAAGAAAAACCAGAAAGTCCAGTTGCCTCTTGAAGGAAAAAAAAAGCACTTTTGGGACAACCATGACCTGGAGGACTGAGAATCTCCATAGACAATAGTTTATTGTTATATTTTACTTCACTTTCTTTTTTTAAAAAAAGCACATTTTATGTTTTTTTCCTTGATAAAGTACATATTTTTATCTTTGCATTTTATTCTGTTCTATTGCTTTTTTCCAATAATAATAATAATAAATAAATGATAAAGACACGGGAGGCAGATTTCAGATGTACCTTCATTCTTTAAGAGGAGGTTCTAGAGAAGTAGGAAGCCTGGATCAATGGCAATATAACGGAGGTGTGAATTTTGATTTCTTCCTCAAAACTTCTGAATAAATTGCATTGAAGAAAATCCAGTGTGAAAGTCTCATCCTTCTCTTCTGAGTAATTTATAACATGTCATTATTTTTGCTTGAGGAGTATTCTGCTAATTGATACCTGCAGAGCCCCTCTGCTTCAAAATACCTACTTGAAATCTAAGAATAGCCTTTCCCCTTTTAAGACCAAGCAATAAAACCCTTCTTAATATCGCTGGAAACTGAAGCTTAGTCTCAATTTCATGAATAAACAGAATTCCAAGTGGGAGTAAGAGAGGAAAAACTACAGACGGTTTTCAGATGGAAGAAGGAATCCCACTCCAGCTCACTTTAAACCCTAGTGTTACCCCAGGATTGGTGAAAAAGTGATTAGTGCATGAAGAGATTGGCATGCAAGGCCTTGCAGCATCAAATGCCTGAAACAAAGTCACCGTCAAATTATTCTGCATTGGCTCCAACAAGCACAAGTACTCCTCAGTAGCCCTACTTCATAATTTCACATAAATAGGTGCCAATCCTTAAGGCATAATTATGGTAGGGATTTAATGTGGCGCTTTTCTTTTCTTTGCAGATTGATGTATGAGGCTTTGACACAAGAAAGTTCCTTAATTATAATTATACCTTTCCCTTTCCTACTAGCATGTCAATTACTCAAATAAAATATAACTAAAGTTTCCCAATTTGAAAATAGTTCACTGTGTTGGGAATTCAAGCAGGAAAGCCTCCAATGCTTTGTGCAAATTGGGTGGCACTTTCTGCTTTTCTATGAAATTTCTATTATGAATTTATTTGTGTTCAAATTGTTAAAGACACTGCTGCCCCAAAATCATGGACTAACATTGATTCCCCCTGTCCAACTAATACATGACTCATCCTAGCTAGACTTATCAGTTAAAGTTGGGAATGTTTCAGTTTAATTTACTGAGATTCATGAACTTGTATAATGACTTGGGGGTATATGCTTCTTAGCATGTTTCATATTTTTTACATGGATTTAAAATAAGTTGCTTCTTACAGGTAGCGTATAATCATTACAACTTACAACACTTCATTTAGGGGACTGTTCAAAGTTACAACAGCACTGAATAAAGTGACTTATGACTGTTTTTCATACTTACAACTGTTGCAGTATCCCCACAGTCACGTGATCAAAATTCAGATGCTTGACAACTGGTTCATAGTTATGACAGTTGCAATGTCCTGGGGTCATGTCATGGGTGAAATGCTCCCGGTTCAGACTGGATCGCCCGATCCAGTAGAGATCAGGAAGCAGGTGGTTCGGCGAACCGGTAGCAAAAATCCCTGTCCCCATGCCCAGCTAAGCGGCACAATCATCAGAGGCTTTTTCTTTACTTTTAAAAGCATTTTTTCTACAACTTCTACAACCCTTTTTTTCGTTTAAATGCCCCTGACGATCCAAGCTGAGTTGCCTGATCGTCAGAGGCATTTAAAAGGAAAAAAGCCTCTGCTGATGAGGCAACTCAGCTGGGATCGTCAGAGCCTTTTGAAAGCATTTTTTGTAGAAAAAATGGTTTTAAAAGTTAAAAAAAAATTGGCCACGCCTACCCAGTTACATTACCTCCACACCAAGCCACACCCACAGAACAGGTAGTAACAAATTTTAGATTTCACCACTGGGTCATGTGATCACCTTTTGAGACCTTCTGATGAGCAAAGTCAATGGGGATGCCAGGTTCACTTAACAACTGTGTTACTAACTTAACAACTGCAGTGACTCACTTAGCAACTTCACTGTATCAAGAAAGGTCATAAAATGGGGCAAAGTTCACTTAATAACTGTCTCGCTTAGCAATAGAAATTTTGATCTCTATTGTGGTTGTAAGTCGAGGACTACCCGTATACAAGTTCCATGAACTTCAATATTATACTGTATGTAAAGAAATAAAGCAATATCCAGTTAATTCTGCATGTCCTGTCTGTTTTTTGGACAAATCCCATCACATAACATATCCAAAAGGTGTTTTTTTTCCAAAAGGTAACTGGACTTTCTTGTTTTATTTTCTTGGAAAATGTTTTGCTTCTCAACCAAGAAGCTTCTTCAGTTCTGTTATTTAATATCACAGAAATCTACATTTCACTCAATTTTAGCATAAGATGTTGTTCCCCCCAAATACTTAAGATCATGGTATTGCTCATTCCAATGTATGTGAATTGTTTTGTTTTTTTGGCATTTTTAATTGCTTGGTGTAAGTGACAATACAATTCTGAATGCGGATTAAGAGACTACATTCAGTCCTTCACAAAATTTTGATGCAATTTTATCTAATATTCTTTCCTTTAAATAATAAATAAATGTGGACTGAACTCTTTCTAGAGATATAAAAACAACACTGAGGGTCTGAGCAGGATCCAGTAAAGAAGCTGTTCCAGTAACTTGAGCTGAAAAAGCTTAATTGTTGCAGGAACATAATATCCTCCCCCTGAGTGGAAAAAAATGAGAATTAACATTAGTTGATTTTGCAGAATGGGACAATTTGCCACAGCCAACTTGCTGCAGCCAACTCATTGTGGCCAACTCATCGCAGCCAACTCGCTGCAGGAGAAGTCTCTGCGGGACAATGCAACAATTCTTTTTAATTATTTAAAATAAATAAAAAATATTTTAATTTTTGCCATTCACATTTTATTCTGTTCCTCCTTTGGCATCCTTTCTTTAATGATTCTGTTCCACTATTTCTTTGATATTAGTCTAACTCTTGTCCCGCAGCGAGTTGTCCTGTGGCAAGATAGCCGTGGCGAGTTGTTCTGTAGCAAGTTGGCTATGGCAAGTTGACTGTGGTGAGTTAGCCATGGTGAGTTGACTGTGGTGAATAATCATAGACCCAAATGGCCACAGGAAGCTGCATATTCACAATGTGCTTTTCTAGAGCTGGTGGCATGTATGGCCAAACCTAGATATTTAAAGGTGGCCATTGGTTCTATGTTATGTCCATTGAGATACCATGAGCAGAGTTTTGGCCTTTTCCCAAAGGCCATAACCTTAGTTTTCTTAGTTTTTTTATGTCTAGCTTTTCATTATTACAATACTGGAGAGCAATTAATATACATAATGCCAAACTGTCAGAAACATGAGTAATTTGAAGAAAGGAATATAAAGGAAGCTAATGGGCAGTATTATCGGGTAATTTTTCAAACTAGAAAAGGGTTTGGGGAGGGGAAGTGGAGTTAGGTTGGGAACAAGTTGTTGTCTTAACTTTCTTTCAGAAAGCAGTTATTTTTGCTCCACATTTTAGCTTCTCCAATTTACAATTTGGCTTTCAGTCAGTCTTCTTTCCCTCCTGTTGGCACGTAGCTGAGCATATTGAGAGAGATTGTTTTTTTATTCTTTACTATCCCTGGAGATTTTCTCAAGAGCTTTAAAGATGAACCACTAATAATAACTACATATTTTGAACAGTCTATTCTTTCCGATTAGGACCTCTCTGTAGGACCTGCTGCCCTATGGAAGTGAGGGACTCTAACTTCCATCACCCCCAAGCATTGAGATGACTGGTTGTGCCCATTCTTTAATGCCCATGGTTTCCTGACACGCGCACATTAGGAAGAACCATCACATCACAAAGGGTTTCAAGGTAGAATCCTATGTAGTAAAATCTTTTATGATAGACACTGTGAGTGTATCTCAGGCTCAGAAACTTTAGGAAGTGCGGACTTCAACTTCCAGAATGCATGCTAGGAAATTTTGGGAGGTGAAGTCCACACTTCTTAAAGGTACCGAGATTAAGAAGCGTTGATCTACACTAGTCAGTGTTGGAAGTAGTAACCATTGTGGAGAATTTCTAACAAGGCTCTTAGCCTACGTGACTTAAAGGCATAGCCTTCTTTTACTGATTGTTTGCATATCTTTGCTGGTAAAAATGATTAGAGGTTTATGTGGGTTCTACTAGGAATGGCCAATCCATACAGGCAAACTAGGTGGCTAACCAAAGTATCAAACAGAACGCCAAATCCCCCCCCCCAAAAAGGGGGGAATCAAATAAAAATACAGGTGTGATTTTTATTTTATTTTATTTTATTGCAGTGATGGAGACATCACTTATACTGTTCAGACATGGCACTATTTGCTGGATGCTACTGAGATATAAGGGAATTTGAGTGAACAATTATACCACTTTTTAGTCCTTATTTTACTGTATTTTATAAACAAATCACCCAACATGTAATGAAGTAATGTGAAAAAGCCATCCCTATCTTTGATTCAGTAGGAAGTTGTGCCATCTTTTATCTAAAGAGTTGCTGAATAAGAGAATAACAGAGTTGGAAGAAACCTTGGAGGTCTTCTAGTCCAACCCCCTGCTCAGGCAGGAAATCCTATAACATTTCAGACAAATGATTGTCTAATCTCTTCTTTAAAACCTCCAGTGTTGGAGCACCTACGACTTCTAGGCAAGTCATTTCATTGATTTCCACTAAAATCAAACACTTCCGATCAAAGTTGGTGAGATTTTATATAGGACAAGAATAATCCAAATCAGCCTTTACAAATTAACAAAATACGCACACAACTGGCCCTATTTACCCCTTTAATTGAGCTGGTTGAACTGGTTAAAGGTAGATTGTGCTGGTAGATCACATGTTGGATGTTGAGTCCTCGCACTTACGACCAAGTCCTCGCACTTACGACGGCCGGCTCTGATTGGTTAAGACGCATGGACTAGCCGGCGGGAGAATACTGTGTTTCCATTGGTTGCTTAGTTTGACAGCTACAGTATAAATAGCTGTCAAACGCCTAAGCCCTGTTCTGTTTTTCCTGTTCAGCTTCTACAGCTGTTGTTAGCAATAAAGAGTTCCTGTTTGACTTAACCTTGTCTCGCCTCAGTTAGTGGGACCCTGGGTCGCCCTACAGAGCACTGGCGACGAAGGATGGGATCTCGGGCGTGAGGAGACAGGTGGTCAGCAGCTGAAGTCAGTAGCACTAAGCCAAGTCGCTAGCTGAGTCACTTAAACGACGAGACGTCGTTAAGAGCATTACTGACAGGAACAGAACCCGTCCTTGTAAGGATGGCACCTCCAACATTCACTCCCTTCAACCAAGCCACAGAAACTTGGAATTCTTATGAGGCACGGTTCGAGTGTTTCCTGGAGGCGAACGATTACACTGGGCTGACCAGCAGCCGAAAAAGGGCGCATTTCTTAAATGCCTGCGGTCCCGAGATGTTCGCAGTCGCGCTGGCCCTGCTAGCCCCTGTCCCTGTCCAGTCAGTACCATGGGAGGTCCTGAGGGAAAAACTCAAGCGCCATTATGAGCCCACACCATCACGCATCGCGCGCAGGTTCGTTTTTAGACAGATCCTGCAGGCAGAGGGAGAATCTGTCAATCACTACATTGCCTCCCTCAGGACTGCCGCCTTGAATTGTGAGTTTACCGAACTAGAAGACTCCTTACTGGAGCAGTTTGTCTGCGGTGTGAGAGACCTGAGGGTGCAACGCCACTTGCTAGAAAAGAAAGAGCTGACCCTTGCGATGGCCCTTGAGGAGGCTCAGGCTTGCGAACTATCAGGCAAGTCCACCTCAGAGATCCGTAAGTCACAAGCCGCTTTTCCCGCCACTAAGCCCAGCACCGTCCACTCTGAAGCGTTTGACCCTGAGGAAATTGAGGAAGAGGAGGACGAAGTCAGCCGCCTCAAAACCTTCAAGGGCAAAAGAAACACCGCAGACAAGGACTTCTCAGGGTCTCCTTGCCAGGGTTGTGGTGAAATGCACCCCAGAGCGGCTTGCCCTTTTAAAACCACTATATGCCGAAGATGTGGAAAAAAAGGGCACTTGGCAAGAGTCTGCCGGGCTAACCTGCAAGGCTCACAGCCAAAACCCCAGAGAAGACCGTATCACAAACCAAACAGATCGAACGATGACTGTTTTGCCATCTCGAGAAGCAACAACGTCCCTGCGGTGTCTGCCTGCCAGGCCAAAATTAGCTCCAACAAAAAAATTTATATAACTGTAACCATTGAAGGGGCACCATGCCGAATGGAGGTCGACACGGGATCTTCTAAATCCCTGATCTCCTGGTCCACCCTGAAGAAACTGGCGCCAAAATTACAAAAAAACTCGCTTCAGCCATGCCAAGTACATCTCAGAGACTATCAAGGAAACGACATCTCTATCCTGGGTGGCGCCCAGCTCCTGGTGGAACACAAGACCTTCACTGGCAAACTACCCCTTCTCATCGTCCGAGATTCCCTGCCAAGCCTGCTAGGGCTCGACTGGTTTGGCGCCCTGGGACTTGGCATAACTGGCATCCACTCAACCAATCCAGATAACTTTGATGACATCATGGCCGAATTCGCAGACATCTTCGACGATAAGTTGGGTAAATATAAGGGATCACCCATCTCCCTAAATTTGGACCCCCAGGTGGCACCCATTAGGCTTAAGCCCAGGCGGGTACCTTTTGCACTCAGGCCCCTGGTTGAGAAAGAATTAGACAAACTCATAGCCCAGGGGGTACTAGAACCCACTGACCACGCCCCTTGGGAGACCCCTATAGTCCTCCCAATCAAGCCAGATGGGTCTTTGCGCATCTGCGCTGATTACAAGAGTACCCTAAATAAGGCGCTCCAAGCCCATCCTTACCCGGTGCCCGTAGTGCAACACCTGTTGCACTCATTAGGCACGGGCTCCATTTTTGCCAAGCTGGACATGGCACAAGCCTACCAGCAGCTCCCAGTTGATTCGGCCACAGCTGCAGCTCAAACCATTGTCACCCATAGGGGAGCATTCAAGTGCCGCCGCCTCCAATTTGGCATAAGTGTAGCCCCGGGCATCTTTCAGGGCCTTATGGAGCGACTCCTGCATGGTCTGCCAGGAGTCGTTCCATATTTTGATGACGTTCTCATCTCTGCCCTCAGTCAGTCTGACCTCAAAGACAAATTAAGAGCGGTCCTACGCCGTTTCCAAACGGCTGGGCTCAAACTCAAGCGGGCAAAGTGCAGAATAGGGGTACCCCAGGTGGAGTTTTTAGGTTACCTGATCGATGCCAATGGCATCCATCCCACACCTACGAAAGTGGCTGCCATAAAAAAAGCCCCCACCCCTGCTAACAAAACTGATTTACAAGCCTTCCTCGGCCTCTTAAATTTTTACTGCTCATTTTTGCCCCACAAGGCTTCTGTGGCAGAACCATTGCACCGCCTTTTAGATAAAGGCACACCTTGGCATTGGGGCCCCCGGGAAGCTGCTTCCTTCGCAGCTGTCAAATCCCTCCTAACCTCCGAGGCTGTCTTAGTGCAATACACTGACCGCCTTCCTTTAGTCCTTGTTGCAGACGCTTCCCCCTTTGGAATTGGAGCTGTCCTAAGTCACACCCTTCCTGATGGCACAGAGGCCCCCATCGCCTTCTATTCTAGGACGCTCTCCTCTACAGAGCGAAATTATGGCCAGATCGACAAGGAAGCGCTGGCTGCGGTGGCAGCCATCAAGCGCTTCCACGACTATCTGTACGGCCGTCCCTTCACCCTGGTCACTGACCACAAGCCCCTCTTGGGCATCCTGGCTGGCAACATACAAACGCCCCAGGTCCTTTCCCCCCGCATGTTACGGTGGGTCGAATTCCTAGCCGCCTACTCTTATTCCCTCATTCATCGGCCTGGCAAACATCTGGCCCATGCCGACGCCCTCAGCCGCTGCCCCTTACCCATCTCTGTCTATGACCCCTCTCCTGCAACCCAAGTCCTCCTCATTGAGGCCTTACAGTTACCCATCTCGGCCTCTGACGTGGCTGCCCACTCTGCCAAAGACCCTACCATTAGCACAGTTTTGGACTGGGTGCGCAGGGGATGGCCGCAAGGGCCGGTAAGCCCTGAGTTCAAACCATACCACATTAGGCAGCACGAGCTATCAGTACAGCGAGGGTGTTTACTGTGGGGGAATAGAGTGGTAGTGCCAGCCAAACTCCAGCAGCCAGTTTTGGAGTCTCTGCATGAGGGGCACCCGGGGATAGTTAGGATGAAATCGTTAGGACGCAGCTACGTCTGGTGGCCAAAGTTTGACCAAGCGGCCGCCCAGTGGGTAGCAGGGTGCCAGCCGTGCCAACTATCCCGACCTGTGGCCCCCGCGGCCCCAGTCAAAGAGTGGGAAATGCCAAAGTCGCCCTGGTCAAGACTCCATGTGGACTTTGCCGGCCCCTTTCATGGGCGAAACTTCCTGGTGGTGGTAGATGCCTACTCGAAGTGGGTGGAGGTTGTCACCATGGCATCTACCACAGCAGCAGCCCTAATCAGGGCACTACAGAGCCTATTTGCCACGCATGGGTTGCCCGATGTCATCGTCTCAGACAACGGCCCGCAACTGACTTCCGCGGCTTTTCAAGTTTCCCTGGCTGGCCACGGAATCCGGCATGCCAGGGTGGCACCATTTTGCCCGGCCAGTAATGGCCAAGCAGAGAGGGCAGTGAGGTCAGCCAAAGAGGCTCTCTCACGTTTTACCGATGGGGACTGGCCGGAGAGAGTGTCTCGCTACCTGTTGGCACAGCACGTAACTCCATGCCCTTCTACCAACAGGAGCCCAGCAGAACTTCTAATGGGCCGACGGCTCCGCACTGACCTCGACCGCCTGCACCCTTCCTATTCCCCGGAGAAGCCCCCAGACTCAACCAGCCGCTACCACAGATTCAATATAGGGGACCCCGTCTATGCCCAGAACTTTGGGGGGGATCCGAGATGGCTTCCGGGGACTGTCGAACAACACACCGGTCCCTACTCCTACCAAATCCGGCTACCCGATGGCAGACTCTGGCACCGCCACCTAAACCAACTTAGGGGCCGAGTGACAGGCCTGTCAGGAAACACTGCTGACCCAGATGACCGCGCAACCGTTCCAGTCCCTGACTTCACACCAGAAGTTCCTGATTCAAACGCGCTACCAGAGCCCAACTTACCTGATGAACCGAGTCAGCTGCAGGACGATGAGGCCACTTCCGAAGTTCTAGACGAGTCGCCTGGAGTTCCGCCGGCACTACAGACACCTCCTACCTCTTCGACTGCCGCCCCCGAACTGCGTAGATCTAGTCGGACGCGCAGGCGCCCAGCATACTTAGCCGACTACGCCTGCTCCGTCCAAGGGGGAAGGGGTGTTGAGTCCTCGCACTTACGACCAAGTCCTCGCACTTACGACGGCCGGCTCTGATTGGTTAAGACGCATGGACTAGCCGGCGGGAGAATACTGTGTTTCCATTGGTTGCTTAGTTTGACAGCTACAGTATAAATAGCTGTCAAACGCCTAAGCCCTGTTCTGTTTTTCCTGTTCAGCTTCTACAGCTGTTGTTAGCAATAAAGAGTTCCTGTTTGACTTAACCTTGTCTCGCCTCAGTTAGTGGGACCCTGGGTCGCCCTACAGAGCATTGGATGACTTCGGTTATGAAATAATGAAACAATATTATAATAAGGCCCACAAGGAGTTCTGATATGCGATACTTTGGAAATTCCAAAAGGCAATGAATAGCCTTTCATAACTGTCCCAGGAAAAAAAATCAGAATAATTTGCATACAGATCATATTTTCTTCCAGGTTAAGTACATTCATCTATCAGTTAGGATAAGTACAAGGTGGAGAGAAATAAGGTAAAGACAGTGGAGATGCCATAAGTACTATCAGGGGTGGGTTCTAAAAAATTTTACTACTGGTTCTGTGGGCGTGGCTTATTTTGTGGGCATGGCTTGATGGTCATGTGACAATTATTTAGGATTTAGCAGAGGTACTGGTCTACCAGGCTTTTAACTGCTTGCAGAGCTGTACCTATCTACCCATTTATTTTTGCAGGCACTGATCTACTCATGTATTTTTGCAGGCACTGATCTACTCATGTATTTTTGCAGGCACTGGTATACCCATTTATTTTTGCAGGCACTGGCCTACTCATGTATTTTTGCAGGCACTGGTCTATTCATTTGTTTTCTTTTAACATTGATCAGCTGTAGGGCGGCCCTTTGAAGCCCTGCGGCAAGAGTTTAAACAGGTTTTTTTCCCTCTAGCCATCAGCTGGGACTCAGGAGGCAGCAATAGATTGGGGGTGGGGCCAAAGAAAAGGTAAGAATAACACCGGGGGGGGCGGGGTGGCAGAACCGGTTCGGTGACATCATATCGTCACCGCTACCGGCTCAGAAGAACTGGGCCGAACCGGGAGGAACCCACCACTGAGTACTATCCAGTGCCATAGTAAATAGGATCGTATCATGAATGAAATCATCACTGGATGTTGACCATTCCTACTTATATATGATACTTGAGAACATCTGTGGTCACCTCTTTGCTTTTCCAATAGGGACAAATAGAATATCTATCGCAGAAAAAAGCACAATCTATCTGGAACCTTGCAAAAATTTAATGTTGCATTGAAGCATGGACAAACCCTTTCCTCTCTAAGGGACTCCGTAAATATTGGAATAAATACTGAAGCTGTATGTTTGGGAATGCATTTTTCAGTTACGGTAACTATTATTGACAACCTCTAATGTGTTAATTATCTCACTGATCACTTCACAGTCTAATTATAACCACGCTAATGAGGAAAGTTCAGAGTCCCCTCGGATGTGTAAGAAGTCTGATTCATGTCAAAGGAGAATGTAAATTGAAACATGATTGCTGAAAGTTCTTACAGAAAAATAAATTTCAAGCACATGCAAAGGCCGTTTCTTTTAGGCCAGAGAATTCAATAGTTTCCTTGTAGGGCTGTACATTGATTTGTGAAATAATTCATCCTCTACAGAAGTTCCCATGACCGGGAATCCTAACAAGCTATAAATGGAAAAATGAACTAAGAAAATGCCTTCTAGCTAGAGCAAGGGTATCAACTCAATTTCATTGAGGGCTGCAAAAGGGTTATGTTTCACCTCAGGGGGCGGGGTTGGGAGTGGCCAGGGTGGGCGTGACCAGCTTGACATCACTCATGTCAGGGACACCTGTGGTGACCCAAGTGCTCTGCCAGCAAAAATGGGCTCCCGAGCTCCGTTTTCAGCTGCAAATATTTCCTGCAACCCTCTGCCAGTGAAAACAGAGCTTACAAGGGCTGCATGCAGCCCTCCCAAGCTCCATTTTGCTGGCAGAGGCACCATGGGCCGGTCCTTTGCTATTTCCAGGGTGGCCCGCGAACCAGATCTAACTACCCCACGGGCCATATCTGGCCCCTGGATCTTGAGTTTGACACCCTGAGGTAGAGTATACTCACCTGTACTAGTCACAGTTAATTATGCCAGGAAGTTACCTATCTGTATGAACATTTTCTTTGAAATTCAACAAATGTTTAGTTTGGCATCAGCCAGACAGACTGAGGCTTCAGGGAATTAAATCCCATCACATTTATAGAGCATTGAGATGGAAAGCCACAAGCAATCTCTGTCTTTGGCTATCAGTGGATTAAAAAACAATAAATATAAAAACCCCATGGATAAATGTGAAGGTAGCTAAACCTTTCTGAGCATTGTCTATGGAGATTCTCCATCATCCATGCCATGGTTGTCCCAAAGGTCCTTTTTAAAAGGCAATGGGACTTTCTAGTTTTTTCTTGAAGATGTTTAGCTTCTCATCCAAGAAAAGCTTCATCAGTTCTAACTCTCTGATGAGTTAGATTTCCAGTCATTGTTAGACTACTAATTTTACACTTAGACTTAGAATAACTTTATTGTCACTTTAAATGTACATTAATCGACATACATTAAAATGAAATTTTGTTGCATATAGCTCTCAAAGGATTACCACCTCCAATATACATTACATAAATATGACAAAAATATAATTAAATAAAAAGTAATGCATATAGCCACATACCCATATATATTATATGACACAGAGAAACAACACAGTCTAGTTTAGACGTATGTTTACGTACATGGTGAGAAAAACTAATCTTGCGAGTTTACCAGACGGATGGCATCAAAGGGAACAAAGCTGTTACAGAATCTGGTAGTCCTGCTAGAAATACTTCAAAACCTACTCCAAGAAGGGGGGAGCAACAGAAACAGACTGTAAAGTGGGTGTGTGGGGTCTCTAACACTGCTTTGAGCTCTAAGCACATAGCGCTTATAAGCAGTATCCTGAATGACGAGAAGCAAGTTTCTTATAATCTTCTCGGCTGTCCTTACCACCAGTGGTGGGATTCAACTAGTTTCCACCACAACTGCCAAACCAATTGTTAAATTGCTGGCTCGCCCTGCCCCGCCCCTTCCAGAAGTCCCCACACACCCTGTTTTGGCTCCCAGGGGGCTGCAGGGAGGCCTGCTAGGCCCAAAATGGGGCACGGGGAGGAGGGGTGCGGCGTCCCTTGCAGCCTGTTTTTGCTCCCAGGGTGGTGCAGGAGGCCGAGTGTTGCCTGTCACACCCCCTGGCCACGCCCACCATGGCCACACCCACCCAGCGGTCATTAGGGCAGAAAACCAGTTGTTAAATTATTTGAATCCCACCATTGCTTACCACTCTCTGTATGTCAATCAATCTCATCACCCTAATTGTAGAGCACACTAGCTAGGGATGATGGGATTGTCCTGGGACTGAATCTTGAAGAAATTAAGAGTTACTTCTCCTTGCAGGAATAGTTTGTGGAATGAGAAACCCAATCTTCTGAGAGGGACTCTTAGAAAAACTGCTGCGACCCGGCAGGCCTATTCAACAGAGCCTATGCTGAGAAGGGATAATAGATGCACATTTTTATTATTCTGAGTTATTGTTGTAGACATGTAAATCATTTGAGCAATTAAATTCTACAGAAAATACTGCATAATTACATCACACCGCTCTGTATCCACAGTATGATAGTGTCCAGGTTAATGGGATTTTTTTTTTCTGTGCTCTTCGTGGGCATCCTCATTAATTCATGGAAAGGTCTGTTAATCTGATGGGTGTAATTGCTATTCTAAAAATAGCCATCCGCAGCTTTGCTGTTTGGAAAAGATGCTGGAAATTGGGGGGAGGGGAGGGAGGGGGCAGAAGAAATATATTTTATTAGGAAATGCATATTAAGAAGTGCAAATTTATTAAGAAATTGTCCATTGTGGGAATGGTCAACTGTAATCCTCAGCATGTGTTCTGGAACCGTCAGGTTTTGCAAAATAATTAGTAATCAGAACAGTGGCGGGTTGCTACCGCTTTGCCCCGGATCGGGTGAACCGGTAGCGGCAATGGGAGGCTCCGCCTACCCGCCTGAACGTCTCTGCGCATGCACACACCCACGAGCGAACCGGTAGCGGCCGAAATTGAAACCCACTACTGAATCAGAAGCTGAAAATGCTGCTGGTATACACAATGTCGTTAACAAATATCATAACTGTAAATAGTGCCATTGAGTTGTATCTGATAGATTATATATATATATATATATATATATATATATATATATATATATATATATCTTTTAACACAGAGATGGACAAGATTGGAAGCTGCTTCTTTATAACAGTTCTTTCTTTTTCTTTGCTATGTATTTCCTTGCAACTTTTTTTCATTTAATATTTTTCTTTAGTTTCTTTATTTTTCTCTTTCAAAATGTTTATTGTTTTTATTCTTTAAAAAATATTCTCGAAGAAAAATTCTACATTAAAAGCAAAACTATGTATACGGCAAAGAGCAGCCTCTGAAAGCCTAAGTTGCCACCAAACTGTATTCTTCTAATGCAATAAATGAGGAAGAATATTTGATCGTCATTAATCATCGCCATCATTCCAGGTCCTTGGGAAGGACTTGATAGGTGGATAAAAATACCACATCCAGTCTAAACATCTGGTTGACTGTGCAACCAGCCATAATAATAAAAACAGGGTGGCACCTCTCACTGGAGAAGGGTTTTAACATGGGGAATTAATAGAAACTGAGATTTCATCAGTATTTGATGTCTTCCACTAACACAAGGGTGTCAAACTCAAGGCCTGTGCAGACATGCACGTACACAAACACACACACTAGCTTGTTAGACCTAGACACTCTTGAAACACAGACAACTGGATGTTATTTGGGTTCTTTGATAGCTATTGATCAAACAAATGAAGTAATCAATAGCCTTGTTAAAACAAGAAGGAAATCTATACTGAAGTGTTTGGGCTTGGAAGTGGAGGAGAAAAAGAGAAAGGAAAAGTACTGGTAGGAAAATATTGCAGCATTGATTTGATGGACTGAAACACGATTGGACGTGGCCAAATGACATGTATGTCATGGCTCTCCTGGAAAAATATTAAAAGAAAAATTGCAATCTGTACATGTTGAAATTAATTCCTAGCTGCTGAACGTTTACTATTTCTAGGGTCCATGTGACAGATGGGGTATAGAACTGGCAGAAATTAGAAACAATAGGAGGGAATTAAAATGAATTTATAATTTGCATTTTATCACAGCAGAGGCAAGGATTACATTATTTTGAGAGATCTGACAAGATGAAAAACTGTTTGTAAATGCTTTAAATAAAAAAACTTGAGTGTAAGAAAGATACCCCTTTCAGAATCTGCACATTAAAAAATGATATGGCAGATGGTTGTGTGATGCAGAATTGTAAAAAAATTATTTAGTGGTTTGGAAACATTTTCCCTAGGTAGATATGAATGTAAATATATGAAACGTAGCTTAGCTTGACTTTGGAATCGCTTGTAATACATCTAGAGCTTCTGTTTTGTGATTATTCCTGTAGGGCTTCTTAGTCCCAAATATTGTTTTCCAGTCTTGAACCAGTATAAGTATCCTCAGTACTAACTGAGATCTGATAATTAATTTATTATGATCACAGCACTGAATCCAAAAATATTCTAATATATACTCAGGAATGTCTGAAGAATATAATGTAGTCAATAAAATCAACAAGGCAGCCATGATGGTGAAATACGCATAAAAAATGGGTAGAGCTTAGATTGCACTGTTACTCTTGACATTTTTTTAACCATATCCCATAATTGTCCTGTATCTTCTAATCCATTAACTGTATCATTTACAGGCAGTCCTTGATTTACGACTACAATTGAACCCAAAGTTTATATTGTTACGTGAGTTTTGCTCCATTTTACAACATTTCTTGCCACAATTGCTATGTGAATCACTGCAATTGTTAAGATAGTATCCTGGTTGTTAAGCGAATTGGGCTTCCCCACTGATTTTGCTTGTCAGAAGGTCACAAAAGGGGATCCCATGACCTCGGGACACCGCAACCATCATAAATATGAACCAATTGTCAAGCATCTGAATTTTGATCACATGACCATGGGGATGCTGCAAAGGTCGTAACTGTGAAAAATGGTCATAAGTCACTTTTTTCAGTGCTGTTATAAATTTGAACAGTCATTAAATGAACAGTTGCAAGTCAAAGATTACCTGTATTTATCCCAGCTAGATGATGGTGTCTAGCCAATGTTGGCTGATTCATGAAAGCTAAGCAAAGTTGGATCTGTCTATCACTTGGATCAGTGGTTGGTTGCCCTCGGTTTGGACCGGTTCTATAGAACCGATAGTAAAACCAGAGGGAGGCTCCACCCACCAACCCCGACGTCATCAGAACGCTTCTGCGCGCGGCCCCGTTGCCAACCGGTAGTAAAGGTAAGTAGAATCCACCCCTGACTTGGATGGGACATTGTGAAGAAACCTGGCTGTTATCAACTAGACTGGAGTTTTTAAAATAAAGAATAAAAGGAATAAAATAAAGAATAAAATAATAACAATAGCGGTTATCAACTAGACTGGAGTTTTTAAAATAAAGAATAAAAGGAATAAAATAAAGAATAAAATAATAGCAAACCATTTCTATATTATTGTCAAGAAGACTCTCGGGATGTCTATGAAGTGACTAAGGGTTGAGCTGAACATGAGGGAGTATTTACCTTTTTATTGCTTTGCTTACTGGACCAGCAAAAGTTCTTCATCTCTGAAACTCTGCCTTTGCAGATTAATCCTTGCGAGTGATGCTGTGACATCTGCCATTTTAGACTGAGCTCCCTTGGTAGTTATTACAAATCTGATTATTACATTTGTTATCTGATTGAATCAGAGTAATGATGCAAAGTGGTCGGGCCATGTCATATAAATGGGCAAAGCTGCATTTTTGTTTTGTTTTTTACATAGTATCAGGACTTTTAATGGGGTTAACGTCTGTTAAGGGGTTGTTGTTTTTTTAGAGTTTATGCTACCATTTTCTCACTAGAATATATCAGGAAACATCTTGGTCCCACTAGATAGAACAGATCAAGGCATCAATTCCACAGGAAGTCTAAAACGAAATTTTACTGAAATTAGCTATAATCTTAGTGTCAACCCTGAAGGGAACCTGGCTGAGGCCATCTTTGAAGCTTCAGGGTTGCCACAAGGAAGAAGAAGGGACAAGGAGGGGGGAAATAGCTAGCTGAGGGGGCGGGGGGGTTATAGTCGGAACAAGAAGTTTTCCTGTGGGAACCAAGGACATTCCAACAGGTGACTGGGGAGAGGAGGAGTGAAGTAGCCAAGCAACCGGTCAGCATCTCAATTGGACAATGTGACTGAGGACTTGGGGGAAGGGGGAACTTTTACTTTTTAATTAGCTGAAAACCGCGGGAACTTTCAGAATCAGTTTTCACCAGTTGTGCCAGAGGTGAAATCCCCCCCCCCCCGGTTCTATCCAGCTCACCAATTCCGGTAGTGGGAGGAGGGAAGATTGAGTCAACCTTGAGCGGGTGGGGACTGAACTCCTGACAGTGGGAAGAGGTAGCCTGCAATATTGCATTGTGACCTCTGTGCCACCAGGGCTGCTGAATGACAAGGAATTATGGATACTAACATCCAAAACATTTGGAAGACACAGGTTATCTACCACTGGACTGATCCAGTGGTGAAATTCAAATTTTTTTATCACCGGTTCTGTGGTAGGCGTGGTGTACCGTGGCTTGGTGGGCCTGGCTTAATGGGCATGGCAGGGGAAGGATATTGCAAAATCCCCATTCCCTCCCCACTCCTGGGGGAAGGATATTGCAAAATCTCCATTCCCATCTCACTCTGGGGCCAGCCAGAGGTGGTATTTGCCGGTTCTCCAAACTACTCAAAATTTCCACTACCAGTTCTCCAGAACCTGTCAGAACCTGCTGGATTGATCTACAAAGATATTTTGGCATGGAGCTTTCACTGCCCATCCTCATTAAAGCATTCTCTTGCCTTCAGAACATACAGAGGACTTTGTTCCTTTTCTTATGTAAATCTTAAAAGGATTTTTCCCCCCAGTTGAAGCTAAAAAGAATTCCACCCAGTGATTGATATAAAAGCTCCATCCATCACCCAATTTGGTAATTTAACCTTACGAAACAAATTTGAAGTTCTTATTGTAAATTCTTCTCTCTTTTTTTAAGTTACTGTTCTGAGTCCTCCTCTGTAATTATAGCTTGTAATAATAATCTATTTCCGGTAGGTGCTAAATTAGCAGGATTCCGCAGCAGCCGAAAGTTTTTTCAAGGAAGTCTGGTCTAAATTTCTAAAACTCTGTTTCAAAATGTAACACTTTAGCTAATGTAGTCGTTTTTATGACTGAAAACCACAGCAAAAAGTTGCTGCCAAGATATTTACGTCCCACTTTATGGATGTGTTTCATAAC
Source organism: Ptyas mucosa (assembly GCA_012654045.1). NCBI lineage: Eukaryota > Metazoa > Chordata > Lepidosauria > Squamata > Colubridae > Ptyas > Ptyas mucosa. The sequence goes on along the minus strand of WNWU01000043.1, from coordinate 421,016 downwards.
ATTACCAGATTCTGGCTTATTTTTAAAAGACACACATCCATTTATAACATGAAGGTATTTATGATTACTACTAGTGCCCTTGATTATAAAACAAGGGAACTTTTTTAGTAGAAACACCACATGTCAATCAGTTGATTACTGCCATGCAAAAACGTTCCCTAAATTTCAGTTGTAAAAAAGGGCAACCGAATTTATCAAAAGACTGAACCCTTTTTTTCCTTTTTGGAAAAGCTAAAGCAGGGGTGAAATGCTCCCAGTTCGGAACAGCTCGGGCGAGTAGGTAGCGAAGGAGGTGGGCAGTTCGGAGAACCCGTAGCAAAAATCCCTGCCCCCGCCCCCCATGCCCAGCTGAGCCACGCAATCATCAGAGCCTTTTTTTTTCTTTTAAATGGCTCTGACGATGCCAGCTGAGTTGCCTGCGGTTAGCTAGCTAGCAAAAATCCCTCCCCCCTCCCCCACCCAAGCTTCCAGCTTGCTTACCTTCACAACTACACAAACACACAAAATCTCACAAAGCTGTATATGGAATTTTGTGTCTGTAAAGTGTGAAAGTTGTTTTTTGGGGCTTTTTGTGGCTGTGTGAGGTTCCTGCTTGTTGTATTTTGGGTCTAGCACAGCTGCTTTTACATTGTGGGTGAGCCAGTTGTGTTGTGTTGTGTTTTGTAGGTTAAAAAAGGGCAAAGAAGTAACATTGACTTGGCTACGCCCACCAAGCTCTGCCCACTAATTAAGCCACGCCCACAGAACCAGTAGCAAAAAAATTTAGATTTCACCCCTGAGCTAAAGGGTGAACTTTTCTCTTTCTTTTTTCCCCCAAATAGGAAAGGCAGGTTTAGAAACATGAAATATAAATATAAATAAATTATTAACTATTTCTTCCAAGTCATTTTTCAAAGCATGGACTACTCTAATGGTTCCTGTTTACCAACTCCCAAACTCATAAATTATATACACGTCTTACACCTTCTCTCTTTCACAGAGAGAGAGAGAGAGAGAGAGAGAGAGAGAGAGAGAGAGAGAGAGAGAGA
>WNWU01000043.1:409432-419978 GCA_012654045.1 Ptyas mucosa | reverse complement strand
AGAGAGAGAGAGAGAGAGAGAGAGAGAGAGAGAGAGAGAGAGAGAGATACCCCAGTAATGGACAACTCATCTGATTGGTCCAGATTAACTCGAGCTATTGCCTGCAAATTGTCACAACCGTATCTGCCCAATGCCATCCAGTACATCTAGAAATTGCACTGCAACTCTTTAAAAGATAGATGGCCATGGGTCATCTTATAGTAGCTCTTAGCTTAGAACAGCGGAGGCTAACCTTTTTTCCCTCAGGTGCCAAAAGCATGCGTATCTGTGCAACAGTGCGCATGTGCATGCCCACATCCATAATGCAATGCCTCCCGCATGCCCCATCCCCATGCATGCACACTTGTGCCCCATGTTTCTCCACCCCCCTATGCATGCACACACATGCTCCGTGTTTCCCCGCCCCCCCTGCCCATGCACGCATGACTCCCTCACCCACATGCTCCCCCGCTCCCTTCCCCCGTGCCCGCCCCCCCCCCCCCAGCCTGTTTTTGGTCCCAGGAGATTTCAGGGAGGCCTGCTAGGCCCAAAATCAGGCATGGGGAGGCACGTTGCATCCCCCTGCCCTCCCTTGCATATGTGCACAACCCCCCACCCAGTCCCCCCCCGCACATGCACACGTGTCTCCGCAGACCAGTCAGTTGGCCAGCAGGAGGCATGTGTGCATGCACAATGGAGCTGACCTAGGGCGAGGGCTCACCTGTGGCACCCGTGGCATAGGTTCACCATCACGGGCTTAGATAGTAGTTTCTATCTTGTGGAATAGGCTTCCGCAGAAATACAGGGAACTCCCATCTTCCTGCAATCCCATAAGCAAGTTATAGTATAGCCTTTATTGTCATTGTACATCATATATACAATGTAATTGATTATATCTGTTTTACTTCAGCATGCCTTCAGCTCCAGCTGATTGACTGTGAGCAAGATCTACCTTAGGTTTCTTTTTTTTTTTTTTTTTGGAAATTAATCCTAATTCTGGTATCAGTTTTGATGTATAGGTAGTCCCTGATTTACAACAGTTCATTTAGTGACCGTTCAAAGTTACAACGGCACTGAAAAAAGCAACTTATGACCATTTTTCACACTTACGACCTTTCCAGTGTCTCCATGATCGCATGATCAAAATACAGGCGCTTGGCAAGTGACTCATATTTATGACACTTGCAGTGTTCTGCGGTCATGTGATCCTCTTTAGCAACCTTCTGACAAGCAGAATGAACGGGGAAGCCCGATTCCATTAACAGCTATGTTACTAACTTAACAACTGCAGTGATTCACTTAACAAATGTGGCAAGAAAGATTGTATAATGGGGCAAATGTCACTTAACAATGCTAACTTTGGTTAGCAACAGAAATTTTGGGGTTCAATTGTGGTCGTAAATTGAGGACTACCTGTATTCTCCTGCAGAAATACAGGCAACCCCCATCTTCTTGAAATTCCATAAGCAAATTATGTCTGTTTTATTTCCGCATGCCTTCAGCTCTAGATGATTGTGAGCATCTAAAGTCTTGTTTTGGAATTTGATTCTGATTCTGCTCTCAATTTTTTATTATTATGGGTTTCCTGCTTCTCTGATGTTGAATGCCTTTCAGAATCCTTCAAGATTGAGGTAGGTTATAAGTAGTGTAACATAAATAATAAAATCCAGGAAGATTAGCATTCCAGTCTTCCCACATTCCTTATTTGCTCTCTAATTCTTCCATCCACAAATCTAAACTGGGATTGCCCATTTGTAAGGGCATGATCATTTTGCTTCTTTCCTCAAGCATTGTGAATGACTTTCATGATTTTGGCCTGAGATACCATGCTTGGCAAGATAGCCAAAATCATACTTGATTTTGCCTCTTTTGGCAAAATCTCACTAAATATTATTTTATTTTCAGATATATTGAATTTCCAAATCCTATACCTCTCAGCCAGTTAAGAAATGTCAAGGATTCTGAAGTAATAACATTAACTCTGTATGCAATGTTGCATCAATAAGACACATATTTCCATGCCCAGAAATAGGAATCCAAACAACATTTCCAAGAATATAATTTCAGAAACCTTGAGAGGATTCAGTGCAAAATTAACAACAGTCCTAAATGTCCCTTTCCATCCAGCAGACAAAATGCCTGTGTGGAAGTAAGTTAATTTTGGCAACTTGATTTTGCATTATAATCTCTTTACATGCAGCAAGCAAACAATACATTAAAAAAATAAAACTTTTCAGGAATTCTATCGGCTTTAAAGGCTGAGCGCCAAAGAATTGAGGCCTTTGAACTATGGTGCTGGAGAAGACTCCTGCGAGTCCCCTGGACTGCAAAGCGATCAAACCAGTCAGTTCTAGAGGAGATCAACCCTGACTGCTTTTTAGAAGGCCAAGTCCTGAAGATGAAACTGAAATACTTTGGCCACCTAATGAGAAAGAAGGATGCACTGGAGAAGAGCCTAATGCTGGGAAAGATTGAGGCAGAGGTGAAATGTTCCTGGTTCAGACTGGATCACCTGATCCAGTAGCGATGGCGGCGGGTAGTTCAGAGAACCGGTAGCAAAAATCCCTGCGCCCCCCCACCATGCTCAGCTGAGTCGCACGATCATCAGAGACTTTTTTAAAAAACTTTTTTCTACAACCTCTTCCAACGGAAAAAAAATGCTTTTAAAAGTTAAAAAAAAAGCCTCTGATGATCGCGCGGCTCAGCTGGGATCCTCAGAGGCTTATCAAAGCATTAGAAAAAATGCTTTGAAAAGTTTTTTTTAAAAAAAGTTGGCCACGCCCACCCAGTCACATTACCCCACCACCACCAAGCCATGCCCACAGAACCGGTAGTAACACATTTTACATTTCACCCCTGGATTGAGGGCAAAAGGAGAGGACGACAGAGAATGAGGTGGCTGGATAGAGTCACTGAATCAGTAGGCGTGAGCTTAAATGGACTCCAGAAGATGGTAGAGGACAGGAAGGACTGGAAGAACATTGTCCATGGGGTCGTGATGGGTCAGACACGACTTCGCAACTAACAACAACAAATTCAGCTTTATATGCAGAACAGTCAAACTGAAAGTCAATTTGCCGGGGGCTAGTTTGATCTCTGGCAAATAAATATTTTTTTAGCAGCCTTGTTTCTGGTGACAGCCAATTTCTGAACAAGGAACTATACTGGGACAGATTTTTTTTGTGAGTGTGTTCATAACGTTAGCTCAGGTTTTCAAGAATTTATCACCTCCATAGTTTTTTGAATAATAAAATACAACCTTACCTGCCACAAATCAGTGTATTCAGACCCATTTCAGTTAATGAAACAACAGATGAATCACATTTATTATACAGTATTAGCCCATGGTTAATCTCTAATTTATGGAAGATTAGATGATCAGTTTATTTTAAACAACCTTATTCCAAGCAAATTAGTTGCATATTATGGGAGAAGGACAGGATACTATGAATTAGAATGAGATACATTGCTAGTAAGGATGTAGAGTTGACTTAAAAATCAGAAGGTGGGAAATTGTTTCTTTGCTTCCAGTTTCTGATATTGAGGCAGGAATTTTGGCAGAATGACTTTTACCAACATATTTTCACTGCAGGCTATGATAATATTACATAAATCAGAACTGAGCTGATCAGGGAAAAAAGGATGAGCAGATGAATGTGCACAATAAAATTGATGGGAATGGACTCTTCACATAAGTTGTAAAATTATGCAGCCTAAAAATTAAGTGTTAAAATGCTACAATTTGCCTTTATTTCCAGAAAATGCATGTACTAACCTTAGCCACTGCACAGACATTTCTTTTATTCTGGAATTACACAGAGAACAAGCAGGGTTTAATGTTATGTATTAATTGTACTAAGGATTTATACGATATGGTGGTTTCGGCTGATTGAATATAGCCTTCCCAGAAATGCAATATAACTGGCAAAGATTTTGCATCAATTAATGCAGAAAACATCTTAATACAAGTTCACTTACGGATTCAGCCACCAAGCTCTGGTACACACACACATATTTGTGGTCTGGTGTTGTTTATCTCAGCTGGAGTTTCCATTAAAACCAATGACAATTTTTTGAAAGAAAAGTGGGGAATTAAGCAGCAGAATCCAATGGATGACCAAGAAGTTTGAAGTAGGCACAGCAATAGTTTTAAGATTTGGATGTCCACCTATGTTTATGTGGGACAAAGTCAAGGTGGTAGCTGAATAACCATTCAATCAAAACTGCATAGATTGTTGTAATGAGTGTTAATCAGAGGTGGGTTTCAACAGGTTCTGACCAGTTCTGGAAAACCGATAGTGGAAATTTTGAGTAGTTCAGAGAACCGGTAGTAAAAATTCTGACTGGCCCCGCCCCCATCTTTTCTCTGCCTCCCAAGTCCCAGCTGATCGGGAGGAAATGGGGATTTTGCAGTAACCTTCCCTTTCCACACCCAACAAGCCATGCCACACCCAACAAGTCACACCCACAGAACTGATAGTAAAAATTTTTGAAACCCACCACTGGTGTTAATGTACAAAAAAGGAGTGGGGGTCAATTGCATTGAAAAAAATTTTTTTAATGAAAACTAGCACATTGGGAAAAGAGGTTAATTCCAATAAAGGACAATATTTGTAGCTCAGGGTCGAAATGAGGGGTTCTTAATGGTCTTTGTTTTCTTCAAGTCTTTTCATTGCCCAAACTAGGTAGCATTGTCAGTGCACTGATGATTATTATCTAGTTTGTTTAATGAAACATCTGCAAGAAAACAAGCAAGTTCAGAGAGCAGCAAGGACCCCCCCCCAAAGAGGTTACTAGCCAAAGATTTCTGGAATGCTAAGAGAAGATTCAAGCGATAATGCCAGTTTGACTCTTTGAAGTAGCACATCCCATTTTACAAACCGAGGCTCTTTATCTCTTCAATTGAAAAGTATTCATAAATTGAATTGGCAGCCATGACAGGTATGGTAATTTGGTTCTGAAAAAGTAAATTTATGCACACTAATGTACGGCTTCTTAGATTCAAGAGCAGAAGTCCCTTGGGTTGGAATGCTTCTTTGTAAGGATTGCCATAAATGATCTCACAGCTATTGGCTGAGGAAAAAAAAATAACAAAACTTAAAAATGCTGAGTTGAGCAAACCACCCGCATTTGTAAATCTATCCCTGTATCAAAATGCATAGTGACATCAGTTCTTGATGACTATGCTAACTCAGCTTTGAAGTTGATCCAAGAAACATTTACATGCTCTTATGCTGAACAAAAAGAATGATTTTCTGTGATGGGATGTGATAAGAAGATGGATTCTCAGGAGGGAGGAGGTGCAATCCAGAGGGGTAAGAGACAACTCAGTTCAGATAGTATGTGAGAGAAAAAGACAATAAAGACAGCCCCTGCTTAATAGTTCACAGAGTATATTGTAGGTGCAGAGAGTATTGTTGTGGCCCACCGGCGGCCAGTGGAGCTGACAGCAGAGTCAGACAGTGAGGATGTTGGGGAGGAACTTGGGCCAGTTCTGGGGGCTGGGGAAACCTCAGACAAGGGCTCTGTGTCTGCGGCAGAGAGGGAGTTAGACAGCATCGAGGCAGAGGAACAGCTGGAGCCCATTCCCAGTGTGCGCATGTGCAGAGCCGCCAGAAGACAAGAACAACTCAGAAAGTAGGGTTGACTCGGGAGTAAAGCCACACCCTGGAGGTGATTGGCCCCTCCCATAGGAAATAAAAGAGGAGCGAACAGGGAGTGGGCTTTTGCAGGAAACAATTCGTTTGTTCCATGACTCTGAGAGACTCTGTGCCGGGTTTTGTCTTGTACTGCGGTTGGAAACAAATTATGTGGCAGCTTGCCAAACAAGATAAGGTGTGTTGAGAAATATTCCTTTGCAAAACTGTTTGGACAAACCTTGCTGACTGTGAATGAACATAATTCACAGTTGTGTAAATAAAAGAGGTTTTGCCAGGACCAATTCCTGCCTCCTGATCGTTAAGGGAGCCTAGGTCAGAACAAGTATATTGTAGATGCAGTCTAGCAAGATTTTATCCACATGTGTTAAGCAATAAAGAACTCGCTTGAAAGAATCACCATGTATCATTCTTGATTTGCGACTGGATGTTTTCCCATCAGTAGTCCAAATCCTGCAAAAGAGATGGCTTCCTGCAGTACAGGTAATCCTTGATTTACAGCCATTCATTTAGTGACCGTTCAAAGTTATAACAGCACTGAAAAAAGTAATTTACGACTGTCTCACACTTATGATTCTTGCAGCATCCCTATGGTCACACGATCAAAATTTGGATGCTTAGCAACTGGCTAAGCATATTTACGATAGTTGCAGTGTCCCAGGGTCCTGGGATCACCTTTTGTGATCTTCTGACAAGCAAAATCAAGGTGGAAGCTGGATTCACTTTACAGCCTGGCTACTAACTTAGCAACTGCAGTGATTCACTTAACAACTATGTCAAGAAAGGTCGTAAAATGGGGCAAAACCCACTTGACGAGTGTCTCACTTAGCAACAGAAATTTGGAGCTCAATTGTGGTCTCAAGTCGAGAACTACCTGTATCAGGGAGCCCATATGAAGCACCGTTCCGGGTGTGCTTCAAGGTGTTGGTGATCACCTTTAAAGTGCTCCATGGCTTAGGGGTAACCTTCTGCCACCGATTGCCTCCCACCGGCCGGTTCACTCCCACAGAGAGGGTCTCGTCAGGGTGCTGTCAGCCAGACAATGCCAGCTGGCGACCCCCAGGGGGAGAGCCTTCTCTGTGGTGGCGCCCAACCTCTGGAACCATCTACCCCCAGAGATACGAGTAATTCCCGACCTCCGAACTTTTCGTTGGGCCCTAAAAACCCATCTTTTTCAACTAGCCGGGCTGGCTTGATTTTATGTTGCTTTTATATAGTGATACTGATCTAAATTTTAAATTTTGAATTTGTAATACCTTTTAACTATATGGGCCAAATTATTTAATTTATTTTAAAATTATTTTAATTTTTATATACACATGTTTTATTTTAGCTGTTCACCGCCCTGAGTCCGAAAGGAGAAGGGCGGTAAAAAATTCAAATAAATTAAATGAATAAAATAAATAAATAATTAAAGGGCATGCCAGGCTCCTTCTGCCTGAGTGTGGAGTTCAACTGGCCAATGCCACCAGTTGCAGTGGATAATACTGTCCAGTGCTGAACATGGAAGAAGCTGTTTCCAGTTTTGGTATGTACAAGTCAACGGGTGCCATCTAGTTCACTGTCTTATGCAACAGAATGACTTAGCATGGCTCAGGTAAGCCTCCTACAACTTACAAAAGTGAAACTCAATTGCAACTTCCTACCACATCTGTGCAAAATGTCCAGTTACAAGTAGCATGAGTTATTTTCTTCCTCAGTGATCCAAGACTAAATGACCCAGCAAACAGGATTGCCTTGATCTGATATATTCTGACCTCTTCTGCAGTTATTGGCTGATTGTTATCTCTTGTGTTAGGGCCACAAGAGGTAGGCATTGTGTAGAGGGAATTATGGCTGGTAAAAAGAGAAAAACAGCATTGATGTTAGCCTTTCAAGGTACACCAGCCTAAGAAGCCAAAGCCATATAGGTCAGCACTACTTTGGTTGTAAAAGCTGTTGTAACAACGTTACAAGTCTGAAGGTGCTTCTCAGTGGTGGTTCCAACCAGTGTTACCACCGGTTCCCTTCGCGCATGCACTTTGCATGCGATCGCTCCGCACAAGCACGTTAGGTTTCTGCCCAGCTGAGTTGTGGCAATCCACTCTGCCGTGCCTATCAGCTGGGCTAAAAATAAAGGTAGGAATAAAGCGGAGGTGGGCGGGAGGGCCCAGCTCCCAGTCAAAGAGAACCGGTTTGGTGATGTCACATCGTCACCACTACCGGCTCGGCCGAACCAGTATTCCTCTCTCTCATTTTATCTTTGATGGACAAAGGACGGGCATATCTGTTTCTTGGCCCAGGCTAGAATTTCCCTTATCTGATCATTGTCGTAATAGCAGCTCTTTGTCCTATCCTTCAAGTCCATTCCCTATTCCATCTACATCTGGAGATAGAATTGTGAGGTCTGTCTAATGCCAGATGCTGGAAGAGAAGGATAAGTTCAAAGGTGAACAAAGCCATGTTCATCATGGCTTAAACAACATGTCTATGTCCTCAACAAGTACTCTACGTAAGTGTTGGGTTAGGGTAGCACCTTCCCTCGTAACCTGCCATTGCCTAGTTTTCTAGGTTTACTTAGCGTGCTGAAGTCATAACTTTATTCTCTTCTCAAGACATAAGAATGGAGATATAAGTTTTATTGGCAAAATTACTCAGGCTGAAAGAGAAGATTGGGACTATTTCAAAGTTATCTGGTCATGGGTTATGCAAAATATTTTGAAGAAAAAGTTACAATTTTCTCCACAATTGTTTCTATTGGGTATAGTTAAGGGTTTTACAAGGGGGGAAACAAATTTGATATTGTATATGGTGACAGCAGCCAGATTGCTGGTGGCCCAATATTGGAAGAAAGATGTCCTGCCTATTATTGATCAGTGGATCCAGAAGATGGCCGGATTTGCAGAGATGGCGAAGATTTCCGCTTTTTTAAAAGACCATACACAAGAGAATTATGTGCAAGAATGGAAAAAATGGATTGATTACATACAAAATAAATATCAAACCAGAAAATATTATATAGCTTTCAGCTGAAGGAGATTAGATAAATCTGATTATGCATACTAGACTAAAGAGGATAGAATATAAAGGGATTGAACATTCTATGTTGTGTTTGTAGTTATAATAGCTTATAGTGGAAGTCCGAAGGGGGGGAAGGGGTGGTTGGGTAGGGACGGGAGGGTAGGGGGAAGTGTATTTTACAGTTTACATATTTTAAATGTATAATTGTTGGGGGGAAGGGGGGGTGAAAAGGGGGAAAAATCTGTATTGGAAAACTTTTTCAATAAAAAAAAAGTTATCTGGTCATCTTAATGCCTGAATGGGTATTTGAATACAGGTTTCCTCAGTCATTGTCTGATTTTGTATTCATTGTATTACATAACTTCACAGAAGAAGAGTTCACTTCCAGCTATGGCTCCATCTACCCAATACCTACTTCTTTTGACACCCCCCCCCCCACAACACAAGAGGTAATAACCAGACAGATACTCCTGTACTCTGTGGTTAGCTTTGGCCTCTTTCCAGTAATAATGATAGACAACAATGTGCAGGAGAACCATCAGACTCTTAAGGAGATAGGAGTGTGTGTGTGATCTTTAAACATGAGTTGCTTATATATTATGACATAGCTCATTAGGGATCAATAACTTCCTACTCACATTACTGCATTGTGTTTTGTGTGAGGTTGCCTCAAATGCCACTCTTGAGGTTGCAAGAGGCAAAATGGGATCTTACATGATTGCAACGATTGTTTTTTAGCTAGCAGACCAAGTCTAGATATTGGAATATTTTTCTTTAAAGCGATTACTTAGTCTTCGTAACTTGAAAAGTGCATGGACTTCAACTCGCAGAATTCCCCAGCCACCATCTTCCTTAGCTGTACTTTCTCCCCTAGCTACGCTACAACTTGGAGAGGTCTCCGTTGGATTTCTTTCACTATGGCAATAGTAAAGATCAGGAACAAAGGCTTTTCTTTATTTAGGAGCAACCGTGCTCCTTTCCTCCTAAGCATCTGGCAGCAATTTAATCCTTCTAACCAGCTTTTGTTGAACCCAGTAAGAGGTCTACATTTTAAAACCCCCAAACTTTAAATTATTTAATTTGCAATAAAACATTTATAGAAGCCCATTCAGGAACAGATACATGATTTCACGAAATTGAAAAATAATCAGGGATCTTGTTCCCCTGCCTAAAAAAGTGGAGAGCCCCAAGACAGATAGCAATAGCACTTATATACCAGTAATGGCGAATCTTTTCTTCACTGAGTGCTCAAACCAGAACACATGTGCATGTGTGTGTGTGTGTGTACATGTGCCAGTGCACTGGCGAGCTGTTCTTCATAGGGGCTGGAGTGTTGGAAACCCAAAGACCACATGGCCGGAGTGCGCATACGCACCGACCAACTGGTCTTTGGGATTCTGGTGCTCTTGCATATGCGAAGACCAGCTGGCCAGAATTCATGCGTGTGTCAGAAAGCAGAAGAGCAGCTAGTGACAGTGCACATGCCCACAGAGAGCTTGCCCTCACGTGTGCCATAGATTCACCATCACGGTTATATACAGTTCCACAGTGCTTTACAGCATTCTCTGAGTGGTTTACAAATCTCAGCATATTGCCCCCAACAATCTGGGTCTTCATTTTACTGATCTCAGAAGGATGTGTAAGATCTCCGACCTCTGGGTATTTCGCTATGCCCTTAAGACCCTGTTGTTCCGCCAGGCTGGGCTATCAACGTAATTTTAAATCGGGCGTTTTAAATTGGGGGGGTTTTAAACTGAGCCGAAATTATTTAAAAATTTTAAATTATTTTAATTGATGTTTGTCTTGTGCTTTTAATAAGCTGTACACCGCCCTGAGTCCTTCGGGAGAAGGGCAGTATAGAAATATTATTATTATTATTATTATTATTATTATTATTATTATTATTATTA
>WNWU01000043.1:362402-409422 GCA_012654045.1 Ptyas mucosa | reverse complement strand
TATTATTATTATTATTATTATTATTATTATTATTATTATTATTATTATTATTATTGAAAGCTGAGTCAATGCCTTGAGCCAGCCAGAATCGAACTCTATACTGTGGGCAGAGTTAATCTGCAATACTGCGGTCTAACCACTGCGCCATCATGGCTTGTATTGTTCTTTTACTAATATTTATTAATTCATTTGTTTGTCTATTTGTTTATTAAATTTATATGCTGCATCTGAAATCAATATAAGGCACTTATTATCAGGCAAATTGCAGAAAATATGCCTCATATCATTAGCAAAAGTGGCATGCAGCATAAAAGAAACTTTCCGAAAATCCAATGAATTAATTTACAATTGGATTGCCCACAAAGGTTTCACATATTGTACTCTGGGGAACTTTCAATGCATCTGAAGTGCAGCTTTGGGTTATAATGGTTCCTCTATCTATCCAATATAAAGGTTTCTGCACATGTGCCAATATATGCCACAGAAGGAGAAATCTCAACGCCAAATGCCAGAATCCAAAGGAGAAAGTGATGCATGAAAATTTGATTAGCTTCAGGCCATGGTTGCATCTCAGATTAAGGTGATTAATGTTTATGTCAATGGATGCCTTGTTCTGATCTAAATACACATGCTCTCAAAATGTGATAGACTGTTTGCTTACTCTGTGTTAGTATTGCTAGCAGGAAATGCTCACCTTGATTCTGATGACTTCTGCAAGAGCTGTCTCCAAACAGTTGTGTTGCCAAATATGGGCCATAAGCAGCATCCCCTTCTTCCTCTTCCTCTTCCCTCCCATTAGGCTGTGATGGCGAACCTATGGCACACATCGCCCAGCTCAGATCCACCCTGTGCGCTCGCCTCCCATTGGCCAGCTGATTTTCGGGTCTTTCCTGCGCATGCACGAAGGGGCAGGGAGCATGCAGGAGACATGCATGCTTGCTCGGGGGGTTGCGCGTGTATGCCTGGGGTGGGGGGCAGCACGGGGGTTCACACGTGCATGCACGGGGGTGGCGGGCGGGGATGGTCGCATGCGCATTGCATTGTGGGTGCAGGCACGCCCGCGTGCTATCACCACATGACGACAAGAAGATTAGCCATCATTGACCTAAGGCTAATCAACTGAATTTAGCTGATTCTAAGAGAAAAAATAATCCCCCTGCTAAATGGAAGAAAAAGATATGGAGAGTTTAAAATTAATCCATAATGTATATTAAATGCTGCACTATATGAAATGGTTCCTAGAGCTCTTGTATTTCCTCCTCATTGATTTTCTTTCCATTTGTAACGTATCTGAACATATTTAGTACGCCTGCCTTTTCCAAAATGCCAAGGTCTTTATTTTATAGAGTGCTCAAATCATATGTGCCGCGACCCCAAAGTTTTGCTTCTTTTTAATCACATATATGCAATTAAACAAGAGGAAAAAAATAAATGCACGAAGGTAGATTCTATTGTATCATTTGCAGTTCTGGCATTTAAGTACCTAAAAGGCTATTTGGGAAACCAAGCATTAAATATAATTGAGACCTATCACACAGCCAGAGAATATTATAAGAACAGAAATCACTGCAGAATATTATGAGAAGAGAAAGCGTGAGACAGAAAACTGGTTTACTGGTTTGTTTATGCCCAAGAACATAAACTATGCAATGGGACTAGCCGGTTGGGGTATGTTTGCCTGAGGAGAAAATAATTATTGGTGTTGGTTTGCTGTCTTATTAGGAACAATACATTGTCTTCTGTTAGCGTGATCGGGGTTCACACCACTCTATGTAACACCAAAATAAAAACTGCAATTCAACAGTTTATTAGTTCACAACACTCAACACTGCAACAGCAGAGAAATTGTGCTTGAAGAACTACCAAAGGTTATTACAGAAAATCCATCTAAGCAGTCCATTCTCACTGATAAAAATAATGTAGTCTAAGAATAAATTTTAGTCTGAAATATATAAAAGGATGCAGACTAAAGAGCAATCACCATTAAGCCAGAACATGATGAATACACCAGCAATTTAATAAGAATAATGGACAAAGCTACTTTTATCCTCACAATATATTCTCTGGCCCATTTAGTTGAAAAGTTTCCTGGCATTATGCTCCAAATAAATTGTCGACCTAGTAGAAAAGGCACCCCCATTATCCAGACACCCCACTCTGCAACTTCATCAGCAGACTGACAGGAGAATGAACATCAAAACAGAAAAATTGATGAAAGAAAAAACAATTAAAAACATCAAAAAAGGGGGTAAATTGCTTCTCGCAGTTATTTGAAACAAGACTAGACTTTCATGTCACCAAGCCCTAATATGGATTTATTGTAAAGAATTTTCTTTTAGAAAATGCATCTGTGATCTTCTAGAAGACACTTATTATCAGGTAAATTACAGAAAGTATGCCTCATATCAGCAGCTTCTCAAAATAAAATCAAGCATACTAAAGGACACTTCATCTGCTGCATCAACTGATAACATTTTCCTAAGCCTCTTATCAGGAATGATGTTCTCCCTTTATTTATTTATTTTATGTTATTTTATTTTATTTCCCATTCCAAGCTCACGATTCTGGATGGTAGGCAAGATACAAAGAGGAAATTATTTAAACATTCAAGTAAAATTAAAACACGAACAAGATTAAAAAGAGAATAAAATAAATAAATAAATAAAATAAAACTGTAAGCCAACCACTTATCACTTCTAAAAAATACTGCAGTAGATGAAAATCATTGAGTTATTTTCTGGAAAAACCTCAGTTTTTAACAACCATCTGAAATATTAGCCCAATCTCTATAGGAACTCTCTATAGGAACCACAACACTAGCATTATCGCTATGAAAGCAGTTCCTTGTAAACTCATACCCCCCCACACACATCCTAGAAATGTGCAAAAAAAAAATTCTTGTTCCAGTAGGTTAGTTTGATATAGATTGGAGAAGGTGGATCTTCAGGCACCAACTCAGAGAGTTTTATAAGTTAAACAGCACTTTAACAATAGCAATAGCACTTAAACTTATATACCGCTTCACTGTGCTTTACGGCCAGTGGTGGGTTTCAAAAATTTTTACTACTGGTTTTCTGGGTGTGGCTTGGTGAGCATAGCAGGGGAAGGATACTGTAAAATCTCCATTCCCACCCCAATCCAGGGGAAGGTTATGCAAAATCCCCATTTCCTCCCAATCAGCTGGGACTCGGGAGGCAGAGAATAGAGGGCCAGTCAGAGGTGGTATATACCAGTTCTCCAAGCTACTCAAAATTTCTGCTACCGGTTCTCCAGAACTGGTCAGAACCTGCTGAAACCCACCTCTGTTATCACTTCTCCATAATAAAAATTAGAACTAGCTTGCACAGAGCTTAACTTTTTTTTGCTATGATACATTTTAGTCCATCACAATTACGCTCATAAATTCAAATTTCAGTTATTCCATAAATCTATCAGGGATGGATTAATAGCCATTAGAGTGCCTTAACACTTTTATGTTGCTAAAATAGTAAAAAAAAAAAGTTTGGATGATCACCATAGAATGTTGTCAAGCAAATGACTGCCAAT
The DNA here is from genome assembly GCA_012654045.1 of Ptyas mucosa. Lineage (NCBI taxonomy): Eukaryota > Metazoa > Chordata > Lepidosauria > Squamata > Colubridae > Ptyas > Ptyas mucosa. The sequence goes on along the minus strand of WNWU01000043.1, from coordinate 405,876 downwards.
TTTCCATAAGGACCACTCATTTCTTTCAGAAAGTTGTTGACATTTCCTCATAAAATGTTTTCTCTTTAAGCCCTGTTAGATTTTGTTGGAATTGATCTATATTTTATGGTAAATCACTTTGAGTTTAGTTATAGAAAAAAAAGGATATAAAAAATTCAAATAATAAAGAAAAACAAAAAATAAGCAAATGTACTTGTTATTACCCTCATGGATTAAAACATAGTGACTTGTAGGTCAACTAGACCATGTAGCAGTAAATTCCATTGTATCCAATAGAATTTACTTCTGAGTACATGTTTTACTTAATAGAATAACACAGTTGGAAGAGGCCTTGGAGGCCTTTTATACTATTTCAGACAAATGGTTATCCAATCTCTTCTTAAAAACCTCCAGTGATGGAGCAATCTCTGAAGGCAAGCCCTTCCACTGATTAATTGTTCTATCTTCTGAGAAGGCATAGGGTTTAGAGCTGTGCTGAAGTTATAGGAGAGATTTGAACACATTTGAATTCTTCTGAAATCTCTAAATTGAAGTCCAGGAATTACAAAGGGTAATATAATGCATCAGCATGGGGAAAACATTTTTTAAAATTGTGGTAAAATGCTAGGTGAAAAGAGACAGGAACACAAAGAATTGTGTTGGCTTCTGTAGTTTTTCAGATCTGCTCCAAATTGGAGAAAAATCTTGCCATCATCAGTTGCCCTTTTGGGCATGGCCTTTTAGATTAATGGTAAAATCATCACTCACAATCGAGCCAGAGAGATCAAGGATCATTGCATTTTTGTATGCATTGTGGTAGCTTTGGCAAAACTACAGGAGTGCTCTGAACAAGTAGTTAAAAAGCAAGAATATAGTATGAGCAGCTATGCCAGGTCACTGCTGTACTCAGAGTAAGAACTGAGAATCAGGATAGAAGATGATGGACTTGAGGTTTGAGAGAAAAATATCAATACAATCTGCCCCTTCCACAAGTGTGCAAATTTTCTTTGTGTAAAATATGTGTTCCTCCTTGGGTCATGTTCCTTTGATTTCTCCGTATTGTCAAGGAGAGAGAAGTTAGTTCTCTACTGAAAGTGAAAGAAGAGTCCGTTCTTTCTTTCCCAGGCCAAAAAGAAATATTTTGTCTGCTGGCGATTAATAATGGGAGACTTCAATTCAATTAAATCAGAATTGTTGTCTGGTCCAACTGAAATGCCATTCAGCAAACTGCTGAAGTAATGATATTAGAAGGCACCGTAATTATGCCACCAGAAAAATGGGATCATAATTTAGATCATAATTATAGGCATGGTCCCAACTTTGTCTAGAATTTATGCTCCAACACACACACACACACACACACACACACAAATTCTCCCTAAAATTTGTAAATTGTATTTTGGGAGGGAATGTTTATAAGAGGAATGATTTGATTGGGGGTTTTTTGATTGTCATTACTTAGTCAAAGAATATCAATAGTCTTGTCCTGCATATTCCTCCAGTATAAAGATATTGCCTTGGAACTAAACAACACAATGCATGCAATACTGAATACATTTTAAGCCCAGGACCAGCCCAAGCCAATTTTCTGCCTGAGTTAGTACAGGAAAAAGATTCCTTCCCTCAAGTTGAAGTCCACTATATTCAAGGTTAGCCAACTTATTTTGGCATCTGAGGCAAACATTCCAGAACTAACTCCATGACAGCAAAAATATGACAATAATACACTTTGAAGTTGACAATTTGTTCTCCTTCACAGTACCTACAAATAGTTGTGTGAGTCATTTCACTCTGTGATTGGTCTGCCAGCAGCCTGCAGAGCTGGCAGCAGAGTTGGACAGTGAGGAGGCTGGGAAGAACATGGGCCAGTCCTGAAGTCTGGGGAAGGCCCGGATGAGGGCTCTGTGTCAGAGGCAGAGATGGGCCAGGACCATCTGGGAGTGATACGCAGACTCCAGAGCCTCCAGAGTCGGACAGCAGAGAGGCAGAGGAATAGGAGAACCCTGTTCCTAGTGCGTGCATGCGCAGAGCTGCCAGGAGGCACGAACAGTTAAAACAAAAGGGACGACTCGGGAGTAAGGCCTGGAGATGATTGGCCCCTCCCATAAGGCTTAAAAGAGGAGCAAAGGCACATGGGCACTTTGCAGGAAAGCAATGTTGTTAATTCTGTTCCCAGTTGGCATCTCTGTTTGATTATGGAATCCATGTGGCTTTGCCAAGTAGGTCTTTGGCAGAGTGTCAAGGGAGATAAAGGTTGGTGATTATCCCAAAGGACTTCTCCCAAAGGACTTTTTGCAACTAACTGGGACTCAGCTGTGAATGAACATAATTCACAGCTATTGCAATAAAAGTGGTTTTTGGAACTACTCATGTGTTTTAATGACTCAGGAAGCCTAGGTCACAACACTCTGCTAACATAGAGCAGGAGAAGCCATTGAGCTTAAGGGTCCAATTCATTCCAGGTAAACAAACTGGACCTGTGTACCAACAGTGAAGATGACACTCTGACACAGTTGCCAGGGACTAGACCCAAATCTTCATGTTGTTTGATGTACAATCTCTATTCACATAGACACCAAAGACTAACTTCCCTGACATCAACAAAAATTATTTTAAAGCTTATGTAGTAAAGAAAAAAGAAAATATATAATGAAGTGACTTCCCCCTTCATCACAAGTATAAACACCTTCTCTTAATTATTACCTTCTCTTAAAATATGACAAATGATCTCTTCTTCTCATATCATATCTCTTATGTATAAACAAAGTCTTAAAAACTTGTCACTTCAGTTCCGATTAAAAAAAGCCCATTAATGCTTTCCAGTGATAACAACATATCTACTTTGCTTTGCTCAAATAAACCAACTTTATTTTCCTTCTGTTTAGTTTTAACAGTCCTGGTCCCTTTAGTCCCTTCAAATAAATCCCTAAAACTTGATTTTTTTATTATTATTTTTCTTTGTCCCTTCTCACAACATTCTTCAAAGCTTTAACAAATCTATCAATTTTGTAAATACGTATAGGACAATTATTCAGGTTTCTCTCTTAGTTTATTATTTGTATCTCCGTTTAATCATTAAAACATCAGCCGGTTTCTTTTGTATGTGTAGTGTAGCATCTTTTTTCATACCATTCTTGTAGTCGGTCATTTTTAAATCCACTTGCAGCTTCGTCACAGTCTTTTCCAGTTGTTCCTCTTCCATAACATCTTTTAAGCACAGTCTATTTATAGAGGCAGAGACTCTTAAAATTAACTTCTGAGTCCAATTACCCAAAAGTGATTATAAAAGGAAGTGTGCAAATCCAGTGTCCACAAAGGCTCCAACTGCAGTGTTAGCGAGACGGCTATTCCTTCATCTCTCAGAGCTCAAAACTCACCAAAGACATCTCTTACAGTCTCTTCATGGGGAGCAGCTGCATGTTGGATGATCTCAAGTTCTTTCCTTCCCTGGAAAGAAACGATTAAAAAAACCAATAATATTTGCCAGCTCTGCGTTCTACCATAATCACTGGCTCTGCTATTGATGGAGCTCTATTCAATTTCTTCTTCTTCCCTAGAAGTCTGAGAATAATTATTTTTTAAAGAGAATAGGGGAAAAATAACTTATTCTGGAGCATCACTAGGGTAGGGTCAAAAAGTCAAGATTCTGGCTGCAGGGCTGTAATGGAAGCTCCGCTCGTTTTTGATGTGCATCAGACATGAACATAAAAAGCAGGTGGAGCTTAGATGATGCAATTGAAATTGCCCCTTTTTAATATTATTATTGTTGTTGCCCTGCGTTTACCCTTTCTTCTCCAGCAAAGGCTGCCTGCACAAAAACTCACCATAAGGGTCAATGAGACTTTAAAAAAACCTCAGGTGATCTAAGTAGAATCTATTTTAAAGCTAATTTCTGCTGGGCAGGGGTGGGCTGCTGGGGATTCTCAAGGGTTTGGGAGAACTACTAGCTAAGATTCTGTGCAGTTCGGAGAACCCCCAAATCCCACTCCTGGCTGGCCCCGCCCCGTCCCTCCCAGGAGTCCCCATGCGGCCCGTTTTGGATGCAGATAAGTGCAAGGCGCATGCAGAGGCTCGGGGAGGGCGAAAAACGGGCCTACCGGAAGTTTGGGAAGGTCAGAAATGGTCCAGAGGGCCTCAAAAGCATGGAGAGACTGTTTTTGCCCTCCCGGAGGCTCGAGGAAAACCTCCAGAGCTTGGGGAGGGCAAAAATGCCCCCCCCCGCTATGGTGCAGGAAGCTAAGCCATGCCCACCATGCCCACATCCATCCAGCAACCGGGCAGAGAACCCCTTGCTAAAAATTTTGAAGCCCACCCCTGCTGCTGGGGATTGTTTTGGATTTCTTCCAGACTGGGGCAAGGGGATTGAACTGGGCTGGTTAAAGAGAGGAGGAAGACCTAAGAAGAAATGTGCGGAATTGATGGCCTTTTTTTTCCTCTAGTCTAATGATCAGATTTAACAATGTAATTTAATTCAGAACTCTTTTGAGCCCATCTTAAGGTATGGATTAATAGGCTGCAATCTAGGCCCTGTCATCTCATGGGGCCTCTCTATTTTCTGTGCTAACTTCAAAAATCAATGTGCATGCATTGATTTTTACAGAAGAGTATTTTGTTTCCTCCGTCGCTTATTTCATGCTTTCCATGCTCAGTGCACACTGTTTCTTTAGAGGGGAAGAAATGAGATATGAATGAATGAAGTACTGCGATTGATTGATGGAGTGCTTATAGGCCATCAAGTCATTGACACTTGGCAACCAGATAAATAGATTGTGTTTTTGTTCTTTTAAAAATGGATCACTACGATGAAAATGTGGAGGTTTCCCACTTAAAGACATCTGTGTTAAATGTGTTAAGATCAGGGCCAGCCCAGGGCAGCTATATGACAAAAAAAATCAAGCTAACTTATCTTGACATCCTCTTAATTCAAGAGCCATTCATCAAACTCACAGAGAAATATTTTGTTCAATGACTATATGTAGAGTGTTCCCTCCCCCCATGTACTATTTATAATACATAGTTCTGTGTGGGTGATACACAGGCTTGGATATCTTCAAAGTGAGTGAGTGGACTCAATGAACTAGCCTCCACAGAGCAAAAAAGTCATAGTGTTAACTTCAACTTTATGTAGGGGTGGGATTTAGCCGGTTCAAACCAGTTTGGGCGAACCGGATGTTAATTTTAATCTGGTTCGCCGAACCGGTAGTTGCAAGGACTGGCTGACCCCGCCCACCTCGCCCCTCCCCTCCGAGGAGTTTCCACGTGGTCCATTTTGGATGCCAAGTAAGTGCAATGCCTGCATGGAGGCTCTGGGAGGGCAAAAAACAGGCCTCCTGGAAGTTCCAGAAGTCTGTTTCTGGCCTCTGGAGGGCCTACGGGGCCCAGGGGAGGCTGTTTTTGCCCTCCCAGAGGCTCAAAGAAAGCCTCCGGAGCCTGGGAAGGGTAAAAACGCTCCCCCCTCCACCATGGTGCAGGAGGCCAAGTAGGCCACACCCACCATCGCCATGCCCACCCAGCAAACGGGTAGAGAGCCGGTTGCTAAAATGTTTGAATCCCACCCCTGACTTTATAATCCAAGCCACAATATATGTAAAAAAAAAGGCCAGGGTTTCAGTCACATGGTTGTAACAGAGATCTTGATATTTCTCCCACTCCTGACAACACCATGGAGGCCATGTTTAAAAATTCTGAAGGGTGGCTTTTATCAGAGCTCAGCATTTTGGACCTTTGCATGTTCTGTGCAAAAAGCAGACAGAGAAATGCTGAAGTTCCTCAACAACCTCAAACTGCAGCTCCATATATGCCAGCCCTTTTCATATGTAGGCCCTGTCAGGAAACAGGCACCATGAAAGTTACTACAGTTTTCCTTTTGATACCAACTAGAATAAGAAAATCTTGAAATCCTGGCAGTGCTTCCTCTTCCCTCCCTCCTATATCAAAAAAATGTCAAGGCAAGCAACCTTAAGTATTTTTTCCCCTCACAGCTGTCTTGTTTTCTCATACTAAATTCAGGGTTTGCTTATCATTTCTGCATATCTTCTGCAGGATCACCTCTGTACTCCACAGTGGAGATTCTCAGTCATCTAGGTCATGGTTGTCCCAAAGGTGCTTTTTCAAGAGGCAACTGGACTCCCTTGTTTTTCTTTGAAGACGTTTCACTTCTCATCCTAGAAGCTTCTTCAGCTCTGACTGGATGGTGGGGGATGGAAGGATTTATATTCCTTGCAGACAGCTGGTCATTTCCATCCTTTAGAGAGTCGTTGAGGTCACTTGGAGTTTTGCCTGGGTCCTCATATGCAAATAATGCAAATGGATGTGGAGTCTTCTTGGAAAATGTAAATCTCCAGGTGGCCTCAACAACTCACTAAAAGAATGCAAATGACCAGCTATCTGAATGGAATTTAAATCATTTTATTCCCCCACTTCTCCAGTCAGAGCTGAAGAAGCTTCTTGGATGAGAAGCGAAACGTCTTCAAAGAAAAATAAGAAAGTTGCCTCTTGAAAAAGCACCTTTGGGACTCTTCACTCCTCCAGAATATAATTCAGCCTACAACAATGAACGGTACATTCACAATCTGTTGACAGAGCAGCATTTATGAAAGAGCAGCATTTATGAAAATGAGACAGGAGCCCTGTTACATGAGCATAAGCTCATCGCACAGATGTGGACTTGGAAAATAAATAAATAAAGGTGCCTATATGTAAATTGCATGGAAAACAAGCGAAATCATCCATGAGTAAGTGTTTTCAGCATGCAGCCATTACTCTGCCTTGTGCGTTTGTCAATGCACTCATTCAGCGCTGCCAATACAGCCGCGCAGGTGCCAAAATCAAGTGGCATTTCAAAAATGTGAAATGGGAGCCATTTCAGCTTTGAAAACGGCCACTTTAAATTTTCTTCTGGCTAACAGCACCAGCTCAGACTGTGTCCGGGTCAAGTAAACAAAGTTTGAAACCTATTTATCAGTCCAAATGAAAAATGGGACCATATATCACTGTATGCAAAACACTGCCACATATAACTCTGCTCCATTAGATGGAACAATGAGCAAAGTGTTTCCAAGTGCCCTTTAGCTCTTTAGTTGATCGTTGGGATCCCTTTCTATCCATTTATGGCTTTATTTATTTAGGACTTAAACCTAATCACCCCAGCTTCAGGATAATTTGCAGGCTCGCTATAACACATGGCATTCCTCCAGCTCCCTAGATCGGGACGATTTAAAGCAAAACCCTTGTACTGAAATTTGTAGATTTCAATTGCATTAAGGGAAAATACTGGGTATCTTTCCGTGCGAGTGTTGTAATCTGCAGGGTAATATTTTTATTAGAGTTTATCTGTGCCTCTAAATTCATTCATTCCATTCCTCCTCCCTCTCCCCCACCGCTGCAAAAAAAAATTCTAATGTGGCCAATGGGAGCACCCGTTGTGCATTCTGTTTTAGAAAGATTAACAGTTTAATTTAATTTAATTAATTTAATTTATATGCCACCCCTCTCCGAAGACTCAAGGCGGCATATAAATTGGACTCATGTTCAAAACAATGGACTGTTTTGAAAAGAGAAGCCGTTTCAGTGTGACAAAAAGAAACTCTAATTCATAAACTGTGAATGTTAAAATAAATATAAAATACCTGAATTTTAATGGAAGCTTCCCTGTCAACCCCTTTACTTCCTTTTGCTCTATAAGAAGCAACAGAATACGGTGAATTTCTACATGCCTTTTTCCCCCTCCAATTTGTAGTCTGGTTAATCGGGGAATCAAATAGCTTAGTTCCCGTCTGTCTGTTAGCTCAGAAGTAGGAACCTATAAATCTCCCTCCACACCTTGCCAAACAATAACTATCAATATTACTCATGGCTGACCTTGATGGCTGGTTATGGCAGTTCAACATCATGTAAAAGATTATCTTCTGTGATCACCATGCTTCAGTGGTGGGTTCCTCCCGGTTTGGCCAGTTCGGCCAAGCCGGTAGCGGTGACGATATGACATCACCGAACCGGTTCTCTTTGTCCGGGAGCTGGGCCCTCCCGCCCCCCCCCCATGTTATTCTTACCTTTTATTTGGCCCCACTCCCAATCTATTGCTGCCTCCCAAGTCCCAGCTGATCGGCTAGAAGGAAAAAAACTGTTTAAACTCTTGCCATGGGGCTTCAAAGGGCCGCCCTACAGCTGATCAGTGGTAAAGGGCAGCCTCCAAAAATGAATGAGTAGACCAGTGCCTCCAAAAACAAATGAGTAGACCGGTACAGCTCTGCAAGCAGTTAAAAGCCTGGTAGACTAGTACCTCTGCTAAATCCTAAAGACTTGTCACATGACCATCAAGCCACGCCCACAAAATAAGCCACACCCACAGAACCGGTAGTAAAAAAATTTAGAACTCACCTCTGCCGTGCTTAGTACAATCCAGTTATTTGAGATAGCAATAGCACTTAGACTCATGTACCTCCCCATGTTGCCCCCAATTATCTGGGTTCTCATTTTTTTTTTAAATTTATTATTTATTTATCAACAAGTACAAAGAAACAAGTAACAGTATAGACGTAGACATGGACACATGAAAAAAATTGGCACAAATAAAAGGAAATAAATAAGCAAAACATAGCCATAAACACATAGAATGAGTATATATAAGTACATCGAAGTAGGACAGGGACGGCAGGCACGCTGGTGTGCTTATGCACGCCCCCTTAGGGACCTCTTAAGAAATGTGAAAGGTCCATGGTAGACAGTTTAAGGTAAAAGGTTTGGGGATTAGAGAGACTAACAACAGGATCAGGTAGAGTGTTCCAGACATTAACTACTCTATTGCAGAAGTCATATTGTCAGCTTTGGAAGCCATATTAGAGCGAATTACATTGAGTTTGAAGCAATGTAATTATAGCCCTTGTGTTATTGCAGTTGAAATTAAAGTACTCATTTACAGGTAGGACGTTTTGGTAAATAATCTTATGAACTAAGCTTAGGTTGGAACGTAGATGGCGTAGTTCGAGGCTATCGAGGCCTAAAATTTCAAGCCTGGTGGTGTAGGGAATTTTATTACAAGCAGAAGATTTGAGTACTCTTCTAGTAAAATATCTCTGGACCCTCTCTAAAGTATCGATGTCTGAACTACAGTGAGGGTTCCAGGCAGGTGAGCAGTATTCAAATATAGGTCTGGCAAAAGTTTTGTATGCCCTAGTTTGAAGTATAGCATTACCAGAGAGAAAACTTCGTAAAATAAGATTGACAACTCTTAATGCCTTTTTTGCAATGATGTTACAGTGAGCTCTGGGGCTTAGATCTTTTGAAATTTTACCAACCTCAGAAGGATGGAAGGCTGAGTCGGCCTTAAGCCTGTCAGGATCAAACTGCTGGCAGTCGGCAGAGTTAGCCTGCAATATTGTATTCTAACCATTGTGCCACCACAGCTCTCATATCTCACAGAGATATGACTAGTTCAGAAACAGCAATTGCACTGGCAAATTTCCTTCTTAACTTAAAATTAAAGATCTCTTACCTAGTTACTTAAAAGACAGCTGTTTCTCTACTGATAAAAGTAAAGCCCCTTCAAGAGATACTCATCTCCTAGTAACTGCATAGATGCACCCATGTGATTTATTTGGAAGCATTTCCTTCCAAAATGTTGTTCTATTTCCCACTCCTATCTAAAACCTACATATTTCCAAGTGGTCTCCCCTTTAAATACCAACCAAGTCTGAACCTGCTTAGCTTTTCAAGATTAACCAGATGCTATTGTTTATTACTGCTGTGTTTTTGGTCTCTGGTCTATGACTGTAATCAACTGAATTGAATTGTACTGCTGTGTTTTTCATATTTGAACACGATTTAATTTTCTGTTGAATGAAAAACCAGAGGGGGAAAAAATTCAGTAGGAGATGGTGATCTGCCTTTAACAACAGCAGCTACAAGTAAAGAGGGGGAGTATCATTTATGGAAAGCTCCCAAAAGATTGCATTTCCTTCTATTATCCCTCCAGTCATTGCAGAACAACAATAATCCTAAATTCTCTCTCAATCAAATTAGCAACCAGCCATTTTGTCCTATGTTTTACCTGACACTATACAGGTAATGCTCAACTCACACCCACAATTGGGATCAGAATTTCTGTTATTAAGCAAGGCAGTTGTTAAGTGAATTGTGTCAGGTTTGTTATCTTTTTTGCCATGGTTGTTAAGTGAATCTGACTTCCCTACATTGACTTTGTTTGCCAGAACTTGCTGGGAAGGTCACAAATGGCAATCACATGATTTTGGGACACTGCAAGTATCATAAATACATCCTGATTGCTAAGCATCCAAATTTTGATCATCTGAACATGGAGATGCTATGATACTTGTCAGCATCATAGGACAGTTGTAAGTCACTTTCTCCAACGTCATTGCAACTTTGAATGGTCACTAAAGAAAAGGTTGTAAATCAAAGATTACCTTTAAGTGTACATTACTTAGGTACCTAGGACAAATAATTCCAGATTTAAGACATAGGAAATTTCCATATTAATTGGAAAGCATTAATAAATTAAATATCTCATGGTCGGTCCACATCTAATATTACATGACTGCTGAAGATTACTTAATATATTTAGGAAATTTTTCTTCCCACTGATTTTGGGGGGGAAAAACTTTGGGATCTTTTTTTCCCCACAGTATATAAACACATTTTATAGCATGGCTACAATTTTTCTGCAGAATGGCAGGAAACTGCTAATTTTCAGGCACATAGTTCAAAGGGATCTTAGGGCTACAAAGAGGGAGAGACATTTGGGGGCTTCACATGGTATTGGAAAATTTCTTGTAAGAAATATTATACTTCTATTCTCCTTATCAAAAGAACTTTGTCCATATTCAGAGAAGTCTCATTTGAAACACCTGACATTTCAAAAAACCAAAGATCTTTTATAGCCATAGCTTACAGGGACACCCTGAAAAGTCTTGAAACAGGTTGTAAAATGATACATCCTGACCATATGTCTTTGAATTGGATGAAACATCCTTGATGAGAAATGTCCCCACATCTATCAATTAGCTTAAGAAAATAGGAATAAAGGCAGCAAGGATTATCGGGAAGAGAAATATTGCTTTTCAACCAGCAGACTGATTTACTACTGATGTTGAAATGTCTATGGGCTTCAATTGATTCTAGACTCAAGTAAGGTCAGGATCAAGCACCCTTAATAAAATTCATGGTGTCCTAGACATCAGAAGGCATCTGCAATCTCTCATTTGCAAATTGGCTTTCACCTTTGTTCGGCAATTTGTATAGATCTTGCTCCTTGTTATAGAGATGGACAGCTTCCAGGCCATTTCAACAAATGTAGCTTAGAGCCCATTGGACAGCTCTGCTGTTTAATTCATACAATTTGCTGTTACTTCTGCTGCAGAGTTCGGACAAATTGTCATTATTCCAGGAGAAGACTGAACCCCAAGGCACAATTCACCGAATCAAATTAAATGAACCACTCAGGACTAGGCTGGTCTTTTAATAGTCTATGACAGTCTTCCATATCTAAGCCTTCCAGGTGCTTTATTTATTTATTTATTTTATTTATTTATTTTGTCAAGCATGTATTTATGATACAAGTGTAAACATAATTATAAATACATGAAAAGGATACAAATAAAAGAAAACATTAAGACAGGGATGGTAGGCTCATTGGTGCGCTTATGCACGCCCCTTACTCTTAGGAATGGGGTGAGGTCTACAATAGACAGTCTAAGGTTAAAGTTTTGTGGATTTGGGGAAGAAACCACAGAGTAGTGTATTCCAGGCATTGACAACTCTGTTACTGAAGTCGTATTTTCTGCAGTATAGTTTGCATCGGTTTACCATGAGTTTGTATCTATTGTGTGCTCTTGTATTGTTTTGGTTGAAGCTGAAGTATTCATTGGCTGGTAGGACATTGTAGCAGATGATTTTATGTACTATGCTTAGGTCAGACTGAAGACGGCGAAGTTCTAAGTTGTCTAAGTCCAAAGCTTAGACAAATAAGTTTCTGGGTAGAACTGTCCATCTCAGCCAATTCAGTCTGAGGTGATTTTACAACCAGTGGATAGGGATGACGGAGTTGTATTTATGCATGTAGGTCCATATGTATGTATATATGTACATATGTATTCAGCCTATATGCTACCTATCTCATCTAGTAGTGACTTTAGATAGCTCACAACAAATAAAAGCAACAAGATACAACATTAAAATAATCAACAGTAACACTAAAAACAATTTTAAAATTAACAAAGATAGGAAGGAAGGGAGACCGATGTACATAGGGAGGAAATGGGATCTTATCTCAGTCCATTAACCATCTCCAGTATGACATGGCTCCACTGGGCCCAGACCAATTGGCAGAGTCAGGCCAATTCCAGAAGACCATAGGATCTGTGCAGACCTTCCGTTGAGAGGCAGAAGCTTCCAGAATTATCCAAGACACATGGCAGGAAATAAGGTGGAGGCTATTACCATGGGCAAATGTTTTTTTGTCTCCAAGGACTGTAGATGTGTCTAGACTGGTTTTGGGAAGGTGGTCACACATAATGTCTCTGTGTAGATCTTTACCTGATCCCATCACCCATACTCCAGATTATCAAAGGTTGTTTTTTTAAAAAAAATTGATTTATATGCCGCCCTTCTCCGGAGACTCAGGATGGCTTACAATGCGCTAAGCAATAGCCTTCATACTTTTGTATATTTATACAAAGTCAGCTTATTGCCTCCACAAACTGGGTCCTCAATTTACCTACCTTAGAAAGGATGGAAGGCTGAGTCAACCTTAAGCCTGGTGAGATTCGAACCTGCAATAATTGCAAGCAGCTGGTGTTAATAACAGGGTGCTTTAGACCACTGTACTATCAAGGCTTTTTCTTCTACCCAGATTCTTATTTCTTCCTCCCACACTCTCTCCCCTTTTTTGTCTCTTCTCTTGAGCACCCTTAGTTGCATGCCTTTCATATTTTCCATCCACAACCAATCTAAAAATGAGCTGTTGGAAGAGATGGCAGAGTGGTTTCCTGGGAGAAGGTTGGGAAACTTATTTGTCATCCTTTCAAGGTGGACTGAATTAAAAAAACAGGCAGGGTAGAAATTCTGAAAATGCTTTTTATTGTATGAAGCTAGAATTTTGAAAGCCTTTCCAAGTTTCTCCCTGACCTGTTATACACTAAAAAAAAATCAGGATGGGATTATTTTGAGTATCTTTGTTGTGCTTTCCTGTTTCTAAGCATTCTGTAATATTCTTTCTAGGTTCTCCCCTTAAAGTTCATTCATTCTTTCCCCTTTCCCAAGGCCAGGCCTATGTTATTTTCCATCCTATCACCTTCTTTGAGCAACCCAGCTTAGCTAGCCTCCACAGAAATCAAGAAACGAGCAATCTTGAGCGAAGCATCTGTGAGGAAAGAGAAGGCAACAGACGTTTTAAAAAAATAAATAAATCTTTAACAAGCTGTTTGTTTTCTATTGACCAGTTGGCAGGTGAGAAGAATTGGACGGGAGACAGCTTCCGGCAGCTTATGGTATAAGAAACCTAGCTGAAGGCAAACACGGACATATTGGCCTTTCAAACACCACAATCCAGTCAACGCTGCTATTTCATTTGCTTTTTACCTCAGCCACAGTTTAAATGAATCATATTATAACATCATGGTGGATTTTGTTGAGTTCTTCTGCTGAAGCATTTAAACGATTTCTCTGGTGTTTTGTTTTTAAACTAAAGAAATGGTTCCAGTTCTTTTTTAAAAAAACACTCCTCTTCAGAAGTTAACCTAATTAACTGAAGCTTGTGAATTAATTTGTTCCTAAGGAAAAATAAGAATTTAATGCATCTGATTCTGGTTGGGTGATTGCAACGATTTTTTTCTCTAAGAACTAAATGTCAAATTAGCTGTAAAATTCAAATTAGCAAATCCATTTTTTACAGAAATGTTCATGCTATTTTGACCTTAGTCCTTTTAAAAGACAAGTGGCAACTCTCTCTCTCTCTCTCTCTCTCCCTCTCTCCTTCTCCCTCTCTCTTTTCCAAACTCTTCCAAACATAATTGCTTTCTCCAGTGAATTCCACCACATGACATGGCCAAGTCATGCATGTGGGACCGCTAAGTTTTTATGCATTATGATTTCCCAGATTTATAGTCTAATCCAAGGGTGTCAAAGTCAAGGCCCATGGACCGGATCTGGCCCATGGGGTGCTTAAATCTGGCCCGTGGGGCCGGCCTGGGCATATCAAAGGACCGGCCTGCAGTGCCTCTGCTGGTTAAAACGGGCCACGTGCAGGGCCTCCGTGGCCCATTTTCGGCCTCCTGCAGCACTCTGTCAGCCAAAAATGACTCATTTTTGGCCCGTTTTTGTCGTGTTTTCGGAGAGAGCAAACCCCACAGTGACTAATCATACTGGAGCAAATAACCAAACTCAAAAACTACCAAGGATTCCACAGTTTAACACTGAGCTATAGATATTCTCTTCTACTGGAACTAGAAATATTAAATCAGTCAGGCTAAATAAAGAGCCAGATGGGCAGTCAGTTCCCAAATATTACTGTAAATTTAAAGAAGGGTGAAGCTGGCAAGAAAAGTTGCAATGTTTTTCCTCCACCATTTCATGTTCTCCAAGAAGAAGCTGCACCATCAACCAAAGCGCAGATGAATGGCCTGGGGTTTTAGCCAGGATGCAGTTAGTACAGCAACAAGATTTGCTGCGCTGTAAATATTATGAATGCCAATAGAGAATGAATTATTTATGTTCCTTTCCTTCCTCTTCCCTTTCTTCTCAATAAATAGCTCCCCTCACTATTTTTAGATGCTATTGATAAGGAATAGAAGGAGAGAATGATGGATTACCAAGGATAAGAATGTTTTATGACAGCTCTTTGAAACATAAAGGATCAATTATCAGAAAAGTCTATTCAAGGAAAAGGAGACAAAACAGCTGCAGAAAAGGAAGAGAGAATGTAGCCCTATTGTGGTACATTTAATTCATTTTAAGCAGGGGTGGGTTCTACTTACCCTTACTACCGTTTTGCAATGGGAGCATGCGCGCATGCGCAGATCGTACCTTATGAGCATCTGGGTGGGTTGGCGGAGCCTCTTGCCACTTTTACTACCAGTTCGCAAAAACCGGACAGAACTAGGAGCAACCCACTACTGATTTTAAGGTACAATTCTACACTACATTCAGTAGAATGTACTACTTCTTTTTTTTTGAAAAAAGTTTATTATTATTTTTTTTAAAGCATAAACATAAAACACATCTTTTCCAAAATGAAGCATTGATCCGGTCACAGATTAATACAAATCACTAACAAATCTTAATTTTCAATTAACACAACTTAATATTTTACTCAGTTATTTCCCTCAATTCTATCTATTTAACTATGCCATTATCCCAAAAACCCGTTACTTAAATCTTAAAACCTAACCAAATATCATTCCATTTTTCTCTTTCTTTTTACTTAGATGGATATATTTTAAAAATATAAATCATTGCAGTTATTATAAGCATTCAAAAAATATTTAATTCCAACATAATCATTTTATTTTTACTAATAAATGCAACATTATCATCTTTGTTTCTGCTATTAAACCCAATTTATTCATTTCATATTTACTGTTAATCTCAACATACTCCTCCTTATTTTGGCTGTCTAACCTCATTTTATTTTTACTGTTAAACCCAGCAACATTATCATTATCTTTGTTGTTAAACCCAGCGTAATCATTTCATTTTTACTATTACTCCGCGCAAAATCCTCATTATTTTGCTGTCCTACCCATTGTAATCATTTTTGTTTTTTGGCTGTTAAACACAGCATAGTCATTTTTGGTTTTGGCATAATCGTTTTTATTTTTTGGCTGTTACACAGCATAACCGTTTTTGTTTTTGGCTGTTAAACACGGCATATCCATTTTTGCTTTTTGGCTGTTAAACACAGCATATCCATTTTTGCTTTTTGGCTGTTAAATACAGCATAATAATAGTTAGTTTTACCATTAATCCCTATATATTCCTTTCTTTGTTGTTTCCATCCATCTATACATTGCTTATTCCCAGTTAATTGTATTTATCCTTATTTCATGACAATTTAACATTGAGTCATGGTTCTTACTTAAAACATACCTTTGTATATATTTATAAATCTCTTTTAATATGCTTAATTTCTCTTATGTTTCTATAAAAACCTCCTTTTTATTATTACTATCCATCTACACATTATTTTATTTTTAATCACATTGTTATAATCTTCTTTTTTCTTTTTCCAGGTGTGTATTCCTTATTTCTTCATTTCCTCACCTGCTGGCATATATTTCCTTTCATTTTCAAAATCTTTGAATTTGTCCTCCATGTCATATTAAATCTTTTTCTTATTTTTATTCCGCATAAAGTGCATCAAGTTCCCTTCCCTTGAGCCTGCGCTAGATCCTTCTTTTATTCCTGCGCCAGTTTTTTAAATTATTGTTATTTCAGTTATAGGAGTTCCATTATAATTTCCTTTTCTTTTCACCAAAGTCAAGCTGCCTACAGACAAGAAGAAAAACCTCCTCCGCAAAATCCCTGGGCTGTTATCTGTAAAGCTCAAAATTTTCCATAACAAAGGCGAGTTACAATGTTCCCTTTTAAACCAGAAGGTGTCCCCCTACAATCCACATTTTCCATTAGTCATGCAAGTATCCATTTTGCTGCAGTTATGTAACAGTCCAATTTATTTCCTCTTCTTCTTTTAATTTTAAAAATATCAAGTCTTTTTTTTTTTAAGATCCAATTCAAATTTTAAAGTATCCAGTCTTTTCACCATGTCTCGGTATTTGATTCCTTTAGTTCTATTCAAGAGTTAGTTGTTTGTCGGGTCTTTGTCTCTTTAAATTTGCATTTTAAATTTTCCATAGCCCCTTTGTTGTTCAGCCGCTGTTTTATGGCTAGGGGTCTTATAATTAGTAATATTGCTCTAGGTGTTATTACAAGCCTGGGTTGGTTGTCACTCACCCGGCTTCAAAAAACTCCATTTCAATTCACTTTCCTCCAGCACATCTCTTAGCCTGGTTGTCCCAGCTCTGTGGCAGCTGCCATGGCTGCCTCCCCCCACTGCCGACTCACAGAGGATTCCCTCTGACTTCCGAGGAACTTGCCTGTTCCTCATGGTCGTCTGAGGTGTCCCTCCTTTTTCCCCGTCCCTGCAGGACAGTTCTGGTCCGAAGATCGATCGGCAGCAGTTCGGCAGCCGGGGTTTTCACGGCGCTCATCAGAGCCCACTATTTCCCCACTATCTCACCGCAACGCCAGACTGGAAGCCATTCAAATGTACTTCTGAGTAACTGCAAATATCCAGCTACAGAAAAGGATGGCTAAAACTCAAAAACATGGATATTTTAGACAGTCCCATCATTTATTATCTAATATACACTCTTATGTAGCTTCAGAGAATTCAAAATGAGTTTTCAAAACTGCCCTTTGCATTGCCTTTCATCCCCAAGCTGAAAAATGTGTTAGAAGTACAAAGAGAAGTTTTGTTATTATTGTACCACCACCTTTTGAAGAACGAAGACCAAGAACAAATCTGTGCAGCTCATAAAATGATAAAATTAGCAGCCCTTTGACCAAATAGGAAGAAAGGCTAAGATATTCCCTTTTATCTTCTATCAGAAGCCTCACCAAATGAAGAAGCTTCCTTCACTAGACAATTGGGCAATTATTGTACATTCCATAAATCCAGGATAATCACTTTCATTGTGCTTGTAAAATGTTAAATATTTATAAGCTTACTATTATATCCACTTACTGTGTTTTACCAAGAGGCCTTTTTTCTACAGCAAAAATTGCTTGGAAATATTCATCCTTTCACCTCTTGCAATTGACAAGTTGATGCAGAAGCACATATGTTGGTGGCCGAGGTGGGTTTCAGCAGGTTCTAACCAGTTCTGGAGAACCGGTAACGGAAATTTTGTGTAGTTCAGAGAACCGGTAGTAAACATTCTGACTGGCCCCGCCCCCATCTATTCTCTGCCTTCCAAGTCCCAGCTGATTGGGAGGAAATGGGGATTTTGCAGTAACCTTCCCCTGGAGTGGGGTAGGAATGGAGATTTTACAGTATCCTTCCCCTGCCATGCCCACCAAGCCATGCCATGCCCACTAAGCCACACCCACAGAACTGATAGTAAAAAATTTTGAAACACACCACTGGTTTGTAGTCACTATGTCAGAGTCTATACTGGCAAAAGGGTCAAGAGAGTTGCACAAACAGATAATTTAGCCAAACCCAGGTATAGTTTAACACATTGCAGTTGTCTTCTGCCAACCGTGATCCTGTGTCTCCCAGCAGCTCTACATTAGGATCTTGTAATGGTTGAAAGATGCCATGAGACTACTCAGCTCCATAAGCCTTTGCGTGTCCATGCACACAATACTTAATTATTTTGATTCATTCCAATCTGGTTTCTGATTTGGCTTTGGATTCCAAACTGCCTTGATTGCTGATAATACTTCAGGCAGTAAATCAAAGACGCATATCTTGCTTGATGTTCTAAGAGTTTAAGACAGTGTTTCTCAATCTTACAAAGAACTGTAAAACTGATGGATATCTAGGATGAGCTCTTTTCTGCACAGCTTCAAATATTGGAATATTTTTCCACGAGGCATATATGGCTCTTTTTGGTGACTTACAGGAAAATTTCAAAGAGTTATTTGCTCTGTTTCACATTTAGTGGGCTGTGAGTTCACTGGACATTTTATTCTGCAACTACTGATTTTACTGAGTTTTTTTTTATTTGTTGTTTTGTGATTTTGGTATTTAATTATGATTTTATGTTTTGTTTATAATCTAAAGACACAAACAATCACCCTTGCACAAAAAGGCAGGCTATAAACTATAAGTAGGATAATTTGAACTTGGTCATTTTTTGCCTGAAGTGAGAACGAAATTTCATTTTAATGTATACTAATCAGTGTACATTTAAAGTGACAATAAAGTTATTCTAACCTGACCTGATTTGTTTAATGATTGGTTTAGTTTCTTGGCTGTCCACAATATTCTCAGCAGTTTTCTCCAACATTAAAATTCAAAAGTATCAATATACTTCCTTTACTGCTTCTTTCAAGTCTACCTTTTGTAGAGTCAGAGGGAATATCACACCCACATGATTATGATCTTTGTAAGTATAGTGTCATGCCCCCGCATATAACTTTATATACTGTTATTGCTCTCAACCCCTCTCTAGTGGCCAGAGAGACAAATATGCCCCAACATAGCATCTTTATATACTATTGTTGCTCTCTGGCCCCATCTAGTGCCCAGAGGGGCAAATACCAAGTGTATTGTTTGACGCTCACAACCTCTTTATCCATCAGCCCGCACTCTCAAAACAAGTGCATGCTGGGAAGTCAGACTCCATTTCCTTTAACATTTGGAGAGGGCAGAAGCACAAAGAAGAATCCGTCTTGATCTATGGCACATGGTCATCCAAGGACAAACCCCATCCCATACACAAAGCATCACTGGTGAGATTTAAATTACTTGTATTTATTAATTGTTAAGTTCAGCAGTAACCCAATACAGTCTATCTTGTATTTGGTTCTCATTTTATGTATTCCTATTTTCCCCGGTTTCACCATATCCTGTTCTTTCAATAAAGGATTCAGATCTATGCACACAGTCTGCTTTATTGGAAGATAGGTCGGTTTAGCTGCATGTCGAGCTGCACACAGAGCAATGTGTAGTGAGGACAGACCATATAGACACACCATGACATTTGAATATCTTTTCCAGGGCCTTCATGGATGCTTTACCAAATGTTGATCTGCTGCCCACAGAGTCTAATCCATATTATTCGGTCATGGATTGCATTGTAGCCAAGTACTGTTCATTATAAAAGCAACACCTTTTCTTCTTTGTTTTTCAGGTCCTGACCAGGAAGTGACAATTGTTTTCAGTTCGAACATGAAAGCTGACACCAGGATAAGATTCAGGGTGGAATTTCATGATTAGAAATAGTCTTGACTGCTTTTTAAAAAATCAACCATTTTGTTTGCCTTGAGGGGAAAGAAATCCTGATTCTGTGGTAGTGGTGAGGGTGGTGAAATTTTTTGCGTACCCAAATCCAAAAATGGCTGACAGGCAGTGGTGGGTTGTTCCTGGTTTGCACCGGTTCCTGCGAGCCAGTAGCGGTGACGATATGACATCACCGAACCAGTTCTCCCCCCCTCGCCCCCCCCCCGCGTTATTCTTACCCTTTATTTGGCCCCATTCCCAATCTATTGCTGCCTCCTGAGTCCCAGCTGATGGCTAGAGGGAAAAAAACTGTTTAAACTCTTGCTGTGGGGCGTCAAAGGGCCGCCCTACAGCTGATCAGTGTTAAAAGAAAACAAATGAGTAGCTATGCTAGGGAAAAAGCGAAACTGAAAGTAAAGCAGGGTCTTTGCTGCAACGTGACAAAATGAGGCAGGAGAGATTTCTTTTTCTTTTTGCTCACCAAAAAAGTAGGTGCAAACAATGGGAAATTTAGAGCAAAAGAGGAGAGTTCAAGATTTTAAAACACAAAAGAAAAAAAGCTCTATTTAACTAGGGAATTGTAATAATTGAGATACTATTAATTGCATATTGTGTTGAAAGCAGAAATGGTTAAGTTGTGGTTTGGAAGAATATATGGGGGAAATTATTTGGTTTATTATTATTGGTAAATATAATTACTGGTAATTGATTTGTAAGAAATTGGATTGCATGGAAATAATTGGAATATTCATGCTAATATTGATTAATATACAAAAGAGATAGTTATATAACTAATTGATTTATATTAAAATGTTGAATTTGTATTAACCAACTGTAATATTACATAATTAAGCAATGTGAGGATGGATATAAAAATAGATGACAATGGGAAGGGGTATAATATAGAAGTGAAAAATTGAATTTGATTAAGATTAGAGATGAGGATGAAGGGTAATATTGGTTTTTTAAAAAAATAGATAAGGAATAAATATGGCAAAAAGGAAATATAGAAATTGTAAATTTAATTGAAATGACTAAACACTGTTTAAATTTGTGAACCGGCCAAATACTCTGTTCAAAGAAAATACATTGTATGTTTGTATGTGTGTTTCTAATTATTGCTATTTATTCATATTTGTTCTCTTTTATTCTTTAAAGTTTAACAGTTCATTCTTTATCTTAATATCTTTATATTTGTTTGGGGTTGCCTTTCTTCCCTTTCACCTTTTTTATTGTACAGCAATCTTTCTCCTCCAGCCTACCACCTCTCTCTTTTCTTTCCTTCTTACTTTCTCTTCCCCCCTCTTCTTCTCCTCCCTACTTCTTCTTCCTTTCTTCTTCTCCTCCTCTCTTCCTCCCTCTCTTACCCTCACTTCTACTCTAATTTCCCTTCCCTTCCTTCCTTCCTTCTCTTCCTTCCCTATCTTCTCCTTCCTTCATCCCCCTCTATTGCTGTATCCTTTTGTGCATATGGATTACTCAGAGGGCTGAAAAAGTTATTTTTGACTGGTCCTTGCACTTTTGACCAGTCCTCGAACTTATGACTGTCCTCACATTTTATGTTTTTTGCCCTATCTTGTCACCATGGTGAAGAGAAGCAGTTGTGAAATGAGTGACATGGTTGTTAAGAATGCTACAATGGGCATAAATGATGACTAGTCATAAGTGCGAGGACCGGTCAAAAGTGCGAAGACCTGTCAGAAATCACTTTTTTCAGCCCTCTGGGTAGTCTTTTTGTGCACATGGACTACTCAGAGGGCTGAAAAAATGATTTTTAACGTGTCCTCGCATTTTTGACCAGTTCTCGAACTTACAACTGTCCTCACATTTTACGTTTTTTGCCCTATCTTGTCACCATGGTGAAGAGAAGCAGTTGTGAAATGAGTGACATGGTTGTTAAGAATGCTGCACCGGCATAAATGTGAGGATGGTCATAAGTGTGAGGACCAGTCAAAAGTGCGAGGACCTGTCAGAAATGACTTTTTTCAGCCCTCTGAGTAGTCCCTATACACATAGCCATGGCCACCGGTCACATGACCAGGTAGCCACACCCACCCAGTCACATGACCTCCAAGCCACACCCACAAAATAAGCCACGCCCACAGAACCGGTAGTAAAAAAATTTAGAACCCACCCCTGCTGCCAGGATAAGATTCAGGGTGAAATTTCATGATCCTGGATGCTCTTGTTTAAAATCTTCCATTTCTGCCCAGGGGAGAAAATTCATGATGCTGGCTGCAGGGGTATGGTTAGCAGGGAGGCACGGTGGATGGATGATGGTGGATTTCATCTTGTCTCTGCTCTACCATATCTCGGCTTCGGTGGGTAGTTTCTAAAACTGGCTACGTTCTAATGTCTCTATACTTCACAGGGCCAAGATCTTTGTTATGTGAAATGCTCTGTAGATGTTAAAATGCTGAGCAACTTCGGTATGTGTCGGTGGCCTATATATTTTAGGCATGTGAAAAATAAGTTTATTATTAAGCTCCTGCTTCATGGTCTTTGGGAACGTGAGTCTCTCAATAACATCTTCACTGGAGAACGTTAAACTTTTTTTTTTTTGAATTTTAAAAAATCATTCTCCCTGCAGAAAGTATTAATGCTTTTAATCATGGCAAATAATACTGTATATTGTTCACTCTTTGTCAATTAAGCTAATTAATGGCAAGATGGGACAGAGCACAACAGGGTAGATATTTAAATCTTATTAGCACGTATGGGTGAAGTTTCTCTGTCTTTGGGGAGGAAGAAAGCTGGTGGAAATGCTTCTCTTCTTGGAGAGCTAAAGAAGGTAACCGCAGTAGTGGTGGGATTTAAATTTTTTTACTACTGGTTCTGTGGGCGTGGCTTGGTAAGTGTGGCATGGCTTGGTGGGCGTGGTGGGCGTGGCAGGGGAAGGTTACTACAAAATCCCCATTTCCTCCTGATCAGCTGAGACTTCGGAGGCAGAGAATAGATGGGGGCGGGGCCAGTCAGAGATAGTATTTACCGGTTTCCTGAACTACTCAAAATTTCCGCTACCAGTTCTCCGGAACAGGTCAGAATCGGCTGAATACCACCTCTGAACCGCAGCATGATAAACTAGAGCAGGGGTGGGTGATTAATTTTCCCAAGGAGCCACATGAGAAACTGGAACAGTTGTGGAGAGCCAAACCAATTGGCTGAATTTAATTCTGCTAAATATTCTTCTGCCACAACTGATACAACTGTAGTCCCCGCTTGCTAGCTGCTAGCTGTACTCCACCCATTCACCCACAAGTTTGTGCTTTGACTGAGGCGGCGGTGGGTGGCTGAGCCCGGTCCCCTCACGCGATGACTGCCACCGCCACCTCCTCAAGCTGCTCCAGGTGAGGGAAAAGCACTCACCGGTGCAGAAAAATGCTTTTTCTACTCACTCTCCCGCAGCAGCCAGCTGACTAAAGGAGCGTCCGGATGACTCAGCTTCTTCTCCTGCCTTCTGTGGCATCCTTATTTACATTTGATTTGTTATTTCTGATTGACCTCAGGCTGGTTGGACAGGGACAGCCAAAGGGGGCTGTAAAATGCCCAGATCTGAACTAGAGAATAGATACAGATACAAATGAACAGAGTTGGAAGGTACCCTGTAGGTCATCTAGTCCACCCCTTGCACCCAAGCAGGAGACCCTTATACCATTTTTGACAGATGGGTCCCACTCTCTTCTTGAAAGCTTCCAGTGATGAAGTTCCCACAACTTCTGAAGGCAACTTCTGTTCCTCTGGTTGATTGCTCTCACTGTGAGAAAATTTCTCCTTATTTCCAGGTTGAATCTCTCCTTGTTCAGTTTCCATCCATTATTCCTTGCCTGGCCTTCAGGTGCTTTGGAAAATAGCTTGACCCCCTCCTCTGTGTGGCAACCCCTCAAATATTGGAACACTCCAAGAGCCTTGGATAGTACAGTGGTCTAAAGCACCCTGTTATTAACACCAGCTGCCTGCAATTATTGCAGGTTCGAATCTCACCAGGCTCAAGGTTGACTCAGCCTTCCATCCTTTCTAAGGTAGGTAAATTGAGGACCCAGTTTGTGGGGGCAATAAGCTGACTTTGTATAAATATACAAAAGTATGAAGGCTATTGCTTAGCGCATTGTAAGCCTCCCTGAGTCTCCGGAGAAGGGCGGCATATAAATCAAATAAAAAAAAACTGCTATCATTTCTCCCCTGGTTCTTCTCTTCACTAGACTAGCCATGTCCAGTTCCTGCAACCATTCATCTCTATGTTTTAGCCTCCAGTCCCCTAATCATTTTGGTTGCTCTTCTCTGCACTCTTTCTAGAGTCTCAACATCTTTTTTATAGGGTGGCGACTAAATGAAAGAGAAAGATCTAGAATATAAGTAGTCCTCACTTAATGACTGCTCACTCAGTGACTGTTCAAAGTTACAATGTACCCCCCAAAAGGTACTTACAACTCAATTCTGGAGTTCCAATGGTAGCAACCTCCCTCCCCCATAGTCACATGACCTCATGCCAGGTGTTTGGTACCTGACTTGCTTTTAAGGCCAGTTGCACCATTCTGTGTTTATATGACATGATTTGTGCCTTTTTTTTTTTTTGCAGGAAACTAGTCTTTTTGCTCACTTTCCTAAGAAAGATGTTCCTAAGAATGCATTGATTTATTTAACGACTGCTGCATTTGATTAATGACCACCACAAAAAAAGTAAAAAAATTGGGCTGGTCCCATGGGTGCCTTGACTTACAGCTATCATGACTTACAAGAGAAATTCCAGGATCCATTACGGTTGTAAATGGAGGACCATCTGTATCTAAAAGGAGCAAAATGGTTCCCTGAAATGCTGTAAGAAAATTCCAGATTTGCAAGAGTTCAACATTTCCCTTAGCCATTAAGTATAATTTGTGCTATATGAGCTTGCGTTAAAATACAACTTTAGAGATGTAACTCAGCAGGTTGTCATCTGTTTTTGTAACCTGTGTATAAATCAAGTTTCCACACTATTTAATAAGATGGGTTGCTTTTTGGAAGAGGGAAATAGATTAATGGATTCTGTCTTAGACACCGCTGATCTTTAAGGACAGAACAAGACATTATTTTGCAGTACCTAAAATAAATATGAAGATGCCCTCATATTGAGGTCAATTCCTAGCAACTGCATCCCCAAAGCATTATGGAAGTCATTATCATTTCTTTCTTCCATAATGTGTTTTGACTCCATTTGTCCTCCATTCAAATACTCACCAGGGTTACTCCTCCTTAACTTCTGAGTTTGGCTAAGGTCAACAAAGTCTGCTACTGGTGAAGCTGGAGGACAATTAGCTGAATATTTGTAATCCACTTTGAAGGACAATATACAAACACAAAGTCAATTAGATAATGGAAATTTTGTTAACCTTCAACTAAAATAGGGCATGTCTATGGAGAATCTCAGTCATCCAGGTCATGGTCGACCCAAAGATGCTTTTTCAAGAGGCAAGAAGCTTCTTGGATGAGAAGCAAAATGTCTTTTTAAAAAAAGCTTCTTGGATGAGAAACAAAATGTCTTCAAAGAAAAACCAGAAAGTCCAGTTGCCTCTTGAAAAAGCATCTTTAGGATAAAATAGGGCATACTCCTGTGCTGTCCCGCTTACTCACACACGCACATAACAATGGTTTTGTGAGTTTATTAATATTCCCCAGCAATTCCTTTCACCAAAAAACCAGAACTGTCTCAAATAAGTCCAGCAAAAAACAGACCAATGCTAGTCCACAGAGCAATGGCCACAAGACATTTGAAAGGTTCCCAAATGAGATAAATCCAACAGGCAAAATTAAATCTACAATACAGGAGGGTTCACTAAGCAAGAAGTCCAGAGTTCACAAGGCATGATTCTGGTCAAGCCACGGTGTCATTCTAAAGCAAGGCAAAAATCACAACAGATGGAAAACACACATTTAAGAAATGAACATGTTGTCCCCAGCATCACCTCCATCTGCCTGCTCTGCTAAATAGCCAGCTTCTGATCCAGCCCATCAAGAAAGGTGAGGCTGCCTCCCCGTGAGTAATCTGACTGACCTTCTCTGCTCCTGACTTTTCTCTGCCCTACATGTTCTTGGATTAGATGCAGAAGGCAGTTCCTCTTCCTCATCACTGACCGGCTGCAGTAGCATGCTTTCCCCACCTGAAGCCTCATGGTTGTCCTGCTATAGCTGTGCTTCAGTCAAATCATTCTCAGATGGCTGCTCAGAGACATTGACCAACATCCCTCCTGATAGATGTGCCTGGAACTGGTTCATCTTCTCCGAGCTGACATCTGGACACATACCCGGGGAAGCATCCAGAGAGACATCACATAGACCCTCTTCCTCCCAACCAAGTTATCTAAACTTCATTGCTTCTTATTCCTCTGGAATACAGTGACTCCCGCCTGGGAATTTGGACTAGATTCTACCTCATGAGTTCACAGGCGCCTCCAAAGGATATGGTCAAAAAAGTTGAGATGACAGCTGTGAAACTGGAGTACAGTACAAACAAGGCATATAAACATAGGTGGGGTCTTGACCAGCAAAACCGGCTGGCCCCAGGAGTGGAGTGGGAATGGAGATTTTGCAGTATCCTTCCCCTGCCACGCCCACCAAGCCACACCACACCCACCAAGCCATGCCCACAGAACCGGTAGTAAAAAAAATTGGATTTCCCCACTGGTCTTGACTGTAATATCATGGTCGCCATCTTGACTTTTTTGAGCATATACTGCAGATAACAGATATATATCAATAGGATTAGGAAAGACTGAGGCTTCCAGTGCTGTTCGGGGAGGGAAGAGAGAGAGAGAGAGATGCCCCTTTTAAGAATAGGTTTGTGTTGGATTTTTGATAGGCATCAAACATTGAACAGGCATCAAACAGATGAAAAGAAAAATGGGTAAGAGAGTAGAAAGGAATATGCAAAGGAGATAAGAGTTCTCTAGAACAAATAATTGGGTGTGGGATACACTAAAAAAATAAAAGTCGCAATTCCCATGTTTTGTTGCAGTCTCTAATAATGCTTTCCAGTGCTGTCTCTGAAATTTCATGCACATATTGCAAAGTCTCTCACTCTGCCTTCTGCATGGCCAGCAGGCTTGTTCTGGTTTCCGTTTGAGGGGCTGCATGATTTTCTGGGTGAGACTCAAACCCGGTTTCCTCAGTTCAAATTATCTCCCTTTTTGCATAGGACAGAAAAAAAATATTGAAATATTTTAGTGTTGCTTCCAGATAGGTTTTTTTTTCCTTTCTTACTTTTTTGCACCACCACATGCTTCCTTGAAAATTTGCTTCCTAGCAGCGCTCATAATAGAGCCTAAGTTGTATGGTATTAAAAATCATTAACTAGGCGCTGAAATACATTAGGTTTAGGAAAGAGAGAGAGAGAGAGAGAGAGAGAGAAGCTGAGCTAAAAGGGAAAAGGAATGGGTTTTTTTTTAAAAAAACATATCTTCCTTTTATTAGCACACTACAAATTATTTGAAGTAAAGTAGTTGTAGTGCATGGAGCAATGATTAAGCGTTTATAATATGAGAACATTTAGAGACAAAAAAAGTGGGGGGAAATGTCCATAAAAGTTCTCTTGAAATAGCAGAATTGTACGCTACTCCTAGCTACAGCAAAATGAATTCTTTTTTTCAAATATTATGTGCTCTAATTCAAAAACCACAGTGAAAATAAAATAATGTTTTTGGAAGTATTATTTGCGTAAGAATTTCAAAAATGATTTTAATCTAGCAAAGAACTGCTGCTCTTTTGAGGGCAGATATTTGTTTTTTCTGTTTCTTTCGCTGAATGAGTTATATACAAATCACTAACCCCTCAAAAGAAACAGAACCAATGTTTTTTAATATATACCTATTAGTACAATTCTTCCTCTAACTGGAAAAAAACCCCACAGTAGGCCATTCGGCAGCACTCATTTTCCACTGCAATCTGATTTTCTAAGAAACTATCTTTTAAAAAAAAAAGAAGCTTTAAAACAGCAGCAGCTGAAGTTCAGGGTAGACAAGGATCTTTTTGCCAGGCATTTCATAAAAATTAGAAAGAAGTTTTGATGGCTTCTTTAATCTATGTCTCTGCCAATGGGGGGCTGACCCTAATTGAAAAATTGCCAGTCTTAAATTGAGATCAGAGAAAGGTCAAGAACAGTTTGATGCTGGAAGTCTTCAGTGCTGGGAGTTCCAACACTGTTCAAATGATATATTTGACAGGAAATAGTTGTGTGACAAGCTACTGTTCCTCTCGTTTTTATTCCACTTCTCCTAGGTATAACTGGCTATAAAAAGTAGAGAGGCCATTATCACTAACTGAGCATAGAACGTGATTTCCATCCTCGGCCGTTCCAATAATTTTCACTCATTGATTGTTGTTTCTTTTCTTCCTATAAAAATTGCCTTTGACTGTAAGGAAATTTATTTATTTGTTTATTTATTCAATTTATATAGTGGTCCATCTTGCTTTTATGTGACTCTAGGGAGCTTACAATGCGTAAAACCAAAAACAAAACCTATAGCATCAGAGGACGATACAAATTATACATACAACCAAGAGACGGGCTCTAATCCATGCCTAAGGACCCCAGCCTCTAGCACAGACCTGGGCATTTTACAGGTTGTAAAATGCCCAGGTTGTCCCTGTCTGGCCCACATAGATAGGATGTGGGGCTGGCAACTATAGGGTTGTGCTAAGAAAGAATTTGTATTTAGTATTTTCATGTATTACTTATTTATCACATTTAGAAACAGCCCATCTCCCTTAATGAGAATAGAGTTGGAAGGGACCGTGGAGGTCTTCTAGTTCAACCTTGAACCTCCTGCTCAAGCAGGAGACCCTAGGGGTGAAATCCAGCAGGTTCAGACAGGTTCTGGAGAACCGGTAGCAGAAATTTTGAGTAGTTCAGAGAACGGAGGGCAAATGCCACCTCTAGCTGGTCCCAGAGTGGGGTGGGAATGGAGATTTTGCGATATCCTTCCCCCAGGAGTGGAGCGGGAATGGGGATTTTGCAGTATCCTTCCCCTGCCATGCCCACCAAGCCATGCCCACAAACCGGTAGTAAAAAAAAATAGAATTTCAGCACTGGGAGACCCTATACTATTTCAGACAGGTGGCTGTCCAGTCTTTTCTTGAAAACCTCCAGTGATGAAGCACCTACAACTTCTGAGGGCAAGCTGTTCCATTGTTCTCACTGTTAGGAAGTTTCCCCTTAATTCCAAGTTGCTTCTTTCCTTGAGTAATTTCCATCCATTGTTCCTTGTCTTGCCTTCTGGTGCTTTGGAAAATAAGTTGTTCCCCTCTTCTTTGTGTTCAATACTGGAATATTGTTATGATGTCACCCCTAGTCCTTCTTTTCTCTAGACTAATCATACCCAATTCCTGCAACCGTTCATGTGGCCCTTTGGGAAAATTAATTGTTCACCCTGCTTTAAGCACAAACCCAGTTTTCAAGGTCTTACAAAAGGTTTAGCAGGGATGGGACCAGTGGTGGGTTCCTCCCGGTTTGCCCAGTTCTCCTGAGCTGATAGCAGTGACAATATGACGTCACCGAACCAGTTCTGCCCCCCGCACCCCCCCCACCACCCATGCCCCTCCACCCCCCATGTTATTCTTACCTTTTATTTGGCCCACTCCCAATCTATTGCTGCCTCCTGAGTCCCAGCTGATGGCTAGAGGGAAAAAAACTGTTTAAACTCTTGCCCAGGGGCTTCAAAGGGCCGCCCTACAGCTGATCAGTGTTAAAAGAAAACAAATGAATAGACCGGTGCCTGCAAAAATACATGAGTAGACCGGTGCCTGCAAAAATACATGAGTAGATCAGTGCCTGCAAAAATACATGAGTAGATCAGTGCCTGCAAAAAATAAATGGGTAGATCTGTACAGCTCTGCAAGCAGTTAAAAGCCTGGTAGACCAGTACCTCTGCTGTTTTTTTTTTCCTTTCCCAGCTCTTGACTCAATCCCCCACTGCTTGATTGTGACTCAGTATTTCCATGTATTTCATTGTTTCCAGCTTGAGAAGCTTGAAATATAGTATCAATTCTTTTCAATAAAGCAGAGGTAATTGAACTCAAAGCTTCCTCAAATTCAGACCATTGAGAGTTAAATAACCCTCCTTTCCTTTCTTTGTTTTCGAGAAGCCCAGCCATCCTGCCCCCCTTCTTCCTTCCCCTCCAGAAGGACGGGGAAAAAGAAAAGAAAAGAAAAAAAAGAATTTCAAGAAGAAAAAAGAAAAAAAAGACTTTTTAATTTATATTGCTGCTTGAGTTATTATTATTACATCCTTTCTTATTCCATCCACTTTTCAAAAAGGAGTTTTACGTTTCAAACAGGGGCTTATCAATAATTATTTTTAACTTTCACTTCTTCACGCCCTGTTGAAACTCAAACGCCATCTTGCTTTCACTTTCCACTTAAGAGAAATCTTTTAAGAAAGTAAGTCCCTGGAGTTAGAAAAAGAGAAAAAAAAATACTTGCTGTTTCCTTCGTGCAACTTGTGCTCTGCCAACTTGATTCAAAGGTATTTGTTTAAAGTTGTTTGATGGGGTGGCCGCGGCATCTAGTTCTGACAGGGAAAGACTTCCCAGTCAGAGGCATCCCAGGTCCGGAGCTTTTGACAGGCTTCACGGGGAGCTCTCATCTTCGAGCACCAGATTATTAGGTAAATCTGGTGCCCTCAGGGAGCTCTACCCCACCCGTCTGCTCTCCTTCCCCCCTTCTTCCTGGGGGGAAGGATTCCAAACCGCAAGACAGCCGATTTTCGCTGTTCTTGCGGTTCTACGGAATCTGGGGCTGGCGCTTCAAAAGAAGCGTCTGGCGATGCCGCTGGCTCAACCGGAAGTCGACCAGTACCTCTGCTAAATCCTAAATAATTGTCACGTGACCATCAAGCCACGCCCACAAAATAAGCCACTCCCACAGAACCGGTAGTAAAAAATTTTAGAACCCACCCCTGGATGGGATCATCTAGTCTCAGAGGGAAGAAGTCTCCTTCTGGGCCTCGCTAACTGATGGTACCTGGAATATGCCCTTCCTGCCAGGTTGAGTAGGGATGACAGAGGGTAGAAACAATTGAGAAGAGACTCTCCCAAAAGCAATCCATTCCTAAACTATGAAGGGCTTTAAAGGTGACAACCAGCATCTTGAATTGCAACTGGAAGCATACCAGAAGCCAATGTAGCTTGCAGACCAGCGGTGTCACGTGTGCTGAGCAACGGACTGCATTGCTGCATTTTGCACCAATGTGAAGCTTCTGAATACCCTTCAAGTTCAGCCCCACAAACTGTGTGTTCTGAATGGTCTGAACATCAAACAATGACATCATTGTGGCAGCTCTAACCTTGAAGGGCTTCCCAGGACAGTTAAACCATACAGGCAGTAGGGTTTATATGCATACCCAAATCAGTGGTGGCTTGTCCCCAGTTTTCGCACCGGTTCTATAGAACTGGTAGTAAAACTGGTGAGAGGCTCCGCCCACCGACCCCAACATCATCACAATGCTTCTGCGCATGCGCAGAAGAGCATGCGTGCGAGCAAGTGAAGCAAGCACGTGCACGGCCCCGTTGCAAATTGGTAGTAAAGGTAAGTAGAACCCACCCCTGACCCAAACACACCCAAACACACACACACACCCACACACACACACACAACTCATACTCACACTGAAGAACATCAATACCCAAGAGTCCAATGCCTCTTGTATTGGGATCAGCTACCAGTAAAGAAGATATTATCCACTGCAGTGAGGAGTTCCTGATGCAAACTTCATCTGTACATCAGTTGTGCCCACAAACTGATTCCAGCACTGCTAACTATACTGAACCCATATTACGCCCATGCTAAAAGTTCTAGTAGCTAATATGTTGCCAAACCAGATTCAAGAACTTAATGTACAAAGCCCTTAAATAGCTGGACTTACGGTGCCTTAATATTTGAATACTCCCGATGCTTTGTGGGTTGTTCTACATGTCCCATCATCTTGTTTTTACTGTTTGGGAATTTGTTTTATATTTCTTCTGAATTTATTTTCTTTAAACTTACAAATATCTTTTCACATTACGCATAATTTTATTTTGTAGTACTTAATTATTCATTGGGCAGTGTGCATAGGAATAAGCTCACTTTTGAAATCTTTAGTTTGTATTTATTGCAGATCACCTTAAATGGAACTGAACATATTTGCGTGTGTTTGTGTGTGAACAAATAATTGCTATATCTCTGATTTTTAAATTCCTAGGAATAATCCTAAAGTCTCAGTCAGATCTTCCCTTGTGATGGAAGAAGTAAAGGAGGGAGAGATTCATCTTGCGAGGTAGATTTGACTGGTTTTTTCTTAACAGCTACAGGAATATATCTCTAAGGGCCTCTACTGCTGGGGTAGCAGAGATTAAACAAAGATAGGAGCCAAATTGCAGCAGATTCTGAGACACATTGCGGGTGGATGTTGGCAAGCGGTAAAAGTCTGTAGCTTTTCTAGTTTCCTGGCACCTTTATAGCAATAGCAATAGCACTTAGACTTATATACTGCTTCATAGTGATTTTACAGCCCTCTCTAAGCGGTTTGCAGAGTCAGCATATTGCCCCCAACAATTTGGGTCTTCATTTTACCAACCTCGGAAGGATGGAAGGCTGAGTCAGCCTTGAGCCTGGTGAGATTTGAACTGCTGAACTGCAGCTATCAGTCAGCTGAAGTAGCCTGCAGTACTGCACTCTAACCACTGTGTCACCTCAGCTCTTCTTATATTTTATATCTTATAATGACATCTTTTATCATTTCATTGGCCTCTGTTGGGGGGAGAGGGAAGGAAGGGAGGGAGGGAAAGGGGAGGCAGGGAGGAGGGACGGGTGGAGGAAGCAAGGAAGAAAAGCAGGAAGGAGGGAGGGAGGGGAGAGAAGGAAGGAGGGAGGGAGGGAAGGAAGGAAGGAAAGAAGGGAAAGGAAGAAGGAAGAAGGAAGGTGTTTCTGTTTTATGACCTACTTATGGAAGGCAGACAGGATGTCTCTCTACTGTTTGATCTTCTTCACCATACTAGCAAGATTTCTTAACTTATTATCTCAGCCATGAATCATTTGCCTTCTCATTCTGTCATTTGATTCGTTGGCATACAGATTCATATGTCCCAATGCCTCAGACTGTATCTCACCATATATTCTTTCAATCAAATGACTTTATTCTTTTTTTTTTTTTGCTTATTTGTTTTCTCCATTGTTGAAGGACATAGCATGAGGAGCCATCTGATTGATGTTCTCTGGGTTTTAAAGGTAAGCTGGGATCGTGGGGGGGGGGGGGGGAAGATGGTTAGTAGTTGTATGGAGAAACACAGGCTAGGGTGAAAAACTGAAAAACACCCCAGAAAAAAGAAATGGGAAACCACTTCCATATTGTTGTGTATAAACCAACTGTATATGTTCCTTGTACAGTTGCTGAAATCAAGATCAACTTAAATAGCATCTTTGTTCTCTCCTTTTTTTAAAGTTTTTTTAAAAACATCAGCATTATTTCATTGAGTTCAGTTATGAAATACTAATCTTGTCCCCTTTTGTCTTCTTGAAAGTTTGCAAGAATAACATTGTTTCACTAGGAGAAGACAAGTTGAGGAGGTACATTATTTTTTTTTCTTTTATTTGGACAATCCGGTGCTTAGTGTGAGTGATGAAACATTGTCTTGACTGCAGGGGCATTGTATAAAGAAAGAACAATACATTTCTTTCCATTATAGTTGAATGCATCAATCTTTCTAAGGTGCTGCCATATCTCCTAGATTTTGAGACCTGCCGTAATCTTCTCCATAAAGTCATCTGAAGTGGGACTCAACATTATCTGCAGGCTTTAGTTTTCTGATGACATTGAAACCCTCTGCTCTCCCTTTGCAGGTTTAGTATTTGCAAACAGCACTATGAATACACCCATCTGGTGTTCACCGTTTGTTAACTTCAGCACACCAATAGGACAATGCAAAAGAAAACAGCCAAAAAAATGCCCCATTCCTGACCCATTGTCAGATGTAAAGTACAAAATAAAAGGAAATGAATTGCTAGTAATTGCTAGTACCAAGAAAGTAGTAACAGTCTGAGAAGTATGCTATGAAGGACAGCCAGGTGGAAAAAGATGGATGCAGTTGTATACAGATAGTCCTCAACTTACAACAGTTCATTTAGTGACCTTTTGAAGTTACAATGACCCTAAAAAAGTGACTTATGACCATTTTTCACACTTACAAACCGATGCAGCATCCTCATGCTCAAGTGATTTACATTTGGATGCTTGACAACTGATTCACACTTATGATGGTTGCAGTATCCTGGGGTCATTCTGGCAAGCAAGGTCAACGGAGAAACCAGATTCACTTAAGAACCGTGTTACTAATTTAACAACTGGAGTGATTCACTTAACAAATGTGGCAAGAAAAGTCGCAAAATGGGGCAAAATTCACTTCGCAAATTATTCACTTAGCAACATAAATTTTGGACTCAATTGTGGTTGTAAGTTGAGGACTACCTGTACAAGCCAAATAGCCAAACTGATGTTAGTTCATTATTTCTTGATAAAACCCTGTCACTTGTGAAACTATCATGCCAGCAGTTCTGCAGGTACCTTTCTCAAAGCTGATGTTTGTTGCATATTATTCCCTGGATATCAGAAAAGGGGAAAAGGAAGGAGATAGTTTCTAAAACAATGCATGTACAAGCAGACAAACTCCAAAA
Organism: Ptyas mucosa; assembly: GCA_012654045.1. Lineage (NCBI taxonomy): Eukaryota > Metazoa > Chordata > Lepidosauria > Squamata > Colubridae > Ptyas > Ptyas mucosa. The sequence goes on along the minus strand of WNWU01000043.1, from coordinate 371,257 downwards.
ATAGCTCTAAGCATCCTGGGAAAGTGCAAAGAGTATAAAGCTTCATTTGAACTCAGGAAGCTCAAACTGCCCAAGGAGCTGCTGATTTAGTTCTACAGAGGAATTATTGAGTCTGTCATCTGCACCTCTATAACTGTGTGGTTTGGTTCCGCAACCCAACAAGACAGACACAGACTTCAGAGGATAATTAGAACGGCAGAAAAAAACAATTGCTATCAACTTCCCTTCCATTGAGAACCTGTATACTACACAAGTCAAAAAGAGGGCTGTAAAAATATTTACAGACCTCTCACATCCTGGACATAAATTGTTTCAACTCCTACCCTCAAAACGATGTTATAGAGCACTGCACATCAGAACAACTAGACACAAGAACAGTTTTTTCCCGAACGCCATCTCTCTGCTAAACAAATAATTCCCTCAACAGTGTCAAACTATTCACTAACGCTGCATTACTATTACTATTAGTCTTCTCATCGTTCCTATCACCCATCTCCTCAAACTTATGACTGTATGACTGTAACTTTGTTGCTTGTATCGTTATGATTTATATTGATATTGTTTCCTGATTGCTTATTTGTATCCTATGACTATCATTAAGTATTGTACCTTATGATTCTTGATGACTGTACTGTATCTTGTCTTTTTATGTACACCGAGAGCATATGCACCAAAGACAAATTCCTTGTCCAGGAACCAGGAGGTGAAAAATTCCTCCCTCAAACAGGAAAAGAGGTGTCACAAAACTGCAGAAGTGTATCAAGACCTTCCCGGAAGCTTCATTTGAAAAAAAAACGTGAGTTCAGAAACAGCTTTGCTTTACTGGGGGCTCCAGAAAATTGGAACAGAATCCACAATAAATTTATTCATCTCTAAATAGCTGGTGAAGTCATGCAAACCATCCATTTTCCTGCCAATTGCAAAGTGGTCCTGTACCGACTGTTTGTAAGCAGGTTTCTTCTATTTTGGATAGGTTGGACAGAGATAGACTTTTATAGGTTCAGATTCAGTGGTGGGTTGCCCCCGGTTCGGACCGGTTCACAAGAACTGGTAGTAAAACCGGTGGGAGGCCCTGCCCACCGCCCCGGATGTCATCATCGGTGATCTGTGCATGCGCAGAAGCAAGGCATGAGCAGAGCGAGCATGCTCGTGCAATCCCATTGCAAACCGGTAGTAAAGGTAAGTAGAACCCACCCCTGTTCAGATTGATTCCTGCTCTATTCTTCTTGAGGGGACACATTTTATCTTTGGCATCAGCTGGATTAGATGGGGAGAGCAAGGAGATGCCCTGTTCCTCAGGTCCACGGCTTTCCATGGAGAAAATATTAGTCCTTGAAATCCACAACATTTAAAGATGCTTAATTTTAGGTTGACTGTAGGTGGCTGCTCTTTTCCATATATGCCTTGTTGGTAAGAAACTGCAGGACCCCTTGGTTCACAAATTTAAAGATGTAGACATTATGCACCCTGAGATGCCTTCCCCTATATGGTTAATAATAAGATCTGGCAATGCTAAAAGCAGAAAAGTTGAAGAAAGAGACAGAGGAACTAATTCTGGATGCACAAAACCAAGCCTTAAGAACAAATGCATACAAAACCAGAATTGAGAAGATAGCAACAGACCGCAAAATGCCACCTTTCCAAAGAAGCTGAAAAAATGGTGGACTGCCAAGTTATCTGCTGCAAGAAGATCACACAAACTGACTACAAAGAACAGCATGACCAAGTCTGCAAGAAATACCATTTGCCTGCAATTAAGCACTGGTGAGACCATGAAATAAGAGAAAGTAATACAAAACGAAGAAGCTAAACTGCTCTGGGACTTTAGAATTTAAACACACAAGCATCTGCCACACAACACTCCAGATTTAACAACTGTTAAAAGATAGACAAAAAAAATCTGGATATTGCAGTCTCCAGAGTCAGCAGAATAGAAGGGAAAGAACTGGGGGGTGGAGGGAATCACAAAACAAAAGATCAACTAGAAAAGGTATGACTGCAAAAGAAAGCAAAGTACCAATAGTAATAGAAGAGAATAGAACAGAATTCTTTATTGGCCAAGTGTGATTGGACACACAAGAAATTTGTCTTGGTGTATACGCTCTCGATGTACATAAAACAAAAGATACGTTCATCAAGAATCATAAGGTACAACACTTAATGATAGTCATAGGGAAACAGTCAATATAAATCTTAAGGATACCAGCAACAAGGTTACAGTCATACAGTCATAAGTGGGAGGAGATGGCTGCCTTGCATGCAATCCCAGAACAACTGGTACACCCCTTGAACACCGTCGGCATTGACAGATTTACCATCAGTCAATTGCAAAAGCCAGCTTTACCTGAAACAGCTTACATCTTGTGATGACACTTTCACACATCTAGCAACATTGTTCTGTCCCCTCCCTGCTTCAGAAGCCCAGACAAGCACACACACTCAAACAGGAGTATTCAGAAGTTGTTTATTTACCATCCATAAACAACGAGCTGGCAGCGAGCCCGGGAGAGATAACGACAGCTGTTGTTTTGAGTTGCCACGGCCAGTCCCTGATAAGGCTCCAAGTATTTATATCCAATACGAGCTTAAAAGAAAATGCTTCGCTGCTGCAGTATTTCAGGACACAAGCAGTCAGGGTAAAACTTTGTTCGTCACAAAAGCCAACAAGGTAAGGTCAGTTCCTTTTATACCTTGTGGGGCGTTGGCTTTGTGACTCATCACCTCGTGCTCGGCCCCACCCACTCCTTTGCTGAGCCCGTCTCTCTGATCGTCGCCACCTGGGATTAATCCACTCCCTCTCCTCATTATCGTCTGACTCAGAGGAGCTTTCTTCCACAGGGCTTTCAGCTGGGGCCTGGGGTGGTGCCAAACCAGACGGGCCAGGGGAGGAGTCCCTTGCCCCCTCCTCTTCACTTTCGGAGGATTCCTCCTCTGGAGGTCCGGGCTCGGGAGCCGAAGACACAACAAACATCTAGGCCCCTGGGAAGGATTTGATAGGTGGATAAAAATGCCAAATCCAATCTAAACATCTGGCTGATTGTGCAACAGACTATAATAATATCTAGATTTCTTTTTTAAAAAACCTTTTCTATCAGTCAAAACTTTTCCTTGTATAAACTATGGTGGAAAAGAGGTTCCTTTTATTCAGTGAAAGCCCTCAGTCTCAAAACACTTCGATTTCCATCCAGATTAAGCAGAGAGTAAGTGGGAGGGGTCTAGGACAACTCGCCACAGTCAATTCACTGCAGCCAACTTGCTGTGACCAACTTGCTGTGGCCAATTTGCCATTCTTCACAATTCACCATGCCCAAATCACTGCGGGTCAGCTAGCCATGGTATAAAAGTTACATAATATCGAAGGAATGGTGGAAAAGAATCATTAAAGAAAGGATGCAGAAGGAGGGACAAAATGAAACGCGAATGACAAAAATTTAAATATTTTTTAAAGTATCTTAAATATTTAAATAAAATTGTTGAATTGTCCTGCCACCAAGTTTTCCTGTGGCGAATTTTCATGTGGTGAGCTGATCAGAGCAAATTGGCTATGGCGAATTGGCAGTGGTGAGTTGGCCATGGTGAGTTGTTCTATTCCGAGTGGGAGGCAGAGAGAGGGGGGGATTGCAATAGAACAGAGTTGTGGCTTCAATGTCTGTCTTCTTGCCCAGTGTTCAGGACATGTGTCTGTTCTGCCCCAGCTATGGATCCCAAAGAACACAGCACACACAAAGTTTATACAAAACTAAAATAACTCAGTCTTTTTCAAAACAAAAGCTGTTAATAAACTTTCTTAACAGCCTACAAGAAACCAAAGATAAAGTAATCACAATCTTACTAAGTTTGGCAGAAAGCCCAGAAGCAATTTGCAGAAAATTCAGACGCGAAGTAGAGTGAACTAAAGTTGTTCCCTACAAATTGCTTCAGTCGGCGTTCCTCCTTAAATAGGCTAAGGGAGTGGCCAATTAGCCCCAAGCCTTACTCTTGAGGAAACCTCCTCCTAAGGAGCCACTCCTGCCTTTTGGCAGTTCTGTGTGCCCGTGCATCGAGAAGAGGCTCCTCCTCTTCGTCCTCTTCACTTAAAGGAGCTTCTGGAGGTTCTGAAGGCCCTGGCTGAATCCCTGCCTCTGGCACCACATCTTCTCCAGCCTCTTCATTGTCTGACTCAAGTGCCAGCTGCACAGGCTGCTGGCGCATCACCACACCAGCCTCCTTGCTGTCAGAATCAGCTACAATCTGCACAGGCTGCTGATGGGCCACAACAGTGTCTTGTTGCTCCTGTTGACTGACAGTCAGCAAAAGTTGAAGATTCTTTTGTGCCGAGCTGATCAGCAGCTATTGCCCTGTTTATTTCATTGTACAACAAAGCAGGTTCACTCCCTATAATGCACTTTTTGCCGAAGAAAAGCAATTGTATGACTGGCTGTACCAATAGAGACTGATGGCTAAAGCATCCTGACATTTATAAGTTCCAAACTCTTATTTCATAAGACAAATTGATTGGGGGGGGGGGTAGGGGATAAGGATACATATTCACAGTTTCTCAGTTTGTTAATGAGACCCAAGGGAACTAAAAGAAAAAAAAATCAATTGAAAAAGCAGCAAGGAAGACCATAGGATGAAGGTAACAGAAAATTGTAGTGGAAAAGGTTAAGCCTGCCTTGCTATATTCGGTTCTCAGGAAATGTTCAGTTTTTAATTAGTTTATTAGTATAGGATATATTCTTAAAAGCAGCTTGATTAATGAGCTGTGGTGGTGCAGTGGTTAGAATACAGTATTGCAGGCTAATTCTGCTGACTGCTAGCAGTTCGATCCTAACTGGCTCAAGGATCCTTCTGAAGTTGGTAAAACGAGGACCCAGCTTAGAGAGGGCTGTCAAGCACTGTGAAGTGGTATTTAAGTCTAAGTGCCATTGCTACCAGATCTGGGCTTTAGACAAGACGGCAACCAAGAATTCTAGTCATCTCCTTGCTGCCATCTCATGGACATCTGCATTTTTGCAGCCCTATTTCTATGTTTCCAGACCACATGGATAGTTGTTATCTCATTTAAATAAATGTAAATATAACTTTTTCAAGACTTATTTTCACATCTTGATAACCACAATTTAAGATGTTCTGCTAGCCCATGTTCATGACATGGCTTTCCTGCATACAGCCTCCATTTTTCTTTAGCTGTTCCGGTGTTAAAGTCATATTTTCTATTTCCCCCCCCCCCCCCAATGCATGTAGTCCTTGACTTCTAACTGTTCATTTAACAACAGTTTGAAGTTATGAAAGCCTTGGAAAAAGTGACGTATTATCTGTCCCTGAAGTTATGGTGTTGTACCACTCCTATGGTACATAATTGCAATTCAGGTGCTTGACAACTGACATGTATTTATAATAGTTGCACCATCTTATGATCACAAGATCACAATTTGCAGCCTTCCCAGCAGGCTTCTGACGAGCAACGTCAATTGAAGAAACTGGATTCACTTTTTCATTTTGTATCACTCTTATCTTTCACATTTTTCTTCATTTATCTTGTTTCTCCCTCTCATTCTGCACCATGGTTGTTGCCTCTCAAAACCTCCCCTAGAAGCTTTTCTTCAGAGAAAACTGAGGGGGGGAGGGGCTGCCATAGAAAAGTCCTTAATTCCCTTCCCTGCTAACCAATCCACATACAACCTAACATTTACGTCTAGTCCTCGACTTATAACCTTTCATTTAGTGATCATTCAAAGTTGCAATCATGCTGAAAAAAGTGACTTATGACCAGTGGTGAAATGTAAAATTTTGTTACTTCAGCAGAATAAGTTGTAGAAAAAATGCTTTTAAAAATTAAAAAAAAAAAGGCTCTGATGATTGCGCAGCTCAGCTGGGCATGGGAGGAGGGCAGGGATTTTTGCTACTAGTTCTCCGAACCACCCGTTGCCATCGCTACTGGATCAGGCGATCCGGTCCAAACCAGGAGCATTTCACCCCTGCTTATGACCCCTTTTCCGCCCTTACAAACCTTGCAAGCATCCCCATGGTGATGTGATCAAAATTCAGTTGCCTTGACTTCCGGTTCCGGTCCCGGAGGCGATGGACACTGATCGGGCTAGCTCTGGCCCCAGTGTCCGATCCCCCCCATCTGGAGGCCCTATGGGCCAAACGCCCTAATATTGGGGCGTTTGCCGTTTGAGGGCGGCTCGCCAGGGGTCCCCTGCCTCGCATCCAGGGGCTGGGAGGCCGATGCTGGCGCACCCGAGGCTCCAGCGGGGGAGGGAGGCGATCGGCGGCCTTTTCTGGGACTGCTGAGGCGCCACAGCGCCTAAGGGGACCGGTGCTTACCTGCAAGAGACAGTGGACTGGGAGCTGATCGACCGGAGAGTTGAGGTGGCATGACGGAGTTTTAACTGCAAGGAGCAGAGAGCTGACAAGGCATCCTGGAGGTGAGAGGGGGGGTTGGAGTCCCCCCCCCTTGTAGCTGGAAAGGTGCCCTGGCTGAGAAGTAGGGGGAAAGAAATGGAAAAAAACCCCTTCCTTTGCTGACTTTTTCTTGAGGATGGCTGGATCAGAATTTGTTAAAGAGGTCTGGTGGCCTCTCTTCCCGGTGGAGAGCTATGGCGGCGGTCCGACTTCCTGCTTCTTTATTTACGACTGAAGACATTACCCACCTCGAGCTTCCTGTTTGACCTACTCTGCACTCCAGACTCGTTGCTCCTGTGAGCGCCCACTGGTGGATATTGGAAAAATTACACCGACTGTCAATCCCTCTTTCTTTCCTGGAGGCTTGTTTTTTGGGATTTCTCATCTTCTATCATTGTAAGATGGCCAAGGGCCACAAAACAACAGCAGCTGACATGGAAAATTTTTTGGAAAGACTGGCAAAATTGGATCAGAAATTGGATAAGTTGGATGATTTACAAAAAGGATTATCTGAAATTAAATCTGAAATGACACTTATGAAAAAAGATTTAAATGATGTTCAACAGCTGGCAGAGCAAAACAAGAAGAAGATGGGGGGTCTGGAGGGGGAGGTACGGGCACTCCAGCGGGTGGAAGAAGGGAGAGGAAATGCAATGCTAACTTTACAATTGGATAAGATGTCTTATTTTCTCAGGTTTCAAAACGTGGAACAACTCGACCAGGAAAACTTGAGAGAAGTGATGGTCAAAATGTTGGGTGAATTTCTTGAAAGAGATTTGGAGTCTATTGGAAGGGATGTGGATCTGGTGTATAGAGTAAATTCACAATTTGCAATTTTACATAGTGTCCCAAGAGAGGTCCATATTAAATTTGTAAGAAGGGAACTGAGAGATGAGATATTGAGAAAACAAAGACTGGGGGTGCTGGTGTACAGGGGCAAGGAGGTCACCATCCTAAAGCAGATTCCCAGACAGGTACGAGAATTAAGGAGAAAATATTATTTTTTATCAAACAAGTTGTACCTTAAGGGAGTAGGCTTTAGGTGGTTGATTCCGGAGGGTTTGATGATTTTCTGGAAGGACAGTAGGAAGAAAATTAATAACGTAGCGGAGGCTAAGGCCTTTTTTGAGCAGCATAAGTCCTTCCTAGAGGGAGAAGATACAGGAGCTGAAGAGGGGGAAGTATTAGATGAACAAGGAGCGGGGGCGGGCGGGGCTGTGGCAGCCCGGGAGGAGGGGGGAGGCCAGGCCATGGTTTTAAGAGCTAGAACTAGGAAATGAAGAAAGGAGGGGAATCTATTATCTAATGTTTTTTTTTGATATCTCTTTTTACTCTTTCTTTTCACTGTACTTTGTATAATATTTTGGCTATTGGCTTTCTTTGTTCACATAACTTTTATATATTCCGGTTGTTTGTTTTGATTTAACATAATAACGTCTGTTGTGTGAGAATTTAAAAAAGAGAAAATAATAATTTAAATATCTTTTTTATAAAGATATTGAAAATTCAACATATTGTAAACTATAATATTGTATATTTTTAACCAATAAAAACTTTTCTTATAAAAAAAAATTCAGTTGCTTGGCAGCTTACTATATTTATGATAGTTGCAGTGTCCCGCAGATCATGTGATCATATTTAGTGACCTTCTGACAAGGAAAGTCAATGGGGAAGCCAGATTCACTTAACAACCATGTCATGAGCCACAGTGGCACAGTGGTTAGAGTGCAGTACTACAGGCTACTTCTGCTGACTGCCGACTGCCTTCAATTTGGCAGTTCCAATCTTACCAGGTTTAAGGTTGACTCAGCCTTTCATCCTTCCGAGGTGGGTAAAATGAGGGCCCGGATTGTTGGGGGCAATAGGCTGATTCTGTAAACAGCTTAGAAAGGGCTGTAAAGCACTATGAAATGGTATATAAGTCCAAGTGCTCAACAATTCCAGTGATTCACTTAACAATGATTCACTTAACAAGTACAGCAAGAAAGGTTGTAAAAATGGGACAAAATTAACAACTGTCTTGCTTAGCAATGGAAATTTTAGGCCCGTCTGTAGTCATAAATCAAGGCCTACCTGTAATACACTTTCTTGTAAACTATCTTCCAGATCTCAGAAAGAGAGATGCAAAGTTTCTTTGCTGTACCTAAGGCCGACTTTGTTTAAACAACTGAGAGATTTTGCAGTTTAAGACTTTTAAAACCAGTAGGCAAAGTAGTGTCCTCCCACAATGGCAAACAAGGGAAAATTGGTCGCAGGGTATATTGATTGCTTTGGCCAATGTGAGGTAGGAAATTTGGCAGACAGAACTCATTAAAACAGCAGGCCCCATATTGTGTTTTATCACATACGCATGCTATTTATTCAAGTGCTATTTACTAACTTCGCTGTCCCTTTCTTCTAAAATATCGGCTTTGCGGGCCAAAATGAAGGGATACCCACTATATTTACTTAAAACTTAACTATAT
>WNWU01000043.1:324409-362392 GCA_012654045.1 Ptyas mucosa | reverse complement strand
TATATGGAGCCGTGCCTTGTGGGAGAAGAAAATCTTAATCGAGGAGCGGTAAAGAACAGTCTTTCAGGGATGTGATAATGATTCTCCCGTTGTTTCTGAAAGGCCACTTATGAAAGAAAGCAAGTGCATAATGTTCTGAGAACGGCTGGATGTCACATTGTGTTTCATGGATGGTTCTAAATGAGCTGAACAGGCTTGTTTTGATGAACATTAACATTTTGACACTGAATTAAACATGGATTATTTGAGCCCAGCACAGCAATGTACTTCTAGTGGGCTCGGATGTTATTTGGTAAGTAAAAGTGTCTGGGATATTAAAGACAATGGCTAAGATCTTACTCACCTTCTCAGGACAGGTCTGCCATCTTTATAGCTGAATATCTCTGCCAGTGGTGAAATCCAATTTTTTTTACTACTGTTTCTGTGGGCGTGGCTTGGTGGGCGTGGTGTGGCTTTGTGGGTGTGGCAGGGAAAGGGTACTGCAAAATTTCCATTCCCGCACCACTCCAGGGGAAGGATACTGCAAAATCCCCATTCCCTCCCCACTCTTGGGGAAAGGATTTTGCAAAATCTCCATTCCCACCCCACTCTGGGGCCAGCCAGAAGTGGTATTTGCCAGTTCTCCGAACTACTCAAAATTTCCACTACCGGTTCTCCAAAACCTGTCAGAACCTGCTGGATTTCACCCCTGATCGCTGCAGAGAAGACGGTCTTGGAACGAATAAGAAACTCTGCTGTCAATATGGCTTTAAGGCATGACCTGTTTTTTTTTTCACACACTGTCACAGAGCTCAAACAAAAACAACAAATCATTGCATGTATTTTCAGAAACAGCCTTCTAGGTATTTTTGATTTTAAAAAAAAATGCAATGCAGAATGTTTTCCAAAGTGGCAGCTGATGTCCACTGTGGGACTGAAATTAATCAAAACACGGAGTGTGAAGAGCATGCTATGTACTATTACAATCCGTAATTCAGAAATGTCCATTTACTAGAGGGAAACATCTATTTAACAAAAAGTTAATGCGTGTGGATCCCCACCACCCTCTACAACCTTCTCAAGAGGCTATCATTAGGGATCTGCTCAGGGATAACTTCTTTTTCCTCTGGATGACATCAATCCAGCTATTCAAGATTGGTCCCTCAAAGTATTTCAGACATTGTCCATTCTTTAACAAATTCTGTTATCTCTGGAATACCAGGCCTAGAACAGGATCCCCAATCCCTGGGCTGCGGTGCAGTACCAGGCTGGCATCCCTTCGGAACCATGGTGGGCAAGCATGAGCCCAGCTCAACTTCCGCGAGTGGTGAACGAGCGCACACAGTTCCATTTGTGCAAGCTGTGCATATGTGCGCTCGCTGGCCACTTGCACCAAAACATTCCCTCTCCCCATGCCCACCAGTCCACAGAAAGGTTGGGGAATGCTGGTAGAATAGAATAGGTAGAATAGAATAAAATAACAGAGTTGGAAGGGACCTGGGAGGTCTTCTAGTAGAACCCCTGCTTAGGCAGAAAACTCTATAACATTTCAGACAAACCGTTATCCAATCTCTTCTTTAAAAATTCCAGTGTTGGAGCATTTACAACTTCTGGAGAAAAATCATTTCACTGATTAATTGTTCTGTCAGGAAACTTCTCCTTAGTTCTAGGTTGCTTCTCTGGAACATCATGAACTTTCTAGTCTGAATTATTACATTTCCAAGAAAGTACCACCTGGATCCAGGGCGGGAAAAATTGAATAAATAGAACATTCCTTTCCAGAGTGGAAATTTTGCACACACCTACTATCTACCACTTCAGGTTTCCTGTGTGTCTTTTTCTAAGCAAATGGGTGTACTACGAAACAATATTTTGGACTGTACCTCTCTACGGTTTATATTGTTTAATATTTCTAGTCTCTCAAATAAGTCTTGGGGGGAAAGGATGGTGATTAATTTTTAGCATATTGGATTCTAATTTTTAAAAAACTAAAAGAGTATCTTAAAATAAATTAAAAGGAAGTAAGGCAGGGAACCTGGCAGCCAACAAGAGAGGTGGGTGGACATTCAAAATGGCACACACTCAGAAACGGATTATGTAATACTGATGCAAATTGGATATTTTGTGTCATTTGCATAATGGTATTGTGTATAATGTCGTTGCGGCTTCTCCCAAATTTGTGAAATCAGGTAGTGAATAGATACTCACTGAACCTGGGTAGACACAAATATCCTAACATTAGACCCACTGTTCTCCATTTAGGCTTTAAATCTATCATTAGGGTAACTTCTGCTGAAAAAAACTTTTGTCTTATTACTGCTGTTATATCAACAAAGGATGAAACTGGAAGATAACCTGGACCGTTTATTATATCATCAAGCCATTGTAAGGTTTCCTTTCTCATAATCTGAAAGATTATATAAAAATGTAAATAAGGAAAAACAAGGCTCTTTATTTTCATACTTTTCATATTTTGTTTTGTTTGGGGATTTGCATTGTATGGAGGACAATAAGGAGAAGATATCAAATTTGTAATCAGCATCTGAGTCTTTGTAAAAGCATTTTTGTTATTCTCCCTTTGAAATTTCGTACCTTTCAAAATATGCATTCATCAAGAAAGGTTTCCACCCTTGTAGTATTTCAATAGATATTCCAAACCTCATAGCACCTTGATTCTATTGTGCTTCTGGCACACATTTGCAAGGGTTGGTAAAGGAGAAAAGGATGCAGAAAAATACTCCCAAACACCCAACATATAAGGGCACGTTTTGCACTCACCTTCCAACGAACAAATGTAATGCATTTAACTGAGCAGATGCTTCGCACAATCACATGAAAATGGATACAATAGCAATTAAAATAAGGGGGGAAATCAGGCAGATTTGATGTCTGTAATGTTTTGTACAAATGAACTTAATTTGCATATTTAAAAGACCCAGATTAAAGTTCTGCCGAATTATCTTCCACTACTTTTGTGGGAACTCATGTAGAACTGAAAATCCTTTCATTCCTCTTGGGAGTCTGTAGCCGGCAGATTTGGGGGGGAAAGTCAGGGAATAAGATGTACCAGGATTTTGCTGTCTCTTTTGATAACTTGATGCTTCGGAATTAAATTTTGTTCAAGGACACTTCCCAGTATTGAAGTATTATGTTATTTTTTGCTTTCCATTTGACATGCTCTCCACCAAACTCAAGCTTTTCTGGATGGTTTTGCCTTCCTTAGATGGAACTGGCCCATTAATTCTATATTTGGATTCTACCAGTACAGTGGTCTATCATTTCACTCCAGTTACTTTCTTTACTGGCACAGAGATACAATGGTTCCAAAGCAAACTCCAACTACAAACTGTACAAGGCTTGCATATTTCAAATCACTTAATGATTAGACAAGGATCACATAATTTGATTGGATCCCTCTCCTGCTCACCCACTCCATGTCTTCAAAATCCAAAGGTCTGAAATAGGCAGCCTGCTTTACGATACAAGTGGGCATAAATGCACGCACATAATTTAGAAGTTGGCAGAGTCAAACAATGGACCAAGTCCATCACTTCATGCCATCTGACTCTAAAGCACAAAGTATCGTGTGGCCAGGTCAAAAGGATGTGATTGAAGCATGGAGCAGCAGGGACAGCTGTTCTCTTTTTCTCATGGCATTTCTAAGTGCAAGATGACTTAAAATATATTTAATTGTGATTGGAATATATGAAACTAAACGTTAGGCGATATACATGCCTCAAAAATAATTCAGAAGTCTTTTGGATTTCATACAAGCAATTATAGTGCCTCTGTGCCAGTTCTCACAATTATTTTCCAGCCTGGTATGCAATCCTGAAACAAACAAAAAAAATTGCCATTACTTTAAGGAATCCGCCCACTGAGCTAAGATAGTCTTTTAGCAGTAGCACCTTTTCTCTCAGTTTGTGAGGAGCTTAAAACAAGTTGAGCAACTTTGCAGAGTAACAGTAGGCTTAGGAGAGCTTCAAGGTACATCTTCCAATTATGAATGTCAAAGCATTCTTGGGCTAGCAACAGCAAACCACTTCTGAAAAGCCTTGCCAAGAAAACTGCAGGGATTTGTCCAGCCACGCTCCGAGAATGATTGAACGGAAGGAAAAAAATAAGTTTTCAAACTAAAATCCAACTGAGTCTGCATGGCGCAACTCAAAAGTCTTGAAAACCAACATACTTGAAGAAAATTTCCTCCCTCTCCCCACAATTGCTATAATTCAACATAGTACAGTCAGTGCTTTGAAATAATGGGCTGCAGATGCTTGACTTCGATTTCTCTAATATTGTCAAGCTCTTCATGCCCAGAAACAATTTCAGACTAAATCAAAGTAAATCTCACTACCACCACATACCCCAAGCACATAGATTGGACATGTCAGTCAGCATCCTCTAAAGATAGCGAATAAGAGGTTGCAAAAAACAACCCAGCTCTGCGTCTTTATCTACAGCTGGGGTTTCCAACCTTGGCCACTTTAAGACTTCAACTCCCAGCAAAGCTGGCTGAGGAATTCTGGGAGTTGAAATCCACAAGTCTTAAAGTGACCAAATTTGGAGACCCCTGATCTACAGCATGTTCTGTTTTCCATTTCAACCATCACAACATTAGCAATCAGGATCATTTAAGATTCCATGTCGCAAGACGCCATTCCTCTGTTCAATGCATTCAAAAGACTAAAAGCCACGGCATGATACTACGGCAACACAACCACTGCGGCAAAACAAGGCAAGGGATCCCAAGAACTGATCAACGCATTCATGAGCCAAAGGGAAAACGTTCTGTTCCCAGGCTTTGCAGAAACCCAGTTCTAAAAGTGGAAAACCAGATTCAGCAGGTTTTCCACTGAACCGCAGCTGAACCACAAATAAACTAACTCAGCTGCTGAACCAAGATAAGGTTGTGGGATCCCATGAAGAATCAGTTTGGGGACCAGGGCAAACACATCGGAAAATAATAGACCCTGCAGGAAGTTTTCTATTTTGAGTATTTAAAAAAAAAACAAAACAATACAATACATCTATTTAAAATAGTCCTGAATAAACATTGAAAGCTCTGATATCATTTCTGTTTCTCCCTCTCTCTTTTTTTTTTTAGGTATGATAGGCTAACTTATCTAAAACATACCATAGGAAAGAGAGTTTGTTTCATATAATTTTGCTTTCTAATTTTTCCTCTTTGGTGCAAGAAAGGCAGAAGTCAACTTGAGTGAAATACTCTCCACATGCAGTGTTTGCACTGATCCAGCACAAAGAGATCAAGATTCTCTTCTCATCCTTCTTTGTCAGCCAAGGCTTTTGGTACCCTTGTGATACAACTCAAATTGGGGGGAAAGAAAGATTTTTCATGATGGACCTCTATGATTTTGGTCGAATGCTGATTTTTCCATTCATAGCATTATTTACCTGGTTCAGCTCTGAATAGATGGAACAGGCAGTTTCTCTGTACAAAAAGAAAGAAAAAAAACACCCCACCCAGATTGATTTTCCATATTCATGTTAATTTTCTTGCACAGGAGTGGTGCGGTGGCCTAGAGGCAGTGGAGGGATTCAACCGGTTCGCACCACTTTGGCCGAACTGGTTGTTAAATTGCTGGCTGGCCCCACCCCGCCCTGCCCCTCACTTCTTATCTCACCTCACCCACCTTGACTGATGCCTACAGTCATGCCTGTGCTGCTCTCTGATTCCCTTGCTTGCCTCGACCACGGCCCCCGCAGCCCAGCTGATCTATGCTTGGTGAGTCTTCCTCCCACACAGCCTAGCCTACTTGCCTGCATTTGCGGCCTACCTGATCTCTGCATGGGCAACTGGGCATGTGTGGCTGACACTTGGCTTCCAGCACCAGAGAGAGCGAGGAAGGGAAGCAGCCAGGCTGCTGCTGCCTTTCATTGGGGTGCATGGAGTGAGCCGGAGCTCTTCTTGCCTCCTCTTCTCCTCCCCCCCCCCTCGCTAGACATGGCAGAGCTTCCTGCCCTTCACTTTCACTGTAATTTGGGAGTGTGACAGGTGGGGAAAGGTGGGGCGGGGGAGGAAGGGTATTCCAGACTCCAGGGCCTACCGGCTTCTTCCCAGCAGCTCTTGCTTGCCTTTTGGTGTCAGCAGTCAAAGACGAGGATTTTGTGGGCAGAAGAGTTTGCCGGCACCGGCCAGATGCCCTCGCTTCCCCCAAGCATTTTTTTGACTATGTGATTTCCCACTCCATTGTGTTTCTCTGTCGCGTTTCTCGCCATCATGTTCAGGGAAACTAAACTTTGTGGGACTAAAAATAAAGTGCAATCAATCAATTTCAACTTCTCATGCAAGAAAAAAATCTCGCGAAGTTGGAATTGACAACAAACTTTTGTTTTCCTGCACACGATAGCAAAAAACACAACGGAGCTGGAAATCAGGCAGGCAAAGCAATGCTTGGGGGAAGCAAGGGCATCTGGCTGGTGGTGGGTGGGGCAAGTGGCAGAATCATGGTGGGGAAAAAATGAAGGCACATTATAGCCAGGACCACCCCCACTAAACAAGTAGAAGCCGCGGTGTCTCCGTTGCACCACATCTCCTCCTGCCGGGAAGCGTGCCCAGCTGTGCGTGGCCTTTCCTCAAATGGGCTGTCTGTGTGCATAGAGAGAGCAAGAGAGGTCTCCAACCTATTTTTGTTTGTGTGTGTGAGAGAGAGATGGAGGGAGGGAGCGATCTGTGCTTCAGCCGAGCTTCTGGCAGCGGCAGGGGTGGCTTCTGAACTACCCTCTGAGTCTCGCTGTTCTCCCCCCCCCCCCGCTTAAGCGGCAGCAGGCTCTGAGGGACAACAGGGCCTCTCATTTTTCCAATGGCACGGTGTACACTTGCTACTCCTGCTTGTCTGCTTGCAAGTGGCGATCTTCTCTGGTTCTCTCGGGACGCTGGTGCGGGCACCATGCATCACTTGTCGGGGCTGAGCAGGGAAGCCACTGTCACACCTCTTCCCCGAGTGTAGAGCAGAGGCCTTGTGCTTCCTCACCTGGCTGGCCACTGGCAAAGAGCTGTGCGGCCAACAGATGCTCAATGCCCCATGCAGCATCGCCCAGCCGCCGGTGGGGACGGAGCTGCCAGCCCAGCTTGGGCTTGGGCTGACTGGTTGGAGCAGTGCTGCAGCCAAGGCCCCCGTGCTGCAGCTGAAAGAGAAGGTGCCACGGGAGAAGATCCTCACGTTGGAATCTATGAACCGGCAGTTCAAGGCGGTGGAGTACGCGATGCGGGGGCCCATCATTCCTATAGTGGGCAAGATTGAAACCTCATAGTTTTTCTCCTCTTCAGCATCATCCTCCCTGCTCCCGTGGACCCTGCCGCTGCTTGAGCAGGGAGGATGATGCTGAGGGGGAGAAAAACTGCTATTAGTTAGTCCATCCAATTTTGAATTGTCTCTAAATTTGTTAAGCATTTCCTCCCCTTTTTCCTCCAAACCTTTGATAAAAAATATTGAAGAGCAGAAGAGCCAGGATTGACCTTCCTGAGACCATTTAATATTCTCCTTAATAAAGGAGAATAACTATTTAATAGGGAGAAAATCTATTTGCACCTAGAATTCCCATTTTATTCCATCTCACTCAAGAAGCACCGATGGATCTGTGTCAGAGAAATGGGAATTTCCTTTTTAGTGATAAATATGATAATAAGACAATGCTTAGTGTGCAATCAGTCAGTTCTTCACCTTTTCCCACAAAGGCTGTCAAAAAACTATAGTATAATAGCATAACTATTTCCTGTTCCTGCCAATCTTGTTTGTCACTGTAACCTCAAGAATGATACCTCCAGAGGTCTGATTTTCCCCCTCTTTAATAAAAAGCCCCACCCCTGCCTCCCATCAGATTTAGGGCAAGCTAGAAGGAATAGTGAGTCTTGGGAGAGGTGTACCCAGGGAGATGATGGGTCTGGACTGCCTGAAGTGGCCAACAGGTTTAAGGTTAGCAGCTCATCATCTATCAGGTGCAAATAACCAGAAACACTCATTGAGTTCAAAGCGCAGAAGAGTTTATTATTGTTACTTATACACAAGAAACTGCTCAACTAATGGTCAAAGCTAAATTGGTGCCAGATAAGGATCAACAGAATTCACAGGGGATTGGACTTAGGTCTCTTGTGGAAGTGCAAGGATTCCAAACTGTTGACATGTTTAACCCCACCCTCAGCTCATAATCTTCTACATTATCTCAGATTTTGGAATTGCTGTGACTTAAGGGGCTACCACAGAACTCCAATTACTAAGCTAAACTTAAGGCTGTGTCAGGTATGGGTTGAAACTGAAAGGAAGACAAAGATAACAGCACAAAAAACATTGCAAGGGTACACTTCTCCCATTATCGGGGCAAGGAAGGAAAGGACCAAATAAAACATCTCTAGGGAGATTCTCAATCATCCAGGTCATGGTTGTCCCAAATGTGCTTTTTTTTCCTCCCCAAAAGGCAGCTGGACTTTGTTTTTCCTTGAAGACGTTTCACTTCTCAACTGAAGAAGCTTCTCAGATGAGAAACAAAATCTCTTCAAGGAAAAACAAGTCCAATTGCCTTTTGAAAAAAGCATCTTTGGGACTAAATAAAACATGCAACCAGAGTTCTTTAAAAAAAAAAACCACCCCGTTGGCTATGATATTATTTTTGACTGTAAATGGGGGACAAATTTTGCTTTTCAAGAATATCAGAAACATTTAAATTGAATAACATGCCTTTTAAGTGCAGAGACAAATCTTCCTCAATGGCTGTTCTGAGACATAAATACTGCTGTCTGTGGCATTGCTGTTGCAACAAGGGACTCTGGTCCCTAAAATGTACCATAATTCCAGCAGAAATGTTTGTCTTTACTTAAAAATCTGTGAAGTCCGTCTTTGTTCCTTCAAAGTTTCAATTGGTTATTTTCCCCTCCGGAGTAGTAAAAAAAGAAATCTCACTTCAGAGAGTTCTATTATAGCACAAATGTTCTTACAAGACCCTTGTATCAATTCACTTTAATTTGCTAGCAGGAGATAGCAAGGAACTGGCTGCCTTTGTTGAATGATGACTTGCTGCTAATATAAAATGGCTCCATTTAATTTCTCTTTCCCCCAAATTTAAAGCATATAACATGAACTTTGGTTTGGGTTTTGACTTAAGAGTCCTGAGGGAAGCCAACAGTTAGATATGTAAACTACAGTTTAGCTCAGAATATTTGGAACACCAAGGTAAGTATGGGCTAATAAATATGGCTAAGTACTACTTCTGCTACGTGACAGCAGATGACCTTGATGAAAATATGCAGGAACCACACTCAGACTTGCAAGGTTTTCTTCTTATAGCCAATCTCAATAAAAAAAAATAGTTGTAGCAGTGGTGAAATGCTCCCGGTTCGGACCGGATCACCTGATCAGGTAGCGATGGCAGCGGGTGGTTCGGAGAACTAGCAGCAAAAATCCCTGCCCTCCCCCCATGCCCAGCTGAGCCGCACGATCATCAGAGGCTTTTTTTTTTTACTTTTAAAAGCATTTTTTCTACAATCTCTTCCGACGAAAAAATGCTTTTAAAAGTAAAAAAAAAAGCCTTTGATGATCATGTGACTCAGCTGGGATCCTCAGAGACTTTTCAAAGCATTTTTTTCTGCAACCTCTTGGCCAAAGAGGTGGTAAAAAAAAAGGCTCTGAAAAGTCTGTGACGATCCCAGCTGAGTTGCCTGATCAGCAGAGGTTTTTCAAAGCGTTAGAAAAAATGCTTTGAAAAGTTAAAAAAGAAAAGTTGGCCACGCCCACCCAGTCACATCCCCCCACCAAGCCACGCCCACAGAACTGATAGTAACAACTTTTACATTTTACCCCTGAGTTGTAGTCTTCCTCAGGAGTTAATTTCCTGATCTGGTTTACCAAGTGAGCTTGCAGATCTGATCAGGAGTGGTATTCACTTACTTTCCCTACCGGTTTGCAAATTTCTTCTCATCCAAGAAGCTTCTTCAGCTCTGACTGGATGGTGGGGAATAGAAGGATTTATATTCCTTGCAGACAACTGGTCATTTGCGTCCTTTTAGAGGGTCGTTGAAGCAGTTGGGAGGTTTATCTGTGTCCTCAGGATCACCTGAGTAGTGCTCCTGGTTCCTGTAGTCTGCAGTTTTTTCTCTGGAAATCCATTCCAATCCATCCACCCCAACGATGCTCTTGAAGTGATGTCCCGGTGCCTGGAGGCCATGCGGATCTGGATGGGGAGGAACAGGCTCAGACTCAACCCATCCAAGACCTAGTGGCTGTGGTTTCCGATGTCCCGATATAATCAGCTGGTGCCATCGCTGACTATCGGGGGCGAATCATTGGCCCCCGCAGAGAGGGCGCGCAACTTGGGCGTCCTCCTGGATTCACGGCTGTCTTTAGAAGAGCATTTGACGGCCGTGACCGGGAGGATTTTTCATCAGGTTCGCCTGATTCGACAGTTGCGTCCCTTTCTGGATCGGGACTCTTTACACACGGTCACTCATGCCCTCGTCACCTCTCGCCTAGACTATTGTAATGCTCTCTACATGGGGCTCCCCTTGAGGAGACCTGGAGGCTCCAACTGGCGCAGAGTGCGGCCGCGCGGGTGGTGATGGGAGCGACATGGCACTCCCATGTTACTCCTCTCCTGCGCGAGCTGCACTGGCTCCCGGTGGTCTTCCGGGTGCGCTTCAAGGTATTGGTTACCACCTTTAAAGCGCTCCATGGCTTAGGACCCGGGTACTTGCGGGACCGCCTACTACCACCAATAGCCTCCCACCGACTGGTACGCTCCCATAGAGAGGGGCTCCTCCGGGTGCCGTCGGCCAAACAATGTCAGCTGGCGGCCCCCAGGGGGAGAGCCTTCTCTGTGGGGGCACCCACTATCTGGAACAAACTCCCCCTGCAGATACGGATGATCCTGGACCTTCGCGCCTTCCGCCATGAGCTAAAAACTTTTCTGTTCCATCAGGCGGGCCTGGCCTAATTTCTCCCGTTTTTCGGTAAAAATAATTTTAAAATTTTAAAATTTAAATATCTTAATATTTGGGGTTTTAATATTTTATAATTGGGCTTTTAAATAGTTGGGGCCATTGTTTAATTTGGTTTTATTTGGCTTTTAAATTTTGTATGTAGGTTTTTTACTTTTGGCTGTTCACCGCCCTGAGTCCCCTCGGGGAGAAGGACGGTATATAAATCTAAATAAATAAAATAAATAAAAAAATAAATTCCTACTCCCACCCCATTCAAAGGGTGTTAATTCCAAATTGTATAGCTAGATGAGAAGCAAAACATCTTCAAAGAAAAAACCATAAAGTCCAGTTGCCTCCTGAAAAAGTACCTTTGGGACAACCACGACATGGATGACTGAGAGTTGCTACATACTTCCTACTTCCTTTATTGTCTTGGGTTACCTGTTGAACTGTTGGTTCATGACTTGCAGATATCCTGGACCCTGCTGGTGTCATGGAAGGTCTCCCCATTCAACTTTTCTGTGATCCAGATTATGACATTTTTTCTCCCCATGAATTTATAGTATGCCTTCTGCCCCATTTCATTATGAAAAGTTTGACCAGATGGATCGTCTTCCAGATTTTCTGTTTCATCTGGATAGAAAGTATTCTGTATGCACAATCTTGCATGGTGCTCTTGGGAATAAGATATGGGCTAGGGTCCTTCAGTTACCTGCTCCAGACATGGTCCGGATTATGGGAATCAGGCTGTTACTATTCTATGGAATCTGCAGATGCCTGATGCTCTCAGGCATGGTTAAGGCATAAAGGACTTGGGAACAAGCACAATTTGTGTTATGTACTGCCTGGATGGGTTATTCACAGGTTATGCTAAAAATAAGTCAGGTTGGTGGCCATAACATGCAATTCAACTCTGCTCATTTTTTAATGTGCATTGCATACCTGTGGACTTTCCAGCTGTCTTGGGTGGTGAGGTGGCTGGAGACTTTTTAAGGGTAATTACTGGGATTTAAATTGCAGGATGTAAATTTCACTTGATAGTATTTAAATTGCAGTGAAGCCTATGGGAAGAGGAGTTGTATGGACATCCCTATGGAACAGGGGTGGGTTGTACTTACCTTTACTACCGGTTCACATCGTGAAGCTTCTGTGCATGCGCAATCACCTTTGATGATGTCTGGGTCAGTGGGCGGAGCCTCCCGCCAGTTTTACTACCGGTTCTTGCAAACCGGTCCAAACCGGGGGCAACCCCACTGTTATGGAATGATCTTTAAAGAGAGGCCATGCAAAAGATTGTAAAGAGGCTAGGACAGAAATTGTCTTGTCCTAGATAAGAGACAGACATCAAAAATCTAGAGATGGGCCAATGATTGACAGTTTTTCCCAAACACAGCAACATAGCCTTGGAGACTAAAGTCCCTGAAAGAAGCATCTGAGTTTCTTCAGAGAAACTCTACTTTAATTAAATTCACTAGAAATGAGAGTGGGACAGTCTTCTTCACCACTTCCAAGATTCTCTATTTATCCTAAGGCAAACATTAAAGATACAAGAATTGAAATCTCTACAGTTCCTTGACTTGCTCGTTGCATGGGATTTGACCAACTGACAGATGCTGGCATGAAACTTAGAAATACACCTGGAGATGTTTGGGTTCTTGGCTACATTTTATTTCAAGTGTTGCGGCTTGTTTACTTTTGGAAGCACATGGTAGGGTGTGGAATTAGTTCAAGCGTTTCAGTATAAGTCAGTGTTTTTCAAACTTGGCAACTTTAGGTTGTTCTGGGAGTTGAAGTTCACACATCTTAAAGTTGCCAAGTTTGAAAAATACTGGTGTAAGAGGCTCCATAGAATAGAATAGAATAGAATAGAATAGAATAGAATAGAATAGAATAGAATAGAATAGAATAGAATAGAATAGAATAGAATAGAATTTTTATTGGTACAATTTTTATTGTGTGTCCAAGTGTGACTGGACACACAAGGAATTTGTCTTGGTGCATATGCTCTCAGTGTACATAAAAGATATGTTCATCAAGAATCATAAGGTACAACACTTAATGATAGTCATAGGTTACAAATAAGCAATCAGGAAACAATATCAATATAAATTGTAAGGATTCCAGCAACAAGGTTACAGTCATACAGTCATAAGTGGGAGGAGATGGGTGATGGGAATGATGAGAAGATGAGAAGATTAATAGTAGTGCAGATTTAGTAAATAGTTTGACAGTGTTGAGGGAATTATTTGTTTAGCAGAGTGATGGCGTTCAGGAAAAAAGCTGTTCTTGTGTCTAGTTGTTCTGGTGTGCAGTGCTCTATAGTGTCGTTTTGAGGGTAGAAGTTGAAACCGTTTGTCCAGGGTGTGAGGGGTCTGTAAATATTTTCACAGCCCTCTTTTTGATTCGTGCAGTATACAGGTCCTCAATGGAAGGCAGGTTGGTAGCAATTGTTTTTTCTGCAGTTCTAATTATCCTCTGAATGTGTTTCCCAAGTTGGATTTATCGCTGGTTGTGTTTGCAGGAAGTGTGTTAGCACATATCCTTCCATCTTACCTAGAGAAGATTTAGCTGTTGGAAATAGGGGGGATCCATATGTGCAGATAGTATTTATCCTGTTCTTAATTGGAGTCCAACGCAGTGGGAACCAATTTCACAACATGATGATATTTCAGACAGATGTGTATCCATGGTGAGAAATGCTAGCGTTCCTCAAATATTTATCGTTAGTTCCTTGTAATCTAGGGTTAGACAAAGTTTTGTAAATATATACATAAAAAATTTATGGATCACGTTCTCATCTTCTGCAGAAAAGGAAGCTAGTTTGGCCATCTCTTGACAAACTTTAAAAAATAAGGCAGGAAATTTTAATAAGCTTAGAATATGGTGACCAGATTAGTCAGCAGAGTATCGTCCCATGTTTGTTATCATCCAAGTGCTTCTTTAGCTTCCTTTAAAAAAAAAAAGTAATTCGAAGTATTATTAATGCCTTAAAACTGGGCTCTCTGAAGATGTATCTTCTCACGCAAGACACTGACCATTTATTGATATAATCACTTGAAGTTCTGTTCTAGATGTCACCATATTTGGAATCTGGGCAGTTTTCTCCGATGTAAAACGCTTCTGGAAGTATCAATATTATTATTCTTTTACTAGTTTCTATGCCAGCATCAAGTTAAAACTATGGTGTTATCTTCCTTCCTTCCTTCCTTCCTTCCTTCCTTCCTTCCTTCCCTTCCTTCCTTCCTTCCTTCCTTCCTTCCTCCCCTCCCTTCCCTTCCTTCCTTGATTTCAGACAGTTTTTGATGATGAGTAAGTGAGAGGATTCATATGCTGCTCAACCAATCATGTTATGCTATTTGTATGCACTGTGTTACTTCAGTGTGTGTGTACTGTATCGGGATGTTTGTGTTTGTTATGGTAAAAGTGTCAAGATGGTGGCCACAGCCATCGTTAAGAGGCAGGGCTTTGATTGCATAGTCGTGGCCGCTATCTTGACATTTTTGAGTCCCTCTTTGCAGACACCCCAAGGAAATGTAAGCTGTTTGTTTTCTTAAATAGAAGACTCTTCTCGGAGCGTTCAAAGGCATTCCCCTCCCAAGAGAATTTCTCAAGCTAGATACAGAAAGACAAATAGCTATTTGGTATTTGGATGGGGGTTTTTTGCCTTGTGCCTCCGAGGATCAGAGCCGATAAACATCTTTCAGTGCTGAAAAATAATTTAAAAAGACTAGGGTAGAAGATGCCCATCCCTCTTCAGTCACCAGTGCTTGAATTTTGGAAAGAGTAAAGAGATTATCTGAGCTGGCATGGCTCTATCAAATGCTAAACAATCTGCCGCCCCTGCTCCTTTCTCTCTCTCTTTTATCTTTGTTCCATCAAGGAGGTCCATTTTGCCCCCGGGTGCACTTGAGTGACATGTGGCACCATGCTGTGCAAGAACCTCATCTTATCCCCCATAGTGAAGTTAACATTAACCAGATAACAGCATGGCACTTTTAAGAGGTCTAAATATTTGATTAAGGGCAGAAGGAAGGGAACTGAACATATTATGCAGGAGGAACATGAAATGACAGAGAGGTGGACTTTACTTCTCACCTACCCCTACTCCCATTTTCCTTCTCCAAAGAAAATATATCACACAATAGGATTAAAATTGCCTTTTGTTGCAAGAATGCCTCTGGACAAATTGGGGG
Source organism: Ptyas mucosa (assembly GCA_012654045.1). Classification (NCBI taxonomy): domain Eukaryota; kingdom Metazoa; phylum Chordata; class Lepidosauria; order Squamata; family Colubridae; genus Ptyas; species Ptyas mucosa. The sequence continues at coordinate 347,293 of WNWU01000043.1, read as the reverse complement.
TGGGGGAAATCAGTCCCACTTATCCACTTTGGGGATTTTGAAGAACCGATCGACCAATTAGGTGGAATTGGATGTAGAACATTGTATAGCGTTATATTTTTCCAAAAAGACTTCGAAGAATTCTACTTCCCTGGAGGCCTCTTTAAGGAACCTCCTCAAATGACAAGATAATAAAACTGTGCACTGTTGTGAATTCAATTCTAAAAAGGTTCTTTAGAGAGCACGGGAGTGTGAAGGGAGAACCTGCTGATGACTCATTAAAGCAGCTTTGTGAAAGCATGGGAAAAGACATGGCTGATTTAATGCGTCAACAACAGAAGCCTCATTCATGTTCCCACACTTTCTGAAGAAACCAGACTAGAAGCACAAGACTGCCCCCTCAAGGCCACATTCTGCTACTGAAAATCTTTGCAGTACAGTAGATGACCTGCCTAGACATATTTGCAGTTTTGAGAACATGATACAGTTGCTATCCCCAAATAGCTTTTACGGTGAGTGCGACTGTCACAAAAAAAGCAAACAGATGGAGATGTTCCCTGCAACTCTCCTGGGTTCTAGCATCATATTTCCCAAGGGGTCTTGCAGGGTATGGTTAAAAAAGTCAAGATACTGCCCACAACAGTACAGTGGAAACATGTAAAAAGAACAGGTACTTCAGGCGCAACATCATGGCCGCCATCTTGTTGTTTTTTTTTTACCACAACCTGCAGAAATTCTGCTATTTATTCTGTGCTCTTTCCAGAACAGCTCTGGTTCCAGTCGCTCAGTACTGTTTCTTTTGTGGAATAGCTGTAGAGCCAGTGCCTTTCCTGTAATTAAATAATCTTCTAGAGACTTGGTGCTTTGCTTTGCTACCTTCTCACTTATTACTATTTTTAATTAAAAGAATCTAAACAAGCATTAAAGTCAAGTGGCGCAAAGAGACTACTGAGCACCAATGAAAACGGCTCCAGGCACGAACTTGCTCACTAGCATCATGCTGCCTGTGCCTAATTTACACAAATGCCTGTGAGTTGTAAATTCTTAGCTAAATGACTATAAATATGATTATCCACAACTAAGAGTAACATTTAAAATATAAACCACTCGACTTTCTTGGCTAAGTTTCAATATTTGAATGTTGAAATTAAGCCAAATGCCTTTGTTCCTATAGCGACATGCTTTAGAAACCCCATAAGCGAAAAGAGCTGTGCTGCCATATGAAAATAACAAACCTATATTAAAACCAAGTAAACAAACTCTCCCTTGAGTTAAGGTCAGTTCCTGAGAACTATATTTTTTTGCTTTAGAAATTGATAAGACCGCTCAACTCTACTATAATTCTGGGTGGCATACAGTAAAAACAACGAGGCAATGCAAATAAAATACAACAGAAAAAACCCCGATGGCACTGAGTTTTTTTTCTTGGTAACAATCCAGAAATAATTTGCTACAGCCTTTTTCTTTCTGGCACCAAAAAAGTTAACCATTACTGGCCTAAAAAATATTCATTTTTGGTGCCGGAACCCCCAAAATGCAATGTGAGTGCCCCCTGCATATGCCCCCTGCCCCCTGCACATGCGCCCCTCCCCGTTTCCAGGTTGGTGCAGGAGGCTTTCTAGGCCCAAAACGGGAGGTGAGGGGAGCCTTGCGCACTCCGTTTTGGCTTCCAGGTTGGTGCAGGATGCCTTCCAGACCCAAAACGGGTCACAGGGGGCGCACACAAAGCCTAAAAATGCAATGCGAGTGGGCCCCGTGCATGTGCCCCGCCCCCCGTGCATGAGCAGCAGACCTGAAGACCAGCTGGCTGCGTGGTGGAACTGGGCTGGGGTGACAGCTGGCGTGCCCGCAGAGAGGGCTCTGCGTGCCACCTGTGACACGCATGCCATAGGTTCGCCATCATAGTTCTAGGCTGTAGGCCTGAGATTTCCTAGTGGTCTGTTTTCCAAACAATAACCATGCCCTACTCGGCTAAACTTTTTCAAGATTAGCTAAGGTCAGCTTGGTCCTGGCTCCCTATGTTAGAGTAAGTAATTTTTCTTTTCCTCTTTGGATAGCATGCCAAGTAAAGGATAAAAGCAGTCTTTCGTCTTAAAAAAAAGGATGTAAAGTTTTATTAGACCAATTGAAGTTCACAAGTACGGGATGTGCTTTGGAGTTCTTCATCACTCCAAAATAAGGAGTAAGGACTACATTTGTTCTTTATGGCAGAGTAAATTAGATTTATTTTCTTTAAATGTAATTTCAACGGAATTATTAAATACGGGAGCTTTAATCATTTTCTGCTTCTGGTGCATTAAAACATATAAATTTGGCAGCAACTTTAGAAAGGGTCACATCCATAGGTCATATCCAAATTTTTGAAGACAGCAGAACTTGGGAAAAACAAGCCACACAGCCTGAATTTAGTTACAATCTTAATCAGAAACAAACAAACCAACAAGACTTCATCAAGTTCTGGAAAGGCTTTCAGTAAATGAATCTAAATGTAAATATGTTTACAGTCCCTTGAACATCAAGCTTCTTATAAAGTACTAAAGATTTATATACTGTATCTTGGCAAGAATATAAAGAGATGGTAGATAAGAACCTCGCAAGAAAGTCCCTACTGACCACAATCAGCCCCGGATTTCTAAATAGAAACTCTTTTCTTTTCTCTACCTAAATGTGATTTCTATCTCCTTTATGAATAAGGATCCACATTTCTGTTATTATCTAAGCACCTTAGAATCTCTACAATAGTTTGAAAACAGTTATTCAACATTCTCTATTAAAACATAGCGTCAAAGCTTCTTAAACTACCAGTGACAAACGAATAAGTAGGAAATGTGAACAGAGGAAGAAAGTAGGTGATTTCTAATATTTCTTTTCTTCCTTCCTCCAGCCCGCTTCTTTAAAGGTCTCTCACTCCAACTGGGGAGCCAAATCATTTTTTAAAAAAAGCTCTACCAGGAATCCTATCGTGTGTGTCGAGGCTCTTCTGGTTATCCTTTAGGTGCTAGAGACACTGCCTAATTTCAAACACCATGGTTATTAGCCTCAGTGGCCGCGTTCACACATGTTATGCCTACAATTGAATCAACTGTATTATGGCTGAGGGAAAAGGAGAGCCAAGCCACTGCAGATTTATGTCGCTGCTGACACATTCGTCTTTTAATGCATTACTATCTAGATTTACGGCCTCCAATCCTCTTACAAATTAGCCAGACATGACCAGCTCTCAAAGCATACACACCCCCTACTGGCAACTTCCTTTAAAAAAAAGAAACCAATAAAATAGACCCCCCCCCCCAAAGGCAAGGGCTTATTTTTGCTCTTGGAAGGGAGTTTTTTTTTCTCCCCCGCTCCCAAACTGAGCATCCATTATTATTTGCAGAAGCTCAACCTGGAGAATATTTTAAAGAGTGTGTCACGTACCATTTAATGGCCAAAGTAAATGTGCCAGGTGGTGACTAAGGCCTCAACAGTTACCTGTTTGGCTGTATTGCATTGTGCTTTGGTCCAAATAAACATTCCCACCCCACTTTTCTGCAACCTAAAAACTCTTGTCAGGATAAAAACATTTCAGAATGGGGTTCTTTTCACTTTTAATTTTAAAAAGGTGCTGAAGTGCCATCTAGTGGAGGTTTCTTTGTCTTCTAATTTAAACTAAGCCAGAGAGACCCAGACATAATCATTCGGTTGCAAATTCAATTGCAGAAACAAACATCAAATCTTATTTGATGAATAATTGCTTGAGTTAGAGCTCACGATGAAGCAGGGCCACCAGCTCAGTCTAACAGCTAACTGTGCATAGACCCAACTAGCTCAAAATTGGAACTGTTAATTACCTAATACTAATTATTTGCCAAGCTATTATTCAATGCTGATTAACCCCCCTCTCTATAGAAAGACAAAAGGCATATTTAAAATGTATTTGTTATTGTTAGTTATGAAGTCATGTCCGACCCATCGCGACCCCATGGACAATGTTCCTCCAGGCCTTCCTGTCTTCTACCATCCTCTGGAGTCCATTTAAGCTCACACCTACTGCTTCAGTGACTCCATCCAGCCACCTCATTCTCTGTCGTCCCTTTCTTCTTTTGCCCTCAATCATTCCCAGCATTAGGCACTTCTCCAGTGAGTCCTTCCTTCTCATTAGGTGGCCAAAGTATTTGAGTTTCATCTTCAGGACCTGGCCTTCTAAAGAACAGTTAGGGTTGATCTCCTCTAGGACCGACCGATTTGATCATCTTGTAGTCCAAGGGACTCACAGGAGTCTTCTCCAGCACCATAGTTCAAAGGCCTCAATTCTTTGGCGCTCAGCCTTTATTATGGTCCAACTTTCACAGCCATACATTGCAACTGGGAAAACTATAGGCTTGACTATACGCATTTTTGTTGGCAGGGTGATGTCTCTGCTTTTTGGTATTAAAATGTATTAAAAATATTAAAATGTATGCATAAGCAGAATTGAAAGAGCAAGCTAGAATAGGGCAAAGAGGAATGGCAACGAACTCAACGGCAGATTCATCTAACAAATGTAGCAAGAAAGGTCAAAAAAATGGGACAAAACTCACTGTTGTGGTCCGGCAGTGGCCTGCGGAGCTGGGAGCAGAGTCAGACAGTGAGGAGGCTGGTGAGGAACATGGGCCAATCCTGGAGTCTGGAGTAGGCTCAGACAAGGGCTCTGCTTCGGAGGCAGAGATGGGGCCAGGGCCATCTGGGAGTTATGTGCAGACTCCGGAGCCTCCAGAGTCAGACATCAGCGAGGCAGAGGAACAGGGGGAGCCTGTTCCCAGTGCGCACATGCGCAGAGCTGCCAGAAGGCAAGAAAAGTTAAAACAAAAGGGTCGACTCGGGAGTAGGGCTTGGAGATGATTGGCCTCTCCCATAAGACATAAAAGAGGAGCAAAGGCACATGGGCTTTTGCAGGAAGCAACTGTTGTTCGTGCTGGCCTGTTTCAAGACTGCAGCTCCATGTTGACTCTGTGTTCCGTGTGGCCTTGCAAAGTTAATTGCCAATTAGGCCTTGGAAGCATGTCAAAGGAGATAAAGGTGGGTGTTTATCAGCCTTATCCCAAAGAACTGTGGCAGACTTCTTGTAAAGTTGGACTCTTTACAACTATTTGGGACTCATCTGTGAATGAACAGATTGAGAATGAACAGGCTCTGAATGAGCAGAATTCACAGCCATTGAAATAAAAAGAGGGTTTTGGGGACTCATTGTGTGCTTTTACTGTATCAGGAAGCCTAAGTCAGAACACTCACTGAACAACTTTTTCGCTTAGCAATAAGAAAAATTTTGGCCTCAATTGAGGTTTTAAGTCCAGGAGTGCCTGTAAAGGCCCAGGGCCTTATAATGACAGGAATGTTAACAGCAGTAGTTCCCCCAGGACCTATTGTCAAGTTTAACAACTCGAAGTCTAGAAACATGGCTTATTTAAAAAATCTTTCCAAGCCAAGATCATGAAGATGCTAAATTCCACAACCAAAGAAGCATTTATTTGGGAGCATTTATTTATTTGATTTAGCTTCTGCTTTTTATTCAGGAGTTTACGGTAGTACCGTAATAGCATATAGAGCACTTCCTCCTTTTATCTTTCGTACAGTATCTCTGTGAGATAGGATGGACTAAGACAGAGTGACCTGCCCAACATCATCCAGTAAGCTTTTGTGATTGTGTGTGTATATGTATTTTTGAGTCAGTTTTTGAGTCCCTGCAGTTTTTTGGGGGGAAGGTTTTTCAGAAGTGGTTGGTAAGTGCCTCCTTCTTATGGCTGACAGTGATTGACTGGTCCGAGGTCACCCAGACTGGCTTTGTGTCTAAAGCAGGGTTAGAACTCCTGATTTCTAAACCAATGTCTTAATCACTACACTAAACTGGCTCTCTTTGTGGTTGAGAATGGGCTAAAATCAGATTCACCCCAGTTCTACCCCAACACCTTAATCATTATACCACACACAAATAGCAGATTCAGCCTTGTGTAAGAGGGCTTCTGAAGAGACTACATATTAAAACAAAAAAAGACCATGGACTCTTCAACATATTTTAATTTCCCTTCGCTCATTTTTACAGTAATATCAACAAAATCTACACCAAAATTTTGAAAAGTAGCAGTTACCACATTGATAAGATCTATGAAACAATTCTTTACAGGATCATCCATGAAAATAATATCGCTATTTTTTTTTCATTCGGAGCCGTCGTTTGATGATTTCATGATCGGTTTCCTTTTGTTCCTCAAAAATCTAAAAAAAAAAAATGAACAAGTTTTCTAACTGATCAGGTATGCAGATACTACTTGGTCAAAGTGTGAGAATCGGAGCAAATTTATTGTTCTTGGAACAATAAAGAAGGAGAAGCTAAACCTCCCAAGTTTACAAGAGCTTTCAAGTTAAAGAGGCCAGCGATCAAGTAACTTTGGTTCTCAAATAATTGCATGATGAAGGCCACAATATCTTATATATTTATTCTTAGGGCACCTTGGTGATGGTTTCAAAATCCTGAGCTGCCCTAGATCTGATGTAAAGTAATGAAATCCTATTTGCTGAAATCCTATTGTTGAGGATAAAGATTAAGCCTCTCAACTTATGCACATTTACTTTGGACAAACCCACTGGACTGTACAGTCTTCAATTAAGTAGAAGTATATAAAATAAAACTAAAGATAGAGAGAGTGTTAAGGAGAACAGACATGGAATGCAATAGGAAATGCATCTTTCAGTTATATTCCCAGAAGATGGTAGGGATGGGCCAAATAATAATGGGGGGGGGGGATCCTAAATCTATGTTGTCTCAGTTTATACAATATACTCGTATCACATTCTATAATATCTATCTGTCACCTATTTCTCTGCCTTTCTTTCAGAGAAACCTGTAAAATTGATTTAATATACAGGTAGTCCTCAACTTACAACTGTTCATTTAGTGACAGTTCAAATTTACAACAGCCTGAAAAAAGTGATTTATGACCATTTTTCTCACTTACAACTGTTGCAGCATCCCCATGGTTACGTGAGCAAAATTCAGATGCTTGGCAACTGACACACATTTATGACAGTTGCGGTGTCCCAAGGTCATGTGATCCCCTTTTGCAACCTTCTGACGAGCAAAATCAACGGGGAAGCCAGATTCACTTAACAACCATGTTACTATCTGAACAAATGCAGTGATTCACTTCACAACTGCGGCAAAATAGGTTGTAAGGTGGGGCAAAACTCATTTAACAACTGTCTCGCTTAGCAACAGAGAGTTTGGGCTCAATTGTGGTCGTAAGTTGAGGACTACCTGTTAATAGAAAACCCTAACGCTTGCCAAACAAAAACATGGAAAATCCTGCAATTGCCCTCATCTTTTCTTCTGAGCATCATGAGCTTTTTTATAACTTTTTTTAATAACATCTTTCCTATAACATCTGTTTCCCTCCACCCACCCACTCACCCACCCACCCAAAAAATTAGGTTTTTTCCAGATTTCAAAAGGCTGTACACTCTGAATTGGTCAAAATGCTTTGTGGAATCACTTACTACAGGCCCAGAAAATTCAATGGGAGTAGAAATATTGGTTGAGTGCAGCTTCCGCTTAGCTTTCTTGGGTTTGTCATCATTTTTCTGAACAGTTTCTTCATCAGTAGATTTGGGAGATTTCATTGTTGCCATCAGCTTCTTTGCTGGAAAGGGAACAGTAGGAAACATTTTTTAAAAAATTCAAAACAGTCCAATTCTATCTTATTATTTGCTCTATTTGTATCTAGACCGGGGGTTTTCAAATTGTATTCTATGAAACTCTTAGCATTGCACAAGAAATACATGGAGTTCTCTGAAAGACCCTGATTTAGACCATCAGTGAATTAAAAAGTTTAAAGACTAATCTTTCTCAATTAAATCTCTTCCTTTCTTCTCCCAGAAGTCGTCTTTAAGAAGTCATGATCCATACAACTGAAATTCATTCAACAAAGAGGAAAACCTTGAAACCAATGTTTTGGAACAATGTTTTTCAACTTTGGCAACTTTATGACAGATGGATTTCTCTTCCCAGAATTCCCTGGCCAAGGGACGGAGGGATGGAAAGGTGGGGGGGGGGAGGGAGGGAGGGAAAGAGAGTGGGGAGAGGGAGGGAGGACAAATTGCCAATACGTGGTGTGTGTACTCTTCCTCTAAGTTTTATGTTCTCACCCAACTGCATTTTCTGCCTTCCTTATGCTTATCTTTATAAATAATTGCACGTACATTTGATTATGTACATGCAGTCCAGCACATATGCTATTTATTCTCGGACTTTATTCTCTGACTCATTTTATCGTAAGCAAACTTATGACACAAACAGTGTGACTTTTTGGTGATTTTACAGCAGTCATGTCCAAGTGAGAATTTGAAATGGGATCTTCCTTGTTTCAGTTCAACAATTTATCACACCATATTTTTAAGGTTTACAGAAGCTTCTAAGAGGCATGCAAAGATTCTGGATTTAAAATTGTTCAAGCTCAAAACAGACCCTTCTCTCAAACAATCTCAAACCTTCTGGAAGAGTTTAAAGTCAGAATGACACTGTTTTGAATTCAAAATAGGGCTAGCTTTGACACTTCCAGAATTGTCAAGGCAGCATTGGAAGGTTTCCAGTAATTTTGGAACAGCTGATTCAAACTCAAAAGAGAACATGTTGAACTTGAAATACTTTAGTCTTCTAGAGGCAATCATTTCAGGAAAGGGAAGCTTTCCAGTTAAAGACCTGTCTCTAAATGAGGTGAGGCCGAAACTAATTAAATTGCAGTTTCAATGTCCCTCCAGCCAAGTATTACAAGCAATTTTTAAAAAACCCCAAGAACGCAAGTGATGCCCAAAATGGATTTCTTCAGCTGTGTAGTTTAAATACCAACCGTCCCTTTTAAAATATGTAATGTTCCAGATGGAACAACAGAAATATCTCCTAATTGTCTCATATTAATGGAACAGGCTTCTTGGTTTGGCTGCTTACCTTTAGTTTGTATGATTGTAGGGGAATTCTGCAAGAGATTGCCAAATTTGTATAGGGTTCCACCTGGGGATGCTGTGGATTGTATATTTAATGTATGTTTATTTCTTAAGGAATAATTCTTTCTGACAGCGGCGTTAGGAGTAGTCGTCTAAGGCAATAGAAAACATTAAAACATATATTTGAAACATTTTATTCAGGAACTAAAGACGTTTGCTAAATTATATTGTCCTTTATAAAAAGTATACCTGCATCAGATTATTACCATGTTTTGAACATTAGATATTGAACTTAGTTCTCACACATATTTCCAATATTTTATACATCTCTACTCAAAAGTATTGGAGTTCATTTGTGTAGTCCTTGTCTTATTCCTTAGTAGCTCTACGTTGTCTAGATCAGGGATCTCCAATCTTGGCAACTTTAAGACTTGTGAACTTTAACTCCCAGAATTCCTCATCCAGCTTTGCTGGCTGAGGAATTCTGGGAGTTGAAGTCCACAACCTGGCTGAGGAATTCTGGGAGTTGAAGTCCACAAGTCTTAAAGTTGCCAAGGTTGGAGACTCCTCTTTAAAGCACTTTGCATATGTACTTTGGAGAGGAGAAAAAGATAATTAGTTGCTAGAAGAAAATGAAGAGCCCATTACTCTGGCCTAAAGCAAGCTAGTGTCCTTGACAATTTATCTCCTTTTTAACTGCAATATAACAGAACGTGTGGTTCACATAATTGCTCAAATCAGGAATGTATGCAATCTAATAATTAAATTATTATATCATCAAAATAAAGCTACTCCGTGTCAAACTGCTGCCACAGCATTATATTATAAAGTTATTAACTCACATACCTTTTTTCCTTGTCTCCTTAATGAATCAGACCACCCATTCATATTAGCTGGCAATTTTACATTCTTTTCATTTTCATTTTTCAAGGCATCCTTAGAAAGAGAAAGATGTGTTTAGTACTGAGCTACAGTCGCGATATTGGATTGTTAAATTCTTTTTAGAGGGAAATAACGAAGACTGCCAATCTTTTCACACATTGGACAGAGTATGTTATCACAGACATTAACAAAATAACATTTTTTAAAAAGCCAAACATGAGATCTCATGGGAAGGGCATTTACATCTCATTATACTTTTCCTATGGTTAATCTTAAATTCAAATTAAATCCAAGGCAGTTTTCTACTAATCATGAATTATTCCATCAGGGACAAAGCAATCTGTGATTTTCTAGATGCTATAACCTCTAGGGATTTCAGCAAAGGAAGAGAAATACTGTCAATTTTATTTTGACTGCATTTATAATTCTGTCCTGTTCTGTACTAATTCCATATTGTTTAATCTGAGAACATAAACAAAACCCATCGTTCCAAATTAAGCTAAACTGTTCTGCCATTTTTATCCACTTTATAAATTATTCTATTATTTTTTTCGCAACAAGAAAAGGGTGGTTTTTTTTTTTTGCTTTTGCATTAAATTGGTTTTTGCTTTATATTAAATTGGACACCATTCCAATTTTAGAATGAAGGACTCAGGATCAGTCCCAGGTCTCTGGGAGAACCTTCTCCCTGAACACCATCTGGATTCTGAGGGCTGAGATTTTTCACTAAGTATATCAGAGTGGCAGGATTTTGATCTAATATATACAGGCACTTCTTAAGCAAAAATGAATATTTGCAATCAGTGTGCGAGCATTAGTTTGTGCTTCAGACTGAATTTAGAGATTAACATAATATTTTATTGCCCATTACAGTACATTCGTCATGAATGAAAAAGAGTCTAAACAGGAAGTTAACAAAATCAGTCACTTTGATTTTCGTAGCCCTCTCTGGGGTCCAAGTAACAATGATTGAAAAGCCTAGTTCTGCTTTAGGGGGTGAGCTGAAAAAAGGTTGGATGGATGGATAGGTGAGTGGGTGGGTGGGTGGATGGATAGATATGGAGGGATGGAATAACAGGACAGGACAGGACGGGGAAGGGAGTGGAGTGGAGTAGAATGGAGAGTGGAGTGGAGTGGAATGGAGTGGAGTGGAGTGGAGTGGAGTGGAGTGGAGTGGAGTGGAGTGGAGTGGAATGGAATGGAATGGAATGGAATGGAATGGAATGGAATAGAATAGAATAGAATAGAATAGAATAGAATAGAATAGAATAGAATAGAATAGAATAGAATAGAATAGAATAGAATTTTAATATATATTTTTTAAATGCCTGCTGGCTGGGACCAACCCGCCTTTGTATTTTGTGCCAGGGGGTAATGAAGAATGAGAAAGACCTGCAAGGGTGGGAACCATATATAGATTTATTATACATGTGGTGAAGTTCAATTCACTGTTCAAAAACTACCACTTAATTGAGATATTATTGTTGTGGTTATCTTTTATTTTATTTAGATTTAGATTTTATTAAACTTCTATACCGCCCTTCTCCCAAAAGACTCAGGGCAGTGTACAGCCATATTAAAACACATATAAACTCACAAAATTTAAAAACAATTTAAAACAAATATATAAAATTTGGCCCACAAGGTTAAAAGCTAACAAACACCCAATTTAAAATTCATATTAAGCCAGCCTGGCCTTTTGGAATAAAAGAGTCTTAAGGGCACAGCGAAAAGTACGCAGGTCGAGGATCATATGAACCTCTAGGGACAGCTCATTCCAACATTTTCTCTCAATTTCTCTGTATCTTGTGTGTTATTCGCATACATACAATTTTGGTTTTTCCTCTTTTTATTATTGTATTAAAGCAGTAAATAAATAAAACCTGTTTAAGTGAAATTTATTTTCAAACCCACAAGATTAAGATTACCATGTCACAACATTATTAATGGATATGACTAAATAATGGCAGATTTCAGTTAGTTAGCAATGATTCTGACCAAAAGACAGATACAGTAAAATCTCAATTCACAAATTCTAATTCAGTGAACTTGATATACTGTGAACAAAATTTTGCTTAAAATTTTACCCTTAAACAATGAACTTGGTTTCCAAAATAGTAGAGATCATTTATAAAAACACGTTACTTGTATCTATTTCCACTTACGCATTTAAGCAAATGCTATAAATTGGCATGGAATGACATGATTTATATTTAATACACAAATTCAAATATAATGGGTATTCAGTTTACTGGATATCTTTTTCTCTTCAAAATACTCAGTTAAATTGAAGTTTTACTGTATATTGGAAAAGCAGGTTTGATTACAAGAGATGGTAAGAAATAGTAGATGAAAGATCAACTGTCATAATTGTTATAATATAAATGTGGTATTTGAGTGAAATGTGAAGAAGGATTAAAGGAGCAATCCCCAACCTCTGCGGCTTGGCGGCCCAGCTTGTGGGAGTGAGAGGGGAACCAGGCCACACGAGTGGTGGGATGGCGCACATGAACATGTATGCACATCTTGACTTCTACGCATCCCGCCACTCACAGAAGTTGAGCTGTACATGTGTGCGCTGGCCCGCTGCACGTGTGGCCCGGTTCTGAATAGGCCGTGGCCTAGTTGTGGGCCGCAGCCTGGGGGTTGGGAACCCCTGAATTAAAGTATTGTTATCTACTTGTATTTGTTTATCTATTCCATAAGCTTAAAGAGATTCAGTACCTGACTCACATCAGAAATACCCTTATTTCTAAGTTTGTTTTTCCAGAAACTTGACAGCATATTACTCTTGAAGGAAGCACAATTGAGAAGACAAAAGTTATTTTTCTGTGCAGTCACCCCTAAGTATTCATATACAAATTTCAAATCTGAAGTTAAACCATCCCTTTTAGAAATGTGACTTTTGGGGGAAAAACAGTCTTGATGGTTAAGAAATGGTTTTAATGTTTGAGGGCACTGATCAAGGTCAGATCTTAGCTGCACATTCAGATTCCCCTGAGTGGATTTTTCTGTTTTTTAGGGGGCAAAAGAGACACGTTTAATATACAGGCTTGTGTTTCTCACCTAAGATTTAGTCATATAGAGATGCCTAGAAAATTAGAGTTACATCTCCAGCTCACATTATGACATTTCAATTCTATCATAACTTCGGGGACAGCTAGCCATGAAGAACACAAACCAGAGACTTGTGATAAATGTTTTCAGGCTAGAACCTGTTTTTTCCCAAATAAATTAAACAAAAAGACTACTGCTTATATAAATATCAGTGCAGGTTGTTAAAAAAGTCTTTTGACTTGAGCCCTGGTGGCTTCATGGACACATTCCTATTATTTTCTTGGCGACAATTAAAGCAAGGTGTAGCCTTATTTTGGCACCAGAGCAATTGCCTACCTAGATCAGTGTTTCTCAACCTTGGCAACTTTAAGACATGTGGACTTCAACTCCCAGTATTTCTCATGCTGGCTGGGAAATTCTGGGAGTTGAAGTCCACACATCTTAAAGTTGCCAAGGTTGAGAAACACTGTCCCAGACTATAAAGATAGAACCAGATGCATCCAAATTCTTTAAAAAATTATATATAACTGTACAAGCCAAATCTTTAAGAAACCATGTATAATTGTACATTTATAAGGAAGTGTGTCCTACTGTATCCAATGAGACTTATTCTTTGGTTCGGGATTACATCCTTTGGCGATTTAACAATCATCTTTTTAGATTTCTTTCAGAAGTACTATTTTGAGAACTGTATAAGAAACACACTAAGAATATTTGCTTTCTTCCAAACATGGTACCTCATCCATAGTGCAGCTCTTCCTTTTTCTTGTCCTGGGCACCTTAAGAGTCACCGTGGAAGGACTTCCTTGATGCTTTATTTCCATCTTATTGGGCTGCAAAGGTGAAAACTGAATTTCCATTTCAGATTTTGGAAAGCGACTAATTTGTTCATTCTCAGAAGACACTTCATAAGAATCTAAGACAGCATCTGGTCGGTCCTACAAGTACAATAACATGACATAAAATAGAAAGCAGAGGAAAAAACTATTTGCTTTGCCCTTAAAATGAGGAGGAAAACAAACAATAAAGTGAGAAACTGAACAGAAATCTCTAAGAAAGTGACTCTGTTGCATCCACTATGTCATTGTTCAAATCTTCGCAGTAGGTCTTTGATATCAAAAACTTGTCCTATCAAAGGAGAATTCAGTGAAGTACAATTTTACTGGAGGATAGAACATTGAAAAGCATCATAGAAGTGCATCAATAAACCTAAAGTGATTTACTCCCAAAAGACCAGTTTTATATGAAAACTAAACATCTTTCAGTGCAGCAAAATCCAATACCAAGAAGCAGAATGCTTTGGGCCTCAAATATATCTAGGATTAAATGCCATTGAGCAAAATGCTGGATGGACCCTTTTTTAAAAAAATATATCTTGGAATCATTTTTTGACTCCTGCTAACTCTGAACTAGTCTCTGCAGTTTTCTTGGCAAGATATTTGGAAATGGTTTGGCTATTACCTCTTCCCTAGGGCTGAGAGAGAATAACTGGCCAAGGTTAGCCAGCTGGGTTTTTTCCTAAAGCAGGACAAACTCACAATTTCCTAGTTTCTACCCTGATGCCCTAACCACTACACCAAACAAGATTGGGAGGGGGGGGGGGGCTTACCTGAATATTATCTCCTGAAGATATCTTACTAGACTTTTGCAGTAAGGAGCCATTTGACAAGTTGCAATTTGACAAGTTAGTTTGTTTTTCTTTAAGCTGTGGAAGAAAGAATTTGATGGGATTTTAAGATCTGCATTGTTTAGATATACCACATGATTTTGTTGCCACTAGTGGTGTAACAGGGCAAGATGAGGAACCTGATTTCTACCATAATGGTAACCACATGGTGAAATATCTTCCTAACAGAACAGCACTTAATTGCAACTTTATTTCCTGCTCTAAGTGCCTTGTTTTATCAATCACATTAATAATATATGCCGCTTTATAGAATTATGGGCTATGTCTGCTTGAGAAAATGGCACCTGAATGCATCAGGCTATCTGGAAAGAAATAGATTTTTTAAAAAAAAGTTTTAAGGCAACTTGAAGTTTGCTGTATGAAAAGAACCAGATAAAGCAACCATTTTCTTCTAATAACTGCAAAAATAGTCTGCAGAAGCAACCGGCAATAGACGATTGCTAAACTGCACATGACTTCCAGTATTGTGCCAGCCACATTCAGCAAAATATAGGTCATTTGGGTGGTAATATTATTTTTTGTCTTGGGTGGGATAAGGATTGGGAGACTTCTGGAAGACAATGCCTCCATTTCTATTCTTATTCTTCCCCAAACAACCCAAAAAATTGCAGGGCCAACATTTGGCTACTGTGATGCTCAAATGTGGCAACACAATTCTGAACCACTGGAAGAGATCAAAAATGTGAGCAGTTTACCTCCAAAACTATTTACTTTGTTTTCTCTTCTCCAAAATCTCCCACTAAAGGAAAAATTAAAAAAAAATAAATTCAGTTATACCCTTTTAGTGCTATTATATGTGACTTCCCCAGTTGATTGCAGGAGTAAATTGAGATCCTCAAAGCAAAAAAAAAAAAAAGGGGGGGGGGGCATTGTTTTTCTCTCTCACACACACTAACCTACTACTAATAGTCTTTAATTCAGGAATTTAACCAATCTAAGAGAGTACAGGCAAAGAAGAACAATTGCTAAAGATCCTAAAGAAAGAAGCGTGGTGCTGATTTAATCCTTTCTAATCCTTCTCTTCCAAACTAAACATAGTTGAAAGTTAACCAGACTAGAGTCTTGTTCAATTTAGAGAAACTGCTCAAATATTAGATTTTTAAATGAGTAGGCTCTGGCATGCTTAGCTAAACTTTTAACTAATAATTCATTCTGGATCAGAATACAAGTACTGCAAGATCAATATTCCATGTTGTATATATGTGAGGGTTCAATCCTCAACAAAGATTTATTTTGCCCATTTCAGAAATAAGCCAGTTTCTGGAAGACAGGGAAAAATTATCTTGATATTTGCAACCGTTAAATTGCCTCCTGATTTGCCTTCCTGCCAATAAGTTCTTTTTTCAATTTATTTATAATAACTCTTCCCTTTTTGTGCATTACACTTTTTTGGAAAGGCTTTATGAAACAAAAAGAAAGTTTGCTGCAGGATAAGGAAAATAGAACCACCAGATTCCAGTTTTAATCTTCTAAGGCAGGGGTCTCCAACCGTGGCAACTTTAAGCCTGGCGGATTTCAACTCCCAGAATTCCCCAGTCAGCTGGCTGGGGAATTCTGGGAGTTCAAGTCCGCCAGGCTTAAAGTTGCCACGGTTGGAAACTCCTGTTCTAAGGCAAGGGTCTCCAACACCAGTCTCCAACCATGGCACTGGGTCATGGCATGCCAGAAACTGGGCCGCACAAACAAGCAAAACCCTTGACTTGCAATAGTTCGCTTAGAACCTTTCAAAGTTACAACGGCACTGAAAAAAGTGACTTATGACCATTGCAGCATCCTCATGGTCATGTGATTTACATTTGGATGCTTGACAACTGACTCACATTTATGACAGTTGCAGTGTCCCAGAGTCATGTGATTCCCTTTTGAGACCTTCTGACAACCGAAGCCAATGGGGAAACCATCTCTGAACAACCGTATTACAAAGTTAACAACCGCAGTAACAACTTAACAAACGTGGCGAAATGAGTCGTAAAATATGGCAAAATTCACTTAACAAATTTCTCAGTAACATAAATTTTGGCCTCAGTTGTGGTCGTACAATTGAGGGCTACCTGTATAGCATACCAAACCAGAGCTGCTCTTAAAGGAATGGAGAACTTCGGGATATAATGGATACAAAGCCAAAATTGACCCCTTCCTATCTGAGACCTACAATGATAGTAAATCTGCATGCACAAAACTTTCCATGGGAGTCTATAGAGATTCTTAAATCATCCAGGTCATGGTAGTCCCAAAGGTGCTTTTTCAGGAGGCAACTGGACTTTGTTGTTTTTTCTTTTGAAGACATTTCGCTTTTCATCCAAGAAGCTTCTTCAGCTCTGACTGGATGGTGGGGAATGGAAGGATTTATATTCCTTGCAGACAGCTGGTCATTTCCATCCTTTTAGAGGGTTGTTGAAGCACTTGGAGGTTTATCTGTGTCCTCAGGGTCAAATGAGTAGTGCTAATGGTTCCTGTAATTTTTCTGGAAATCCATTCATACTCTCACACCATTCAAAAGGTGTTCAGCCCAAATTGCAAAGCTAAAAGTCTGTAGAGATTCTCAGTCATCCAGGTCATGATTGTCCCAAAGGTGCTTTTTCAAGAGGCAACTGGACTTTTTTGTTTTTTTGTTTTTGTCTTTTGTTATATATCTAAAATGCTCAAGGGCATTTGCTTCCTTCAATGACCCTCTAAAAGGATGCAGATTACCAGCTGTCTGCAAGGAATATACATTCTTCCATTCCCCATTTATCCAGTCAGAGCTGAAGAAGCTTCTTGGATGAGAAGTGAAATGTCTTCAAAGGAAAAACAAGAAAGTCCAATTTCCTCCTGAAAAAACACTTTTGGGATTTCCATGGGATTATTAGGATAGATGTGCTCCCGCCTGCACACTTTGCTTTATCCTAAGACCTTCTCCTTCAAAATGGAAGAGAAACACACTACTCCTTTACCTGAGGGTAAATCTCCCTGGGCTAAGAAGAACTCAAATTGTAAACTACCACTACCTGCTTAGAGTCACTGGACTCTTCCACCTGAGTTTTTTCTGCTCCATTCGAAATCGTCAACACTGCAGAGGCAACTTTCCCACATCCAATCTCAGTTAGTTCCTTGGAATCATCATCTCGCAATCCTCCAGCGATAATTTTGTGCTCCTTTACAGGGTGAAAAAAAGAAGACATTGTATATTTAGCTAAATAGATTCAGACAGGATCAATAAGAAGACAATTTAAAACGCCGCGAAGCGTGGATCAATATGGGGATTTCAGTACATTTTCTGTTCAATAGTATTTAATTTAAACATATTCTTTATTCATTGAATCTGCAGTCTGGTCTTCTTTTGGGAATTTAAGATGATATTTATTTTGCTGCTTACTTGCACATGGCGACTCAAAGCAGCTTACAAGTACATAAAAACACAATATAAAAGAAATAAAAATAATAAAAAAGAAAAATAATAACCCCCTCCACCACGGCGAAAACATACATTCATAAAAGGTAAAGGTTCCCCTCGTACATATGTGTTGATTGTTCCTGACTCTAGGGGTGGTGCTCATCTCTGTTTCAAAGCTGAAGAGCCAGCGCTGTCCGAAGACATCTCCGTGGTCATGTGGCTGGCATGACTAAATGCCAAAGGCGCACGGAACGCTGTTACCTTCCCACCAAAGGTGGTCCCTATTTTTCTACTTGCATTTTTTATGAGCTTTCGAACTGCTAGGTTGGTAGAAGCTGGGACAATTAACAGGAGCTCACCCCGTTACGCGGTAGTAGGGATTCAAACTGCTGAGCTTGTGAACTTGTGCCTTAGCCGCTGAGCCACTGCGTCTCCCCACACACATTCATACTAGCCATTTAATGGGCTCCATCCCACTCTGGGTTCTCCAGGCCCGCTGGCAGAACCTCGTCTTCAGGTATATGTGCATAGGGATCTCTCCTCATTCTCTCTCAAAATTTCTTTTGAATAAACTAAGCCTACTTGGTTATTTGTAATATTTGTAAACTATCCCAATCAGTGGAGATTCTGAGTAGTGCACAACGAAGCAGAATAAGATCGCAAATAAAATATAAAACTAAAAAAAAGACACAAAGCACACACTCTGCTAGTTCACTTGAGGATGGTCTCTAGCACAAGTCTGAAAGCTCAGAAGACTAAACCTGAAGTCCCGGGGACCGACCCAAACTTGATCCTTATAAAAAGGATACTAATTAATGTAAGTGGTGCTCATTATAATTTAAGGTCAAAGGCAAATTGAAACAGGGAGGTGGTGCAATGGTTAGAGTGCAGTACTGCAGCTACTTCAGTTGACTGCTAGTTCAGCAGATCAGCGGATCAAATCTCACCAGCTCAAGGTTGACTCAGCCTTCCATCCTTCCGAGGTGGGTAAAATGAGGACTCAGATTGTTAGGGGGCAATATGCTATTTAGTATACTGTCTTTGGTGTAAGCAGCCCAGAGTCCTTGGAGAGTGGGTGGCATAGAAATATGACTAATAAATAAAATAAATAATGGTCTCACAGGTTGCCCCGGAGGATGGAGTCAACTGTATTTTCAGGAAACCTGTTCCACAGCATGAAGGCTATAAATGAAAAGGCCAGCCACTTGGCTCACATCATCCCTTACACATCGCTTTAGGGAGTGGGGATTGGTAAGAGGCTCTTCCTAAACGTTTGGACTGGATGGAGGGTTTAATTCTGGCAAGGCAGCTCTTGACATTCTCTATGCTATGGAGGATTTTATAGATAAATTTTATAGATAAAATGGAAGTCAGGTAGACAGTAAAACAATTCATTTAGTGACTGTTCAAATTTACAACACTGAAAACTTGATTTTGGGCCACAGTTTTTGTTGAATTGCAACATTTTAAAGAGAACACTTAAAACTGACACTTTCCCCAATCAATTTTTTGTCAAAAACTGATGTGGCAAATTGGATGCATTAAATCACCACTAAAATATTAATTTGGCCTTTAAATGTTCTCCAATTATGTTAAAGGAATCAATTTGGTAGCTTCTCCCTGTGCAGCAAAAAAATATCCCCCAACCCTAGAGAAAAGGTGGTCTGATTTTACATTATTGTTTTAATTGTGAAAATGTTGATCTTTGAAATCAGTCTGTGTTTAAAAGCTTTGGAAGGCCTTTTGGAAAACCTGCCTATGGGTAATCCTCAATTTGCAACCACAATTGGGACAGGATCATCAATTGTTGAATGAAGCAGTCGTTAAGCAAGATGCTCATGTTACTGCTGTGCTCAACAACTGTAATCCCAGAATTCCCACTTGTGGTCATTAAGCAATCTCCTGCGCCATTAGGACAGAGTGAAAAAGTTGGCTGCCAGAGAGTTTGAGTTCCACACAGAGCTGAAATCTTCCCAATAGGCAGCCAGACCCCAGAAATGAGAGGCAGTCCTCTTGGCTGGCAGCCACAGCTTGCAACCTTCCTTGTCTTAAGTGCTTTTTGGGAAAGCCAGCAAAGAAGATTGCAAACAGAGATCACATGATCATGGTGAGCTTAGCAACTGGTCATAAGGATAATGGTTGTCAAGCATCCAGATCCCGATCATGTAATCAGGGGGTGTAGGCAACTTTTTGCAACACTTGGAAATGCTTTACACATCATAAAGCATCCATCCCAAGGCTACCATTAACTTGAACCATTGTTAAGCGACTGGTTGTAAATCAAGGACTGTCTGTATCAGAATAAATTCGTGTTTGTCGTTATCATTGGTTGTGGCAGTGACCTGACAGTTCCAAACCAGCCTATGCTGTGGAAGCACTTAGAATTGGAGAGAGAAGAAAGAGATACAGACTGATGGTGATTTTGCACCTTCAAAGGTCACACTAGATTCTTGTGAACTTTCAGTCAGCAACTTTAAATATCAAGAGCTTGGCCTGCAGCCAAAGGATGTGGAGAATGCAGTGCTTAGCTATGTAACCTACAGGGCTACTGATAATTTCTTAAAAAACAACCACAGAAAACACTAGCCTTGTGTCAGGGGTAGATTAGAACAAAAATCCCCATTGCTTAACCCACCATCTTATTTACTTCAACATTCCTCCCTTGGTGGCCACCCAGATGTAACTAGGAATTTCTCTCATGGCCATTCCCCAGAAATTCTTCCTCAGAGAGTCACACAATGCAAAGTGTGATTGACATCAGTCCTTCTAGTTATGCAACCACGTAGGCTATACTCATCTCTGCATAAGGCTGTTCTGCCCCAGCTACGGACCCCAAAGAACGCAGGACACACAGTCTGTACAAACCTTAGTTTACTGAGACTTCTGGTGGGACTGTGACATTGCCGGACACTTCTTTTTGAAGCGCCAGCCCAGGGCTTCGTAGAACTGCAAGAACAGCGACTATCGGCTGTCTTGCGGTTTGAAAACTTTCCCCCTGGTATGAGGGGGGAAAGTGAGTAGACGGGGGGGGGGTAGAGCTCCCTGAAAGTGCCAGATTTCACCCATAATCTGGCGCTTGAAGATGAGAGCTCCCCGCTAAGCCTGTCAGTACTCCGGACCCTGGATGCCTCTGCTTTGCAGAACTAGATGTCGTTACCATCCCAGCACCAACTTTAAACAGATATTCTTTGAATCAAGCTGGCGGAGCACAAGCAGTATGAATGAAACAGCAAGTATTTTTTTTTCCTTTTAACTCCAAAGATTTACTTTCTTTAAAAGATTCTTCCTAAGCTGAAAGTGAAAGCAAGATGGCGTTTGAGTTTTAACGGGGCGTGAAGAAGTGAAAGCTAAAAGTAATTATTGACAAGCCCCTGTTTGAAACGTAAAACTCCTTTTTGAAAAGTGGAT
The DNA here is from genome assembly GCA_012654045.1 of Ptyas mucosa. Taxonomy (NCBI): domain Eukaryota; kingdom Metazoa; phylum Chordata; class Lepidosauria; order Squamata; family Colubridae; genus Ptyas; species Ptyas mucosa. Next base: position 325,955 of record WNWU01000043.1, on the reverse strand, counting down.
GTAACAAGAAAGGAATAATAATAATTGAAGCAGCAATACAAATTACAAATTGTAAAGGATCACTTTTTTTCTTCTTCTTGAAACTCTTTTTTTCTTTTTTCTTCCCCTTTTTTTCCCTGTCCTTCTGGAAGGGAAGGAAGAAGGGGGGCAAGATGGCTGGGCTTTTTGAAAGCAAAGAAAGCAAAGGAGGGTTATTTAACCCTCAATGGTCTGATTTTGAGGAAGCTTTGAGTTCAATTACCTCTGCTTTATTGAAAAGAATTGATACTATATTTCAAGCTTCTCAAGCTGGAAACAATGAAATACATGGAAATACTGAGTTGCAATCTAGCAGTGGGGGATTGAATGAAGAGTTGGGAGATGCAAAAAAACAACAACAGATTATAGCAGATTTTACTGAGGAGAGAAAGATGAATGCTGTGCAAAATAAGGAGCAAGAAGTGTTGGAAGCTGATGAAATTTTGGTTCCACGAATTTTTTTTTATAAAACTCAATCTGCACTTAAAGAGTTGTTTCCAGAAGAAGCTACATTTCTGCAAAAATTTTATAATATGCAATCCCAAAAACCGCAAAATTTTACTGGAGCTAAAAAAGGCAGAGGGATCAAAGTTAAGAAGAAAGTTCGTAAAAAGGAAAAGAAGAAAGACTGGAGAAATGGAAAATAACCCTGCTTGATGAGATGATGGTCCTTAAAAAGTATTGTTTAACTGTTTAAAGATTTTGAATTTTTTGGAAAAAGAAAAAAAAACAGACAGCAGTTTAATGCCAGTTGACTAAGCGATGAGCGACGATGAGGAGGCAACCTACAGCTGTATTGGAATATTTGAGAAGAATAAACAGATCACAGCAATGCTGGTGTATTGGGTTGTGAAATATGCCCTGACTTGAATGATTTGGATTATTTTATTAAGGACTGTAACAAATTTGGACTTAATTGCAATCGCAGAAGTTCTATTGAATATAGCAAATTGAAGTTTCCTGCTTGATGGTAATGAATATAAGGCAAAAGGACTATGGACCTAGGGCAATTGCAGTTGATCTGGTGGTTTCCCTAATATGTCTGATGAATTAATCTAATTTTTGACTGGATTTGATGGATATCATTTCAAATATAATTACAATTACAAAGTCACTCGGGGGGCTTTTTTTTATATATACAGAAGCAATTTTTATTTAGGTGGGTAGACGTAAATGAAGATATCTTATATGCTGTTGGAAGATGTGAAGACAAGAGGATTAGCAATTGGTTCAATCTAGTATGAAGAATTTAAATGATTGATAAAGTTCTTAAATGATGTTCTTAGTTGATTTGTTAATATGTATTGATATAAGAGGTTTGATTATTAATTAAAAAAATATTGTTAATAATATGCAGGTGCTACCTGGAAGGTGGATCTGTCTTCAAAGCGCGCCAGGCTCCAAAGCGCGCCGGGCTTCTCTGCCGCGCCGGAAACACGGGGGTCTTTCTTCGCAACCCGCACACACAAACACGCCGCCCAGGAGGAAGAACGGGAAAGGGAGAGGCGAGCGGGCGGGCGGGCGGGCG